>JAVSCE010001221.1:0-495535 GCA_032199065.1 Smutsia gigantea
AGCAATTTATTAAGTCACCATTTTTTAACTTCTAACATGGTAAATATTCAAATATATCCCATATGACAAAAGCTTTTGGAGTCCTTGTATGTTTTAAGACATTAAAGGGGTCATAATACAAGGAAAAAAAAAACTAAGCCATGCTTTTTGCTCTTTTGGCTGGATAATCTCAAGGGACCAACCAACATGTCTTCAAGTTTGCTGATTGTTTTTCAACCAGGTCAAATCTGTTTTTGAGTTCCTTTAGTTATTTATTTTTATTTTTTGTGTACTTTTCAACCAGGAATAGTTTCCATTGATTAACTCATTTTTTCCTGTGTATGAACTATACTTTGTTTCACTGCATGCCTCATAATATTTTGGTTGAACTCTAGATATTTGAATATTGTATTATAGTAACTCTGGAAATTAGATCCTCTACGCTACCCTGGGATATTGTTCCTGTGGCTTATTGTTGTTTTTTATTAGTTTAGTGATTTTTCTGAACTAATTCTTTAAAGTCTTGTGTGACAAATTTTCTGTGTTGTTAGCTTAGTACTTAGGTAATGTTTTGATATTCATTTAACAACCAGGAATCAAAATAGCTCCCAGACTTTGCCAAAGAGCTCTGTATTTGTGTTGGAGCCCACATTTAACACTCAGCCAAGCAGTTTAAAACTCTCCTTAGACTTCACTTCCGGCTTCTACTTTGTTTACAGTTGATGAGAAATTAGTATTAATCCCTCTTCTAATGTTTGATAGAATTTATCCATGAAGCCATCTGGACCTGAACTTTTCTTTTGGGGAATGGTTTTGATTTCTAATTCACTCTTTTGCTATCCAATTATTCAGATTTTGAATTTCTTCTTGGGAACCATTTTATAGTTTGTCTCTGTGAAATTCCCATTTCATTTATCTAATTTATTGGCAAGTACTTATTCTTAGAATTCTCTTATAACTCCTTTTTTTTTTATTTCTGTAAGATTAGTAGTAATTACCATCTTTCATGTCTGACTAGTTATTTATTTGCTCATTTCCTTTGGTCAGCCTGACTAGAGGACTGTTGCTTGTATTGATCTTTTCAAAGAAGCAGCTTTTGGTTTCATTGATTTCCTCTAGTTTTATTCTCTTCCTCAAGTATTTCTGTTCTCATCCTTATTATGTCCTTCCTCCTCCTTGCTTTGAGTTTGGGTTGTTCTTTTTTTCCTCAGTCTCTTAAGGTGGAAGCTTAGGTTTTTTTAATTTAAGATATTTATTTTCAACAGGTATAAACTTCCTCTGAATACTCTTTTGCTGTGTTCCATAAATTTTGGCATGTTGTGTCTCCATTTTCACTCATCTCAAAGTTTTTTCTAATTTGCCTTGTGTTTTCTTCTCATACATACTGGTTATTTAGTTATTTGTTTAATTTTAAAATGTAAGTTTTCCCATTTTTCTTATGTTGCTGATTTTTCTTTTTCACTCCATTTTGATCTGAGATCATTGTTCATTGTTATCTGAGAACATTCTTTGTATGATTTCAATCTTTTAAATATACTGGGGCTGTTTTTATGGCCTAGCACATGTTCTGTCCTAGAGAATGTTCCATTTGTACTTGAAAAGACACCATGTGTTATTTCTTTGTTTCAATTTTCCAGTATCTTGCCAGAAATTTATTTTGCTTCCATATTTCAAGGATATTTTTGATGTCTACAGAAGTTTAGCCTAGCACTCATTTTTAACATTGTGAAAATAGTTTCAATAATTTCTGCTGAGAATCAGTTTTCGGTATTATTATTGCTCATTAGCATATGATATCTCTTTCCTTTTGGCTGCTTTTAAATATTTGATCTTTGCTTTATTTTGAGCAGTTTGGCTATGATGCGGTTCTCTTGTATTTTTTCTTTGTGAGGTCAGTAGATCATCTTAAAATTTGGCTTGATGTCTTTTGTCAATTTTGAAAATTGTCAGTTGTTATGTTTTTAGCCAATTTTTTCAGTTTTGCTTCCTGAATTCCAATAAGTGTGTTACCCCTTTCCACTTATTGTTCTGTATATCATTTAAGCTCTTTTATATATTTCCTATTATTATTCATTCTATTTTTCTCTCTAGATGGATAGGTATATATTCTAGTATGCTAATCTGATCAGCTATACCTAATCATTAATCCATTTGTTGTGCTCTTAATTTCAGAGTTGTTCTTTCTTCCAGTTCCATAAGATTATATATACTTGTAGAACTTACACAGTTCTATAAGTATATAGTTCCAATTGATTATATGTACATATTCTGTTATTAAACATCTACAATTTTCAATATATAATCACAGCTATCTTAAAATTCCTAGTAACTTTGAACTCTATTTTTTATTTGTTCTGGCTTGTTATATAATTTTGAATTCTAGATATTGCATGTAAAAAATTATACAGGAAATTTGAGATTCTAATTGGCGTTATCTTCTTCCACAAAGGATGCTATTTTATTCTGAAAGGCACTTAAGATGGAGGCCATCCCCGCATTTCAAAGCCACACTTCATCTTTCTGTAGAATGCTCTACTCCTGGTTACTTTTTGCACCTGAGTGCGCACTTCCAGGATCCACTGGATTGCCTGACATGCTCTCAGAGCCCTTGCTACTTGACAGCAGATCCTGAACTTTAAACTTATGCCCTAGTCTTTTGGGTATAAAGATCTCTTTATCTCTTCTGCCGCTTGTCTGCTTTTTGTAGTAACTAGATTGTCAGGGTTAGTTAATTGGCAAATACCCTAATACAAAACTTCACAGGGGACTGAGCTCACATCAACTTTTCTTTCAGTATTCTAGCCCTAAGGTCCTCTATCTTGCTTTCATAGTTCTCCAATACCTTCACACATTTTTAAATATCTTCTGTTGGTGTTCTAGTTTTTCATGATGGAGAGTTGGCTTATTATAAGGTTGTCCACTATAGCCTGAAGAAGTCTCTTGTAAGTACTCTGATGGAGTAATAGCAGCTATGTTTATTAAAAGTTTCCCCAAAATATTCTACTATGTGGTCTGGGTTGAGATGGTTCTGTAGAAACAATAAAAATCTTTCCATTGCATGGGCCTTGATCAAATCCTATGTACTACTCCACTGATGGTTCATATCATGTGTCAACTTGATGGGGCCACAGGGTGCCCAGATATTTGGTTAAATATCATTATGGGTGTTTCCATGAGGGCATATTTGGATGAGATTAACATATGAATCATCAGACTGAGTAGAGCAAATCACCTTCCATAATGTAAATGGGCCTCATCCAATCAGTTGAAGGCCTGAATGGAACAAAAGGTCCGATGCTTTCCCAAAAGATAATTTTTCCTGCTTGACAGCCTTTGGCACTGGGACATTGATCTTTTCCTGCCTTTGAATTTGAACTGAAAGACTGGCACTTCCTGAGTCTCAAGCCTGCCATCTTTCCAATTGGATCTACACCATCAGCTCTCCTTGTTCTCAGGCCTTCAGACTTGGACTGCAATTACACCACTGGCTCTCAAAGTCTCCAGCCTGCCAGCTCACCCTGCAGATCTGGGGACTTTCCATCCTCTACAACCATGTGAGCCAACTGCTTATAATCAATCAATCAGTCTCCCATTGGCTCTGCTTCTCTGTATAACCTTAATGCAATCTTTGAGTTACACAAACTTGCATCTCAGTTCCTTCTACCATACAAATCCCCATCTTCCTTATAGATGCATTGTGTGAGGATTTTTTTTTTAGGTAAATACTGTATAATAGCTAACACATCATATGAAAGACAATCAATATTGCAATACTATCTTATTTCACTTACATATGCCCCTCTATCCAAAGTTTATGTAAATATAGAAGCCTCTGTGATTGTTGAACTTATCAAAAATCTCACCTTAGCATCACTGTTTTTTCTCTTTCTTCATAGGTTGCTCTTTCCCCAAACAGATGCACAGCTTATATCAGCCTACTCTTTGTTTACCTGCTCTCTTCTTTTTGAGGGCTTGCCTTATGACCCACCCCATTCCTTCTCTTTCCCTGCTTTGTGTTTTCTCACAATACTTATCAATTTTTAATATGTTTATTGTTTTTTTATTTCATTTATCCCTTCCCACCCCACTACAACAGAAGCTTTATAGCAGTTGATATTTTGTTTTGTTTGCATCTGCTTAAATAGTTTACCTTCAGTGCCTCAAAGTTTGTACCGTTTGTAGTAAGTGTTCAGTATGTATTTGTTTAATGAATAAAACAATCTGACAAGGAGATTCTAGAAGCTTCCCAGTCATCTTCTCCTCTAGCAGCACATGGAAAGAATGGTCTCTCAACCTCATGTTAAGAGGGGAAGGGTGGTAACTTAGTCAGTCTGATTTGAAATCTTAAAACTCAGCTTTTAAATATACGGATGTAGGGTACATGGTTTATTTATGTATTTTGTGATACTAGTAGACTGCTTGGGAGTTTTTAGGATTCCAAATGTTCAAAACTGCAAGGTTCATTTCTTTTTGCAAACATTGCAACTCGGTAATGAGATAAACATAGCATGTAGTACTAATTTTATGCTTGCTTGAACACTACAGATATTGAAAATCAAAGTTTTGTTTTTTTCCTCTAATTCCTTACAGAGTGAACATGTGAATTACCTTCATCATCCTGAGAAGATCATTAAGGTCGTTCATGCTATAGTGTTCAAACATACAGCAAGTTCATAAAAGGAAAGAATATAGTTGTGAGATTTCTCCCTAGCTCTATCATCTTCAACCAAGAAACTAGAGTGAGGCACACTGCATGTAGGTCCTCTTAGTAAATATAATGGCAGTGAACTGAGACATAAAGGCAGAGATACAAAGAATCACAGAACTCATGTGTTTTATGAGTGGATTCAATGACAGTCTTGTAGAGGATGGAGAATGGATGGAGTCCTTTATTAAACACACACATATGGACTGAATAATAATGACATGTGGCTGATTCTGTGAGGACAGCCCTAGTAAAGCAACTATCACTTACCAAACTCTTACTACATTACAGGCATTATGTTAATCACTTCATAAATAAAAAAATATTTAATCTTCATTGAGACACTATACGTGTACTATCATGTCTTTTTTCATTAAGGTATAATTGATACACAATCTTTTGAAGGTTTCACATGAGCAACATTGTAATTTCTACATTCGTCTATATTACCAAGACCCCACACATGCCCCATTGTACTCACTGTCCATCAGCATACTAAGATGCTACATAGACACTACTTGTCTTCTCTGTGCTATACTGCCTTCCCCAAGCCCCCAGTACATTATGTGTGCTAATCATAATACCTTCTCCCACCCTCCCCACCTTCTTCACCTTGGGTAACCACTAGTCCCTTCTTGGAGTCTGTGAGTCTGCTGATGTTTTGCTCCCTCAGTTTTGCTTTGTTGTTATACTCAATATATGAGTAAAATCATGTGGTACTTGTCTTTCTCTGCCTGGCTTATTTCACTGAGCATAATACCCTCTAGCTCCATCCATGTTATTGCAAATGGGAGGATTTGTTTTCCTCTTATGGCAAAATAATATTCCATTGTGTATATGTACCAGTTCTTCTTTATCCATTCATCTATTGAGGGACACATAGGTTGTTACCATGTCTTGGCTATTGTAAATAGTGCTGCAATAAACATAGGGGTGCATATGTCTTTTTGAATCTGGGATCTTGTTTTCTTTGGGTAAATTCATAGGAGTGGAATTCCTGGGTCAAATGGTATTTCTATTTTCAGTTTTTTGAGGAACCTCCATATTGTTTTCCACAATGGTTGAACTAATTTACATTCCCATCAATAGGATAGGAGGGTTCCCCTTTCTCTGCATCCTCACCAGCATTTGTTCCCTGTCTTTTGGATGTTGGACATCCTAACTGGTGTGAGGTGATATCTCATTGTGGTTTTAATTTGCATTTACCTGATGATTAGTGATGTGGAGAATCTTTTCATGTGCCTGTTGGCCATCTGAATTTCCTCTATGGAGAAGTGTCTGTTTAGATCCTCTGACCATTTCTTAATTGGATTATTTGCTTTTTATTTGTTGAGGTGCATGGGCTCTTTATATATTTTGGATATTAAGCTCTTATCAGATATATCATTTATGAATATATTCTCCCATACTGTAAGATGCCTTTTTGTTCTGCTGATGGTGTCCTTTGCTGTATAGAAGCTTTTTAGTTCAATGTAGTCCCATTTGTTCACTTTTGTTTTTGTTTCCCTTGCCCAAAGAGATGTGTTCAGAAAGAAGGTGCTCATATTTATATTCAAGAGATTTTTGCCTATGTTTTCTTCTGAGTTTTGTGGTTTCATGACTTACATTCAGGTCTTTGATCTATTTCAAATTTACTTTTGTATATATAGTTAGACAATAATCCAGTTTCATTCTCTGACATGTACCTGTCTAGTTTTGCCAACACTAGTTGTTGAAGAGGCTGTCATTTCTCCATTGTATATACATGGTTCCTTTATCTTATATTAATTGGCCACATACGTGTGGGTTTATAACAGGGCTCTCTAGTCCATTCCACTGATCTATGGGTCTGTTCTTGTGCCAGTACCAAATTGTCTTGATTACTGCAGCTTTCTAGTAGATGTTGAAGTCAGGGAGCATAATCCCCCCAGCTTTATTCTTCCTTCTCAGGATTGCTTTGGCTATTCGGAGTCTTTTGTGGTTCCATATGAATTTTAGGATGATTTATTCTAGTTCACTGAAGAATGCTGTTGGTATTTTGATAGGAATTGCATTGAATCTGTAGATTGCTTTAGGCAGTGTGGCCATTTTGACAATACAAATTCTTCCTACCCATGAGCACAGGCTATATTTCCATTCATTGGTGTCTTCTTTAATTTCTCTCATGAGTGTCCTGTGGTTTTCAGGGTATAGGTCTTTCACCTCCTTCATTAGGTTTATTCCTATGTATTTTATTCTTTTGGATGCAATTGTAAATAGAATTGTTTTCCTGATTTCTCTTTCTGCTAGTTCATCATTAGCATATAGAAATACAACAGATTTCTGTGTATTAATTTTGTATCCTGCAAATTTGCTGAATTCAGTTATTAGTTCTAGTAGTTTTGGAGTGGATACCTTAGGGTTTTTTATGTACAATATCGTGTCATATGCAAACAGTGACAGTTTAACTTGTTCCTTGCTGATCTGGATGACTTTTATTTCTTGTGATGTCTGATTGCTATGACTAGGACTTCCAGTACTATGTTGAATAAAAGTAGGGAGTGGGCATCCTTGTCTTGTTCCTCATCTTAAAAGAAAGGCTTTCAGCTTCTCACTGTTAAGTATGATGTTGGCTGTGGGTTTTTTATATATGGCCTTTATTATGTTGAGGTACTTTCCCTCTATGCCCATTTTGTTGAGAGTTTTTATCATGAATGGATGTTGAATTTTGTCAAGTGCTTTTTTAGCATCTATGGAGATGACCATGTGATTTTGGTCTTTTTGTAGATGTGGTGTATGATGTTGATGGATTTTTTAATATTGTACCATCCTTGCATACTTGGAATAAATCCCTCTTGATCATGGTGTATGATCTCTTTGATATATTTTTGAATTAGGTTTACTAATATTTTGTTGAGTATTTTTGCATCTATGACCATCAGAATGGTGGTCTGTAATTTTATTTTTTTTGTGGTGTCTGCCTGGTTTTGGTATTAGAGTGATACTGGCTTCATAGAATGAGTTTGGAAGTACTCCCTCCTCTTCTACTTTTTGGAAAACTTTAAGAAGGATGGGTATTAATTCTTCTCTAAATGTCCGATAAAATTCAGTGGTGAAGCCATCATCAGGGATTTTGTTTTTGGTAGTTTTTTGATTACCAATTCAATTTCATTGCTGAAATTGTATCTGTTCAGATTTTCTGTTTTTCAAGGGTCAGTCTTGGAAGGTTGCATTTTTCTAGAGAGTTGTCATTTCTTGTAGATTAACCAGTTGGTTAGGATATAATTTTTCATGGTGTTCTCTTAATTCTTTGTCTTTCTGTGGTGTCTGTAGTGATTTTTCCTTTCTCATTTCTGGTTCTGTTTATGTGTGTACCCTCTCTTTTTTCTTGATAAGTCTGGCAGGGTTTTATCTATTTTGTTTATTTTCTCAAAGAACCAGCTCCTGGTTTCATTAATTCTTTCTATTGTTTTATTCTTCTCAATTTTACTTATTTCTTATCTTTATGTCTGTCCTATTGACTTTGGGCCTTATTTTTTCTTATTTTTCTAGTTTCATTAATTGTGAGTTCAGACTATCCATTTGGGATTGTTCTTTCTTGAGGTAAGCCTGTATTGCTATATACTTTCCTCTTAGAATCACCTTTGCTGCATCCACAGATTTTGGGTTGTTGAATTGCAGTTTCCATTTGTCTCCATATGTTGGTTGATCTCTGTTTTTATTTTGTCACTGACCCATTGATTATACAGGAGCATGTTGTTAAGTCTCCACGTGTTTGTGTACTTTTTTGTTTTCTTTGCACAATTCATTTCTAGTTTTATACCTTTGTGATCTGAGAGGTTGCTTGGTACAATATCAATCTTTTTTAATTTACTGAGGCTCTTTTTATGGCCTAGTATGTGATCTACTCTGGAAAATGTTCCTTGTCTGCTTTAGAAGAATGTGTATCCTGTTGCTTTTGGGTGGAATATTCTGTAGATGTCTGTTAGGTCCATCTGTTCTAATGTGTTGTTCAGTGCCTCTGTCTCCTTTCTTATTTTCTGTTGATTGATCTGTCCTTTGTAGTGAGTGGTGTGTTGAAGGTCTCCTAAAATAAATACATTCTGTTTTCACCTTTAATTCTGTTAGTATTTGTTTCACATATATAGGTGCTCCTATATTGGGTGCATAGATATTTATCATGGTCACATCCTCTTGTTTGGCTGACCCCTTTATCATTATGTAGTGTCCTTCTTTGTTTCTTGTGACTTTCTTTGTTTTGAGGTCTATTTTGTCTGATACAAGTACCGCAACTCCTGCTTTTATCTCCCTATTATTTGCATGAAATATCTTTTTCCATCCCTTCACTTTTAGTTTGTGTGTGTCATTGGGTTTGAAGTGAATCTCCTGTAAGCACCATACAGATGGGTCTTGCTTTTTTATCCATTCTGTAACTCTGTCTTTTGATTGATGCATTCAGTCCATTTACATTTAGGGTAGTTATCAATAGATATGTACTTATTGCCATTGCAGGCTTTAGATTTGTGGTTACCAAATGTTCAAGGGCAGCTTCTTTGCTATCTAACAGTCTAACTTAACTCACTTATACTCTATTTCAAACACACTAAAGGTTCTTTTTTTTGCTCCTTTCTTTTCCTTCCTCCTCCACTCTTTGTATGTTAGCTGTCATAGTCTGTAATCTTTGTGTACCCCTTGACTCACTTTGGGGCTAATTGATTTAGTTTTGTATTTGCTTAGTAATTAATTGGTCTACTTCTGTTACTATGGTTTTATTTTGTCTAGTGATAGCTTTTAAACCGTAGGAGCTCTTCCTTTTATAGAAGTCTCTCCCATATACAATGTAGAGATGGTTTGTCAGAGGTAAATTCCCACAACTCTTGCTTGTCTGGAAATTGTTTAATCCCTACTTCAAATTTAAATCATAATCTTGCTGGGTAGGGTATTCTTGGGTGGAGGCCCTTCTGTTTCATTGTATTAAATATATCATGCCACTCCCTTCTGGCCTGTAAGGTTTCTGCTGAGACGTCTGATGATAGCCTGATGGGTTTTCCTTTGTATGTGATCTTTTTCTCTACTTGGCTGCTTTTAATAGTCTGTCCTTATCCTTGGTCTTTGCCATTTTAATTATTACATGTCTTGGTGTTGTCCTCCTTGGGTCCCTTGTGTTGGGAGATCTGTGCACTTCCATGGCCTGAGAGACTATTTCCTTCCCAAGACTGAAGAAGTTTTTTGCAATTATTTCCTCAAAGACATTTTCTATCCCTATTTTTCTCTCTTCTTCTCTACTCCTATAATGTGAATATAGTTCTGTTTGGTTTGGTCGCAGAGCTGTCTTATTATTCTTTCATTCCTAGAGATCCTTTTTTCTCTCTCTGCCTCAGTTTCTTTTATTGCTGTTCTCTAGTTTCTATTCCATTGACCATCTCCTCTACCTCTTCTAATCTGCTTTTAAATCCCTCCATTGTATATTTCATTTAATCCTATATATTTTCAAACTCTTTCTGAGATCTTGAATATTTATTTTTCTTTTGCTCTGTGAGCATGTTTATGATTTTTATTTTGAAATATTTATCAAAAGATCAGTGGTTTCAGTTTCACTGAACCCTCTTTCTGGTGTTTGAGGGATTTTGGATTGAACAGGGTTATTACAGCATTTCATTCCTAATTGAATTATATGGTCATTGGGTTTGAATTACATGGATAACTTTGCGTAGCCGGCGCCCTCTAGTGCACAGGTGCTCTACTCTCTGTAGCTGCCCAGCTCCTGTAGTGATGGCAGGGGTCACAGGAGAGCAGCAAAGGCACCTGTCAGGAGGAAAGAGCTCTTTTCTGCTTCCTGGCCAGAGTGGCTACCTCCATTGCCAGGGCCAGCAGGCTGAGGGCACAGGGAGCAACCTCTATTGTATGTCCCTGTAGCTGCCATATGCGGGGCTGCCCTCCAGCTGTCTTGGCACAATGGCAGGGGCAGCAGGTTTGCAAGCAGGTGCTGGTGGGCAGGAAGGAGCAGCAGGCTGCATATTGCAGTGGGGGGCCTCACGGCTGCGTTGCTAGCCAGGGAAATGGAGCGCCTGAGGCTCCTGAAAGTTCCCAACCTGCTTGGTTGAGTGTGCAGGGATGATTTAGTCCACCTGTCCTTTCTCCTGAGTAGCCAGCTCTGTGTCATCCTTGCCCCTTTAGCAGCTTCTCACTGTTGGAAGTCTTTCAAAGCACCCACCTTTCTTTTGTGCTGGAGTGGCTGGCTGTGGGTACCTGTTCTCTACAAGCAGCTGGAATCTCAGTCTCTCTGAGTATTTTCCTGTCTTTGCTTTCCAACCCCTCTAATCTGCAGAGCTCCATGCAATGTGGGTGGGTTCATGTTCCTGGAGTAGATCTCCAGGGGTGGGTATTTAGCAGTCCTAGGCTTCCACTCCCTCCCACTCCATTTCTCTTCCTTCTGCTGGTAAGCTTTGGTGGGAGAGGGCTGGAGTCCTCCCAGCTTGTGGCTTTGCTACTTTACCCACTTCCATGAGGTCTGCTCTTTTCCCCAGATGTAAGCATCTGTTGCAGTTTCTTTCTGGTCACTCTTTCAGGATTAGTCATATTTGCTGTGTTTTCATGTTATATGTCGTTTTGGGAGGAGATTTCTACTTCACTTCTCACACTGCCATCTTTTTCTCCTCCTCTCTCTTTTTATATATGAGAAATCAAAGGTTTAAACACTAGAGATTTACCATGTGTCACAAAGGTGTCAAGGTGGTAGTGTCAGCAAAATATGATTCATCTAATTTCAGAGACAACTTTTAAACATTATACTATAATGTCAACTATAGCTCTGAATGCGTAGGATTCAGATAATGATGTTACCATTTGGGAAATCAAATGGGAAAACCAGTTTTATACACAAAATTTGCTTTATAAACAAAAGGATGAGTTTAGTTATGGTTTGACAAGTGGTGACAGTAAAGTCAAAATGAGCAGTAAGTGAAAATAATTTATTTAGAAAAGGTAGTGGGACTGAATGAGAGAACATATTTGAGAACTATCTACATAACAAATAGTAGTCAAAACTGTAAGGCTAAGTGAACTCTCCAATGGAAAAAGTAGGTCAGGGGGCTGAAAGCTGCCCTGGGCATGGTGATAACAAAGGAAGCAGAAACGGAGTGAGAACCATATACGGAAGATACTCTGCTTTAAAAAGTCAAGGGAAATCATGGCTAAAGAAAAAGGAGGAAAAAAAGGCTGCATGATTTTTTGGTTATTCTATAATGAAAACATTATGATAAAGACTTTAAAAGCATGGAGTCTTTTTACTAAATAATTATACATTGTCACCCAATGTTTTGTGTCATCATGAACAATAAAAGAGATGAAAGAGGCATTATTAGACTTCAGGATTACATCTGTGATCTCAAACCAAGCTAATAATAGTAACACTTTTTATTTCTTGATTGAGATATAATTGTATATAACTGTGTAAGTTTGATGTGTGCAACATAAGATTTGAAACAGTTATGTTGCAATATGATTGTCATTGCAATGTTAGTAACACCTCTATTGCATGAGATAATTGTCATTTCTTCTAGTGGTGGAAACAATTAAGATCTAGTCTATTACCAAATTTAATCTTTACAATATAATGTTGATAATGTATTGTTGTCTATAATCCCTATATATTAGATATCTAGGACTTATCATCTACTAGTTAATGAATAACACATTTTAGAACATAGAGCATAACTAATGTGATAGCTAATGGACCATGATATGAGGTAGACCCTATATTTTATGGTCATACTTCCATAACTTGGCAAGTTTGTAATGTAATGTATAAGATGCTGGATTTTAAACACATATCCCTTTTTGTTTTTTGAATGTCTGCTTTCTATTTTTACTTCTCTTTGGGGAACTTTTATTTCCAATGTAATAATAAAAAAACATATTAGCTGATATATTGATCACTTACTATATGCAAGTCATATTTAAGTGTCTTATGAATAAATGATACTTACAAAATTATCCGGTCGGTGCTGTTATCCTCATTTTACACATGAGGAAGCTGAGGTACAGAAAGATTACATAACTTCTAAATTAGGTCACACACTTTATATGTAGTAAAGGCATAATTCATAACCTTATATGATATTATACTACCAATGAAACAAAGAAATCTGTCATGCAGTTAGAGGGGAGATTCACAGTAAATTCCAAATGTCACAATAGTCACATTACTTACTTGCTTAGAAATCCGTACAAAAGGCAATTAACAAAATAGTGCCTTTTGATGTGAAGTAATATTAAAGCCATGATTACTGATGAACAGGGTGAGCCCTTGGGGGCAAAAAAGAAATGTGTTCTATACAAAATAATACAAAACAGTTGGTGGGAACTCAATAATATGGTGAGTTTTTATACAAGGGAACAGGCAGCTCAGACATGATCAGCCATGTTACATGACTTGAGAAGAATATGAGAATACAGGTTCTATCCTCATATTATATATGGTCCATTAGCTATGACATTAGTTATGCTCTGGGTTCTAAATGCATTACTTGTACCTAGTAGATGATAAGTCCTAGATATCTAATATATGGTATAGTGATTACAGACGACAAAACATTAAATTTGGTAAGAAACTAGATCTTAATTGTTCCCATATGTTAATATATTTACTTAACTGAATAGCCAAAATATTGTCATTATCATTTCAACTGGGGCAGGCTGGGAACACTGGCAGCCCTTGGTCCAGTACTTGCTTTACAAATTCCTCATCACACCTTTCTTTCTGGTCTTCAGGCCTCCATCCTAAATCAATTCAAATTCCAGTTTATAAGAGCACAATTTTGACTATTTCCTTCATCAGCTGAAAAACTGTCAATGGTCTCTTTCCACCTGCCCTAAAAGACCCCTTTCAAATTCCCAAGAATGGCCTGATTCCTCTATTTAAATTCCCTTCCTTAGCTATTAGACTCCCACTTATTTTTCGTAACCCAATTCAAATATCATTTATTTAATAAAGCTTTGTCCAATTCCCCAGGCAATTCATCACTCCCTCCTGAGGGCTCCTGAAATACTGTGTGCCGCTTATCTTGAGATGATTGTGAGGCTAGAGCATGTGAAAGCACTTTGGGAGAAATGTGTATTGTATACATTTAGGCAGAAGCAAATCTCTTAACAACTAAGGAGAGTATATTTGCCATTGGCAAGAAAGGGAGTGACTGAAAATTTTGTTTTCAGAGCTACTGCACAGAGACCAGACCCTAAACAATGTTTGAGGAGAGGCAGATAAACACTGTCCAACTCAGAGTCCCCTAGGCCTGGCTGTCTGATAGATAATGTGAGTCACATAAATGATTTAAAATTTTCAAGTAGCCACATTTAAAAAATAAAAGTAAACAGGTGAAATTAAATGTTAGTATGTTTACTTAATTCAATAGACAAAATATTATCACTTCAATAGACACAACTTTTTGATATACTTACATCCTTTATTAATATTAGGTCTTCAAAATTTAGTATCTGTTTTTATCCTTACAGCACAACTCTGTCCAGACCAGTCACATTTCAAGTGCTCAAGTGTGACATGTGGCTTGTGGTGACTGTATGGGACAGTGTAGCTCAAGGATATGCAGGCAGTGTGAGAATGAAGATGCTCATACAATATTTCATTTAATAATTTGCCTCACTGAATGTCACATTCTCAGCTAATGTGAGCTTGCCTGCCCTGCATTTTAAAATCTTCCAGTGTTGCAAAATTAGTTTAATGTACTTCCAGATTAATTTCTCAGATTCACTGAAGACACTTCACTGTCTTCTAACTACATTAATTCATCAAAGCAAGCACAGAATCAATTTGTTTCAGAAAGCCTAAATGCTCAGAATACACAATGCGAGCTTCAGAGAGACCTATTACAGTAGCCCCTAGCTATCATACCATACCATATATGACTACTGAACTTTAAACTAAATAAAATGAAGAGCCTAGTTTGTCAATCACACTATCTGCATTTCAGTGTTCAGTAGCTAAATGTGACCAGTGACAGCCATATTGGGCAGTGCAGATATGGAACATCTTTGTCATCTCAGAAAGTTCTACTGGAAGTGCGTTAGGCAGTCATAGCATAAATTAGTGGATGATATAGTAAATATTTAGAACTGGTAAGTGGAATTTTTCCCTAGCCTAGATTTGCTTTTATTTATTTTTTTAATTTAGAAAGGAGAATATGCATTTTAAATGCATTTCCAGTAGCCTCTCTAAACAAATTGGCTTATATAACATTGTCTTTGGCCTGTTCTATCTTTCCCTGCAATATTCTGTCAGTGTTATCAAGGATTTCTTTAATTAATTTGGAAATTATATTGAAACTTTGCCCCCAAACTGCAATGAAACTGACAACTTTTTTAGCATTTTGATTTAAAAATTTTTCTTTTTGAACCCAGAACAATAGTAGGTAAGAAATTGCAATGGGTCAACAGCTTGAAGTTAACTTGTTTTACATGTTGCCTTTTTTCTCCTGCATTTTGCTTGATTTTAATTGTCTTGAAACCTGCTTTCACTACCTTTTAAATGATTCTGTGAGACCATTAGCAAGACTCTACCCAAGATCCATTAGAATGTATTTGCACATTGCTTTCATTACTTTGTCTTCTCATGATAGAGCTTCCTTATTATATAATTGTTACACTATTATTTCAAACAAAGTTTAAATTTACCAGTGCACTATGATTAAGAAATAAGGCCACTTGAAAATGATGGTGGACTGTTTGGAGTGGAGAACCCACTGTGGCCACGTGGCATCCTGCCAGGATAACAGGGATTGCCTTTTTTCTGTATATGGAAATAGTAAAATGACAATTTGTTTTGTTTTCAAGAATGTTTTGGGAACAATGTGTGTTCATTTATTCTGTTCCTGCCCAGTCATTCTTTCTAACGTGTCTTCTCTTAACCATTTTTCATGTTAATCGTGTCCTTTCCTAATGATCAGTTTTTATGTCACATACAAATAGACCATGAATATCTCCACTGCCAGTAAAGCCTTTGAAAAACCTAAAACATAGTAACAAATGAAAAAAGTTACTATAACTATTTCAAGTAGCAATGATAAAAAAGATTGAAATAGTATTCTGTGGTTAATTTCTATCAATTTAATAAGTAACCGAGTATTTACACATATGGATGCTCTAATTTAGTAGTTTTAGTCGTGGATACACATTTTTCTCTATCCCTGTAATTACATATGCAGATAATTATGAGAAAGTAAAAAAAAAAACCTTAAAAGATGGAAAGCAATTTATGATCCAAAATAGCGCTACTGATCAGAACGAGTGGCAAATACTCAGATAAAAAAATAGGTCCAACAGTGTCATACAATGATGATTTCATAAATGTCCTATGGGAGCAACTCACTGTTCAGACTCAATTATTTCTCTTCTGGGACACAAACATCAGAATGACCCTACTAATTATAATGAGAGGCAACTAAAGCATAACTGAATTTGTGTAAGTGCGCAGAAAACACCGGGAAGAGGCAAAATGCACACAGGAGGCAAGAGATGGTTACTTAGGCTAGAAGAGTCCACTGATATAACTTCATATGCAGGAACAGGCCCTGCACATTATAGGTCTCCATGGGTGTGAATCACCTGGAGGTCCTTATCTGCTCTGTGTCCCAATCAAGAATCATCTGATCATTAATCCAGAAAGCATAACATTGACTGGCCTGAGACAATATCTTTTCCTGTTATGTAACTACGTAGTTGTATAAATAAACACTCATATAACTCTAAGAATGTATGAAATAAGTAGGAAATAGTTAAATTAATAAAATGTACCAATTATTAATAAAATAATGAATTGTTACTATCTTAAATGTAGGAATAACAGTTAATCATGAAAATAACCTGTGTGTGTGTGTGCTTTCTGTGTGGTTTAAAGATGTTTAAAACATTTTGTAAAAAGTCAAGCAAAACTCTAAATTTATTCAAATGTTCAGGGCAGTCATTGTCAGTTTTAACTGCATATTGCAATCATTTGAAAATGTTACAAAAATGTAATACACTAACAAATTAAATCCAAATCCCTGGAACTGAGGCCAGGGCTTTGGCTTTTTTTTTTTTAACTTCCCACACGATTTTATTATACAATCGGGGATAACAGCCCCTTAGAGGGATTTGACTATTTATGCTTGCAACACAATTTAAATTTTTGAATAGTATTTAATTGATAAGATGTACATTATATTAAATTCTTTTTTGAGTGATAATGATAAGTACTGAAAAAAATTAATAGACTGAGCATTAACGAAAATACAAACAGTAGGGAATGTATATTCTCCATACACAAAAAGAGCCCTTTAGATGACTGCAAGCCCTAGCCACATGTCCAGGGCAAAATCAGAAATCTACCTACCGTAAGCTAAGATGCTTCTGATCGAGATTTAAAGCCTTAAAACCAAAATTATGAGACTAAATTTCCTAAGTAGATGAAATCACATAGCCTGCACAGTGTGACTGATAGATGATAGACTATATTAGACGATAGATAAGACAGGTGATATAGGCAAAGCATGAATTATTTTACATAACACATTGATTAAAAATGGTTAATATTGGATGATATAGAGTAGAAGCTGGATGAAGACCTTCCAATGATGAGAAAAAATTAATCACATTCCCTTTTATACTGTTGTTATATATTGAACTACAATCATGTGATTAATTAGTTTAAAGCAGTAATATATCTGGGGCAGGAAATGCTCAAACTGACTTGAGCATATTAACATGATGAAATATTATGGAACACGTGTTTACATACATATGTATTTATAATTAAGTGTTTGAATGTGTGTGTATGTTGAGAAGATGGGAGATTTTGAAGTTCCTTTGAAATATCTGGGCAGAATCCACAAAATAAGAAAGAGTGTTAAAGGGAAAAAAAAAAGTGAGTGGAAACCAGTTGGATGGGAAGATAACAAAATAGTAATAATAGTAATAGTATCAATAACATTTGTTGAAGAATTACTATATTTCAATCACTGAATGGTGCATAATATGCTTTCTGATATGGGGTATTCATATTAGTACAACTAAGAAAGAGATTAAAAGTGACGAGAGTCAGGGACAACTGCAAAGTATATTGCACAACAGTTCAGGAGATACAACAATTTAATTGTGTAGTTAGAGGAGCAAGTTAACTGAAAATAAACCTAACACTTTCACAGGAACCAGTTTCTACAGTATCTAAGAATTGTGTTTGTGTGTTTGTGTGTGTGTGCTAGAGAGAGAGAAACAGAGACAGAGATCAGTAAGACGCAGATACAGAAATAAGGTGGACCAACAACAGCAAAAAAAGGAACTGCAAAAGAAAATAATAAAGATACTTTAAGAGACTTTATCTTTAAAACCTATGCCAGGTTATGTAAGAAGAGACTGATAGACATCACAAGACTGAAATATGAGCACTTTGTACCGGAAACAATCTTATTCAGAAATAAAAAATAACTGTGTACTGAACAAATTCCAAATATGTTGTGCTGCCAAAGGTATTTTACCTTACAGAAGAAGGTGTTGGAAGACTGAAAGGTAAGAATATTTAAAATATATGCAGTGTGTTGGTAAAACAAAAGTATTTAATAAAGCTCTTCGATTTTTGCTCTACTTTTATTAAGGGTAAAATATTTTGGAAACTTTGAATATATTTCTATGGTCTAGACGATGGTAAAAAAATAAATTACTCAAAGAGGATATTGGTGAGAACCTCTGGCTACTTGAGGGTACCCTGTTTTTCCACTATGTAATTTCTGTTTCATTTGCCCTGTCTTTATAAAATATTTAACAGATATATCATAGTTATTCTCAGTAGCTCAGTAATGAGTTTAGTAAATTTCCAAGCAGCTAGAGTAACATAGCACTATTGAAAAGAGGCTTACGTCAATGGCATGAATGTCTTAATAACAAATCTATCACTTGTCATATCTTACCAAACCTGAGAACATTTATGAATGACAAGAATCTTAATTCCTAAGCTTTTCTGACATGAAGCTCAAGATATTTAGAAAACTTGAATGTGAATTTCAGAGTGGATCAGATTACCACCCTATTCACCAAACCAGAGAGAAGTTAATACTAGTTGGATTATTTAGAAAAGGTAAGTGATTATAGAAAACTCAGTTGTATATGCGTAACCACACACACACTCACAGAAAATGAACTAGTTGGAAAGAAATACATATTTAACTAACCAAGATTAACTGAAGTATTTTTACCCAAATAAGCCTTCAAATAAATTTATTATTAACATATTCCTGTCATTTGTGACAAGGGTTCACTTTTTTACAACATGGGAGCTCTATTTTGCTATTATTTTGCATCAGGATTAGTGAGTGGAAGAGAAATCTCTTGCATACGTTTTGGATTTAGAGTTTAGCTGCTATTTCTTTGACCTTGGTTCGTCAAATGCTCTAGAAGATACTGGTTGAGTGAAGCTGACAGAAGATACAATTTCTCCTTGCAGTTCACAACCTCCACCACTTCCAACCAAATCTGTCAACTGGGCTTTCAAAGTTTTAAAATGAGACATGGGAAAATTCCCCATGTATTCCCTTCTTTTCTTTTTCCCATTCCCCCCATTACATCATAAGACATGGTGATTAACATCAAAATAGCCAAAAAGCATTAGTTCTTAAACACTGGTTGTTAAAATATGACAGTTCTGTATTCCTAAGAAACTTCACCCTCCAAACATGTTATTTCTATTTAAGTAATTGTGTGTGGTACATAGATCAATAGAAACTTAACCTAGACAAAGTGGTAAAAGCATATTAGAATATATCAAGTAACACTAACAGTATGTTAATTAAGCTGAGTGGAAGTTTGAACAAGGATACCCACAAATACCTTAATTATATATTTTTTCTGTAGCTCAGCAAAATGTGAAAGGAAAAGAATCACTGTTGAAAGTCCAAATGCTGTAGTAACTAATGATTACATCAAACCATTTTTCTCCCAGAATTGAGAACATTGGTGAACCTTTAGTAGTAATGAAATATATTAATATGAGTCTGTGATATGAATGTTAAGAAAAAGGTTTAACTCAGTATCTCCTACCCTACTTTTTATGAAATGCTAATCAATGAAAAACCAAAGCTTAGAAGTAACAGCTCCATATTTTGACTATAGTTTAAGATAAACTCTTTAAGCTGATTTTATATAATTGTGATTCCTGTGCACATTTACATTTGATAGAGGAATTTTTTACTATAATTTAAAGATCATAATCTTATTTATTCCTCAGCTATCATTTTTTTAAAAATCCAAAGATATGTTTCTTTGATTTTTACCTTAATTTTTCATTGTTTTTCTCTTTCTGAATCAAGAGGTTTCTTTTGGTTGCCAGGACCACACACATTTCTCTTAAAATGAACTGAAGTATCTGACCAATAATGACAGACATCCTGATTAAGCCTAAAAAACAGCAGATAAACAGGGCCTAATTTAGCCTTATCATAAAACGAAGTCAATTCAGAGCTTTCAGGGGCTCCATTCCCTGTACTCTGGGGAAGAAAGAAACATGATATTTGTCCTCTAAGACTTGTCCTTTTCTTCTGTCCAGAGCAGAGAAGGACAAACCAGGTCTCCAACAGGTGATAAAGAAAAAAAAAAAGGTTGTTGAGGTATTAATAGTTATTCTCAGTGCACAGGTAAGTTCAGAAAAGGCAGATTAAAAAAAGACAAAGCCTTTTAAATGGTAATTATTCTACAAAAAATATACACCCTGTTCTCTGACCTAAACATGTGTGTTGCTCGCCCACACAATGGCAGGGGTGTGCTGAAGCTAGCTTGCAAGACTTGATTGTTAAGTGCTCGTACATTTTGAAACTGTTTGCTAAGCTCTTGATAGTTTGAAACTGGCCACAGGGAGAGTATTTATAACACAGAAATCATCAAATGCCACAAACCAGGAATTTTTTTTTCTGGTGAGTCAATTTAACAATACACTACTGGGTGCACAGGTACGGCCTTCATTTGCTTGCTTTTTTTGTCCTTTACCTTCTGTTCTTTAATATTTTGGTTTGCTCTCTGGGAAAGTAAAGGAAATTAACTTGCTCATTTTCTTCTCCTACATCTTCACCTCTTAATGGAGACAAGGAGACTATGTATATATATATATATATATATATATATATACATATTCGTTCATCCTCACATCCCACCCCACAGAGAAAAAGCCTTCCCACAGCAGATGAACCAATGACACTTTGACATTTGCCAAATATATAAGCAAAACAGAGTGACACAAGGAGACACTTTGGCCACAAGAATGTTTTCCAACTCAGCATTAGCTGTGTGAGGAGTAGAAAATCTTGAAAAGGAACAAGAGGAGAATTTTTTTGACCATGCAGTCCTATTAAAATCCCTATAGATCCAAAAAAAAAAAAAAGACTTGAATAAATGAGATTCAACTTCCTTCTCCCTTTCATCCTGCTTGCTTGGCTAGTGCTTGTACCAGACTCTGCGGCCACAACTGATAGGATGAGCATTTTGAGTCCCAAGAACCCATCTCTACATGAGGATGCAGACATTAGTGAAACTTTTCCAATGCTGGCTGGTCTCTTAAATTCTTCAGACTATTTTCCAGGATCATACTGACTATAGGAGCAAGAATGGTGTAAAATGAAACAATCAGTTAATGTTTTCACAATTATTAACTATGTTTCCAAAAACTGCAATCAGAACTGCCAATTCCCATGCACCAGGTCTTTACGCCAACCAGTAGCCATACAGCATTAGATATGACTAACTACTGCCTCCCTCGAGTTTTCCCCTTTGTCTTCAGAGGTATTCATCTACTTCCTCACACCCATGTTGATGGTCCCTGTTTTCCTGTATTCATCCAGTAAATGCTGCTTTGTCCTCTGTTTACATCTGTGACCTTGACCTTAATTAAACAGTATAGCTAAAGAAGCTACTATAGTGGCTTCATGTAGTGGAAAATAGAAATGTTTTCTTCTTTCCTCGGCTCCTCCAGCATTTCCTAGCACTGTTTCCTTGCATCAAACACCACCTGTAAGGACCCTAGGAACACTTTCTCCTACCCCACCCTCTTTACTGCCTCCAACTCACAAAAACCACGGTCTCCTGGTTATTGTCTCATTACCTTCTTTTGGAAAACCAAAACCCACCTTCCCAAAACTGAAACCTTCATCCCCTTACCCTTTAAAGTTTTCTTCCTCCACTGACCCCCATCTGAGTATCATTTTCTTACTTGTGATGAAAACAAGAAAGATCAGAGACATCTTTGAGTCTTTCTCTTCTTCACTTAAAATTTCCAACTTATATTAAATTCTGCAATTTTTATAATCAATTTCTCTCTGAAATACATCTTTTAGTCTTTTCCCACTACCACAATCCTCCATAGGCTCTTAGACTCCTCCTGGACAAGGTTAACAATGTGGCCTTCTAACTGCATTTTCTTAATCCATTGTGTATATTTTTCCCAGTTCATGCCTCATTTTGTCACCAGAACTGTATTTCCAGAATCTCCTTTGGATCCTTCAACTCATTTCAACTTAATCACTTGATGAAATCCTTGAAAATCATTCAAACCTCAATCCCAAAACTTAGTCAAACCAGTCATATCTCCTTTCTGAGGAATTATTCAGCATTCCTTCCCCTAAATTACTCTAGCCTGAAGCTTGGCATTTTACATTTCTGTGTCATTCCAATCTTCTTTCATTATTCTTCACACTTCTACCATCTTTTGTTTCTGTAATTATATGTCAATTCACTGTTTTTCTTCTATCAAATTTGAAAGACAAAAATTAAATTCATTTCTGTGTATCCAACCATGTCAATATACTTGACACATAAGAGACACTAAATAAATTACAGCTGAATAAATGTATTGCTCATGTACTGAAAATAAGTAATTTCATCAGTTTGGAGGCTCCACTATTGACTTTTTCTGGATGAATTCTCTCATTTCACGGTTAATGGGAGTATTTGAAGATACCCTCTAGTTTCTGTAGCCCCTGGCAAGAAGCCATTTGCTGAAACAGTTTGATTTAATTAGTATTCCTTATCTCTTATTTAGAAGATAGGCAAAAAATACACTCTTTTGAAGTGATTTCTATACTTTTTTGCAAAGTACTCTATTAGCAACAGACTAGAGTTCAAATCTTGTAGGTACAATATTTTATTAATCATTGACTCTATTTATTTTATAAGGCTTTGCCAGTTTTCTTTGGCCACACTGCATACCCTGCATACCTGGTTGGGAAGCACAGAAAGTTTTAAGAATTCAATCTAGTTATTATAATAATAAACACTTACTATATGCCAGACAATATTCTATTTACATCATATAAACTAACATGTTTGATTCTTAAAATACCCTCATGTGGTAGGTACTATTAATATACCCGATTTCACAGAAAAGGAAACAGTTACAAAATGGTTAACTGACTTGCTCAAAACACAGAATTTATCAGCATTTGAACCAGGATACAAGCCAGACACAATCATTCCATATCCAGAGCTTTCTTGCTGTGCAGCCTCTCATTAATAGATGAGAGTCATATGCAAAAGTAAATATATACAGACCCAAATAAAACAGGAGTTAAATTGAGGCTTACGGAGTTCAGTAGTAGGGCAAATGAAAGAGCAATTAATTTTGACTGAGACATCAGAAATGGATTTCGAGACAAAAGGGCCACTTAGAATAAATGCATTTGTGAAAAGAGCTATGACCCTTCGCTACTTTAAAGATCATGACCCTCTGGATCTCCTTACTGTTCACTTTACGGCCCCTACCCTGACACCACAAGCAACTTCCATTACCTATTTTTGTCATCGTCTCACAGTATCATAAACCCTCCCACACTCTTCCCAACCACTGAAGAGTATAATCATATCAGTAAGTATTAAGCACTACTTGGCAGCTTACATAAGCATGTTGATTCCCTTAGCTTTATAACAAAATGCTATTTGCCTAGCATTTCTGAACTCAGAGAATTATCTACAGATAATTGGAGAACAAGTCTAATACTTATACCCTTTTATAGGGTTGCATAGTAAGACTGACTATCCCTCCCAAAGAAATGCTTCAAGCTTTACTGCTCAAGATTTTGTGAACAATATCAGTTTTGATCGAACATTCTTAAACCCTAAAAATTTGGGGATATTTTATTTTAGTTCTGTTAAGAAATACATAATGATATTCAGGCTTCACACACCCGTGCTCATTTGCTAATTCATTTATTTTAGCTAGAATCTAAATAGGCTTACTTCAAAAAGAAATACATCTTCCAAAGATCACTAACCATTTGTCCTTCTCTGCCTTCTATTACATGAAAAAGAAAAAAATACAAATGTCCTCTAATGCTGATCTCTTAAGCTGTAAAACCAGTAAAATTGATTCATATTTTATTTAATCAGTGCAAATCAAGTAGAATATTTCTAAGGAGGGATAAAGAGACTATGTTGTGAGTTGATTAAATCTCTTCCTCCTCCTTCCCCATCACTTCATAAACTCCTCACCTATAATCAGTGCACAGATGGAATCTCAGGTCCAGCATTAAGTAATTTACTAAATTAAAAGAAAAAAATCTGATCTGTAAAACTCTTGAGTCATTAGGAGAAAAGAAAATGGGAAAACATGGTGTGCTTTCCAGGTAAATCAATGATAACTAATTTGCAATATCTTTGGAAATGCTGAAAACATTTTCTATATACCTAATGTATCAAATACAAGTGTTGAAACTCTTCAAAGAGTTGTATCTGAGGTCTCACTCTCCTCCCTCCACTGACTCCACAAATGAAAAATTTTCATAAAAATTTAAAATATAATAATCTCTTATTAGAGGTAATAAAATATTTAATAAAAATGTTCTAAGGATTTCCATCAAGCTAGCATGCCTTTGACTCCCACTGCTAATAATTTGTGGTTAAGCAGGTAAGCCCTTGAGTCCCAATTTTTCTCACCCATAACATGGGGGCGATGATTGATGACACCCACTTCAGGGTTCTGATGGAATGCCTGCATGTTGAGTTTATGTTATTTAGGCTGCCAGTTTAACAATAGGAATATAAAGATGTAGAAAAAAATAATCATCAAATGAGTTTGCTAAAAAAACCAAACAAGTTGACATATATAAATAAACAGGATAATGCCTAGCAAATAACTGTTCAACATAAATTAGTTGTTATTCTCCTTTCCTTATTTCCCAGTTAAAAAATAAAGGATTACTCTCTCATAGATGAACAAGTGGAATTTTTTTTCGAATTTACTTGCCAGAAATCATGGCTAAGGCCTGAGTAGGTAGTGAGTTTCCTGCAGGAAAGGCCCTTTCCTCATCACTCCGGTACTCCTTCTGCTTGTAATAGCATTTGTGAGCCCTTTAACCTTTTTGGTTTTGTTTTATTCAGAAAATGTTTAATCGAGGTGAGGCTGGGTTCCTCATAGGAGAGAGAAAATAAAAAGGAAGGAGAAAAAGACATAAAAGCTGTCAAAATGTGCTTAGCTTTGAGGTGCTGATTTTAAAACAATCAAACTTTATCCATGTTGCATTTCCCCAATTAGCAAGCGGCCAAGCAGAGAGTATGTGAGAGTGTTTGTATGTACATGTGGATAGAGGCGTGTGCATACCATTTTTTAAAACTTTCAGACCAATGCAGATTCATGGTGCGCTCTTATGTTTCCTTTCTCTGCATCTAGGAATAGTTTATAAACTGCAAGCTGAGCTACAAGTTTTCCTGGCAACACATTTTGTCTTTTTTATGGGATTGCTAGTTTATTTATTTTTATTGTTTGAAGATGCACTGTATTCAGATTTCCTACCAAACAAAAGGAGCCAATATGCAGACTATGTCCCTGCTCCTCAGGAGGTTTCTAGAAAGCAAATAGTACGCAAAGCTAATGGAATCAATTGTGATAACATGACCAAAACAAGCAGAAAAGACTCAAACTCCATTGCCTGTATCGCTGTGCCTTATGTCAAGACAAGACAGACCAACAAGAAATGACTTGAATTCTGAGACCAGAGGAAGGATGGAATCAAATAACGAGGGTAATCATGGCTTTTAGTGCAGTGGTAAGTGGTTCTATTAGATCACATTGGTCTTCCCTGGGGTACCTGTTCCCAAAAGGTGGCCAGTTATAAATCATTCTTACAAAGATCCTTATCAACTCCAAATTCCAATCATTGGGTAGAGTTTTTATGCAAGTGGGCAGTGACTGACACCTCAGAGCACAGGCATTAAGGCTTATATTAGCATGCATAAGATTTTTCACTTTCACATTATCTGAACGTTGTTCAATTTTCTTTGCCCACTGAAGTCACCATTTTTTACATTGACTAAAACAACTGTTGATGTGCATTTGGCTATTATGATTTATTAAAATTCACTTTAATGTATGATATCGTACTAATCACCACAACAATTCTACAAGGTAACCAGGGTAAGTATAACTATCCCAAGTGCTCAGATGAATGACTGAGACTGAGATTATGAGAACTAACAGAACCAACATTTTACAGTCTTATGTTTTCTCCAGGTCTTTACAGTCCAACTCTCTACGGTCCTATGTTCTTTCCAACTTCAGCTGTGTCCTCAGCATTGCTCTGAACAACTATTCTACCTGTCCTGGCAACCTTCCCTCTTCATTCTCCATACCCACCATACTAAAAATTCACAACTTTCCACAAATTACAAAGACCTCCTCCTCCAATTCAAAAGAACAGGTTGTCAACTCCATAGGGGGGAAAAAAAAACTTGAAGGCTCTCAGGCATAAACATCCTCAAGTTTCCATTTCATCATTTATTTATGCCCACATGCTCATGCCTTTTTATTTCCATTGCAGAAGAAGTGTGAGTCCTTCTAATCAACCAGTTCTTCATCCTGTTCCTCTAATTTTGTTCCCTTATGCCACATTTGGAACATTATGCCAATTGTAATTCTCTCACTTTTCTGTCTCTGTCATGGTTTGAGCTTCTCAGGCAAGATATTTTGAGCCTCTTAGGGTGTAAGCTGAGGATCAACACCTACGAGGGGTGAAGCAAGCAGGATTAAACAGTGTGAGAGGTTAAACTGCAGTGCAATGGCAACAAAGAGTCCGCATATCCTACGAGAACTCTGGAGCTGATGGCCCCTCAAAATTCTCTCAACCTAGGTAAAGGGTTGAACTCTGAACCCATTCACCAACCAATCATGGAATGAGGGTTGCTCCATGGGAATGGACGCATTCTTGCAAGAAAGCTTCCTTCAGACAATAACAAATCTTGGAGAAAGACTCAGTTCCCAGCAGCCACCACTGCCGGCACGTGAGGGTTTGCCACAGTGTTCATCATGCTGTCTACTGTTTAGGTCCTTGTACCAGTCCAAACCACTCATATATCACAAAGAAAAAACTAAAGAAGAAACCTCCTTTTTTCCCTAATTATTATTCTAATTGTAATGCTGTCTCTCATTTCTCACCTAACCAATTGTAGATCACTCACCTGTTTCTTTTTTTTCTTCCCATCCCTTAATTCTTATAATAAATAATCTTATGTATTGTTACTGCCATAGCTATCACCTATAATCTGATAGCTCTCAAGCCTACATCTTTAACATAGATTCCTCCTGAGTCCAGATTAATCTCTAAATGCCAGTTGAGACTCTCTCTCTGGACGTTGCACAGCCCTATAAACCTAAAATGTTTAAAAATGGAATGGTGGCAGTAATTCCCCCAACCAAAAGTTCCAAAATATCAAATACTTCTTTCAATATCATCATTAACATCTCAACATGTTGCATAAAAATAAACATGGGAAGGTGCCAAAACAACATACATAACTTCCTCACAAACATACACACATATGTGTATATACTCTCCATATTCATAACTTAAGACTGGGACTGGGGAAGCATTTCATCCCTATTAGCACTAAATAGTGTAAGAGCACAGGGTTTGCATAGCAAACCGATTCCTCCTCCAACTCAACTCAGATGCTTCATGACAAAAGTTAGTATCTGGTCATGTCCTACCCAAGATCGTGGAGGACTCTGCTAAGTACTCTCACTCAGGAACCCAGCACGATAAAGTCATCAGCAGCTTTTAGCTGAAAGTATAATTTTCTTGGGTACTAGGAGGAAAAAGGTGATTGGAAATCATGCATTTTCACTCTCTCAGCCAAACTGAGATCAATACCATTTATACACACATTGTATAAAGAAAATAAGCTAATAATCACATGACTTACCCAGTTGCAAGTGGTCTGAGAAGTTCAGTTTCCCATGTTACTGAAAGGAGAAGAGAACCAGGTATCAGTTTGTGATAGTAACATGCAGTAACATTTAGTATATTTTACAAGTACTCATAAGAAATGTCCATCTACTACTTTACCAGCTTTATTAGAACCAGAAATATGGAAAAGAAAGAGGTAAGATAAAAAGGAAGCTAAACAGTGAGTCTCAAAAAAAATTGTAATGATTATTCTTCCTGGTATATCCTATTTCTAAACCCTTCTCATGGAATCTTTTCACAAGGCGTAACATTCCTATTAGCTGCTTCTTTTCTGGAGTATCAAAAATGAGAAAGAGATTACGCTGCTTATGCTGTTACTCTCTGTTTTCAAACAGAATCAAATTGGTAACAATTGACTACTAGCAATAATTATTAACAAAATTCATTTTTACTGTCCTAAACTGTGTGTCTGAAAATGAGGGAAAATTTTAGCAACTATAGTCAATCATGAAAATACTGTTCACAGTAACCTATTTTCTGATGTATACAAAGAAAAACCAATGAATATAAACTGCTGATGTTCCTGCCTCATGTGACTTTTATTTCAAATAGAAACTGGAATTTATGTGAGGGCATGCCCAGAGATAGACTTGTAAACAGAAACTAAATTTGTTTTTATATTTTCACAACTAAGCAGTCTAATTACTAGATTTATCTTTTTGCAGATTTATCCCAAAAATAAGTGAAGAATTTTAAGATGAATGGGCCAAAATACAATAAACCTCAAAGTCCAGTAGGATTTTTTTCCCTTTTGTTTCATGGTTAATCTTAAATGCTTATCCATTATTTTTGTCCTTAGCACAAAAAATAAAATAAAAAGGTCTATTGCAGCAACTCCATGAATATTCCAGTATTAAAATACCCTCTGCAGTAATGGTCTCTTAATATCTGAAATTATATTTCCTCCTCTTTTTTTCTCTTTCCTATTTGTTAGTGAATACATGTAAAATCATGTGAGCTTATAAATATTTTATATATTTAATATAATAACTTTTGTTCTATGCAGTATGAAAACAGAGAATGAAGTTCTTAAATTATGAATCTGCTCTATAATGTTCTAAACAAACATTAAAAGAATGAATTTTATGTTAACTGTGAACTTTAAAATTATGAGCGGCCATTTGTAATCTTACTCATGCTGTATGCCCTCAGCTTAGTACTCCCTGAAAAACAAAACCTCACTTGTTTGTAGACAACCCATTTATTTCTTCAAATACATATATATACTTTTTTGGGGTTTCTATAATGTGAAATTCTAGCTAAATGCTAAAGGCATAATCTAATGTTTGGATTAGTTAGGCTGTTTTAATATACAAGTAATAAGTTATCAAAATAAAATTGCTTTGAACAAGAAGAAAAGAGTACTCTTTACCGTAACTGTGGTAAATACAGGGATGAATCATTGACCGAATGGCCTGGTTTAATTCTGTCTCACTAGTCTATTTCTTTTGGAATTTGCTTATCCTAACAACAGCTCATTTTACCATGTCAACATGGCTGTCAGCAAGCAAAGGGTCATAGGCTTCTTATGTCCCCTTCAACAAGAAAAAGTCCAAGTATTTCCTGCAAAGTTGCTATGTTTCCCTCTGACTGGATAGGCTTAAATCATGCGTAACCCCATGGATTTACCCCTGAGGGGAATGTGTGAATTGATTGCCATCCCTATATCAATCATTATAACTGGGAAAAGTACTGAATAATTTGTTTAAGATACTCAGAGTGAGGACTTCCGGGAAGATGGCGGCGTGAGCAGGGCGGTGGAAATCTCCTCCCAGAACCATATGTATTTATGAAAATACAACAAATACAACTATACCTAAAAGAGAGACCAGAAGATACAGGACAGCACACAGCCTGCAGCTACACCTGAAAGGACTCGGCACCCTGTGAGGCGGGTAAGGTATGGAGCCAGGACCCGGCGGGACCCGAGCACTTGCGCACCCCAGCACACCGGCAGGAGGAGAGGATTCAGAGCCGGGAGGGAGTGGAAGTACAGGCCCACGAAATAACCAGCCCTGGGGATGTGTGCCGGGAGCGCTGATACACATTGCGCAGTGTATCGGAGACAGGAGAGACAGAGGGTGCAGGATCGGAGCTGGGGAACGCACACAGGTCGTCACAGCCGGCTGCCGGAACAAAAGAAAAGTGCGTGCTTTTTTCTCTAGCGGTCTTAAAGAGACAATGGCCCAGGATCATCCCAGCACACTCACCCAGCAGCCTAGGAGTCCTGGGGAATTTTGGACCCTTGGCTACCGACTGGGAAAGAATAGCCGCACTCAGACTTCCCACAGGATTCAAGAGCCTCCCATTCATTCCCGCCCCAGCCAGAGCTACAAAGAGCCCTGCAGAGTGGTGTGGCCACAGCTGTGGAATAGTGGAGCAACAGCGCCACCTACAACATCCCCACAGAATCTATTCCTGGTGGGCTTTTTTTTTTTTTTACTTTTTTCTTTTCTTTGTTTTCCATCTCTCTTTTCTTTCTTTTTTTCCTTTTTTTTTCTTTCTTTTTAAAAGTCTCAAAGAGCCGAGCTGACATATGTGGCAACTACCAGCGACAACTTCTATCACCATGAAAAGACAGAGGAATATGGTACAAACAAAACTCACCCAGACCCAGACAACCCCAGAGAGGGAGCATGAAGGGATGCACATGCACAACCTTCCTGAAAAAGAATTCACAACAAAAGTCATAACCATACTGATGGAGCTACAGAGAAAAATGCAAGAGCTGAGGGAGGAAGTGAGGAAAGACAATGCAGAATTGAGACAAGTGATAGACGGGCTTAGCAGCAGACTGGACCAGATGCAAAGACTGTTAATGGAATAGAAATCAGAGAACAGGAATACAGAGAAGCTGAGGCAGAGAAAGATAAAAGGATCTCTAGGAATGAAACAATATTAAGAGAACTGTGTGACCAATCCAAACGGAACAATATTCCCATTATAGGAGTATCAGAGGAAGAAAAGAGAGAAAAAGGGATAGAAAGTGTCTTTAAAGAAATAATTGCTGAAAACTATCCAACGCTGGGGAAGGAAATAGTCTCGCAGTCCACGGAAGCCCACAGATCTCCCAACACAAGGGACCCCAGGAAGACAACACCAAGACACATAATAATTAAAATGGCAAAGATCAAAGATAAAGACACAGTATTAAAGGGAGCTAGAGAGAGAAAAAAGATAACCTTCAAAGGAAAACCCATCAGACTATCATCAGACTTCTCAACAGAAAACTTACAGGCCAGAAGAGAATGGCATGATATATTTAACGTAATGAAACAGAAGGGTCTTGAACCAAGAATATTGTCTCCAGCACGATTATCATTTAAATATGATGGAGGGATTAAACAATTTCCAGACAAACGAAAGTTGAGAGAGTTTGCCTCTCATAAACCACCACTACAGGATATCTTAAACGGACAGCTCTAGAGGGAAGCACCCTTAAGGCTAAAAAGATGTCGCCAGAGAAAATAAAATCATAGCAAAGAAAGCAGACCAACCAATTACTAACTAAAGGCAAACAATAAAACACCAACTATAGAAAGAATGGAGGAGGAAGAATAAGAAGGGAGAGAAATAAAGAAACATCAGATGGTGTTTACAATAACTTAACAAGAAAGCTAAGATAGATTGTTAGATAGTAAATAAGCAACCCTTGAACCTTTGGTAACCACGAATCTAAAGCAAGCAATGGCAATAAGTACATATCTATCAATAATCACCCTAAATGGAAAAGGACTGAATGCACCAATCAAAAGACACAGAGTAACAGAATGGATAAAAAAGCAAGACCCATTTATATGCTGCTTACACGAGACTCAACTCAAACCCAAAGGTATACACAGACTAAAAGTGAAGGGATGGAAAAAGATATTTCATGCAAACAACAGGGTGAAAAAAGCAGGAGTTGCAGTACTTGTATCAGACAAGATAGACTTCAAAACGAAGAAAGTAACAAGAGATAAAGAAGGACATTACATAATGATAAAGGGGTCAGTCCAACAAGAAGATATAACCATTATAAATATATATGCACCCAACACAGGAGCGCCAGCATATGTGAGACAAATACTAACAGAATTAAAGGAGGAAATAGACAGCAATGCATTCATTTTAGGAGACTTCAACACACCACGCACTCCAAAGGACAGATCAACCAGACAGAGAATAAGTAAAGACACAGAGACATTGAACAACACACTAGAACAGATGGACCTAACAGACATCTACAGAATTCTGCACCCAAAAGCAGCAGGATACACATTCTTCTCAAGGGCACATGGAACATTTTCCAGAATAGACCACATACTAGGCCACAAAAAGAACCTCAGTAAATTTAAAAATATTGAAATTCTACCAACCAACTTCTCAGATCACAAAGATATAAAACTAGAAATAAATTTTAGAAAGAAATCAAAAAGGCTCACAAACACATGGAGACTTAACAACACTCTCCTAATTAATTAATGGGTTAATGACCGAATCAAAACAGAAATCAAAGAATATATGGGGACTAGTGACAAAAACAACACAAAGCCACGACTTCTGTGGGATGCAGCAAAGGCTGTTCTAAGAGGAAAGTATATTGCAATCCAGGCCTATTTAAAGAAGGAAGAACAATCCCAAATGAATAGTCTAAAGACACAATTACTGAAATTGGAAAAAGAAGAACAAATGAGGCCCAAAGTCACCTGAAGGAGGGACATAATAAAAATCAGAGAAGAAATAAATAATATTGAGAAGAATAAAATAATAGAAAAAATGAATGAAACCAAGAGCTAGTTCTATGAAAAAATAAACAAAATAGATAAACCCCGAGCCAGACTCATTAAGAGAAAAAGAGAATCTACACACATAAACACAATCAGAAATGAGAAAGGAAAAATATGACGGACCCCACAGAAATACAAAGAACTCTAAGAGAATATTATGAGAATCTATATACTAACAAGCTGGAAAACCTAGAAGAAATGTGCAACTTCTTAGAACAGTAAAACCTCTCAAGACTGACCAAGCAAGAAACAGAAAAACTAAACAGACCAATCACCAGCAACGAAATTGAATTGGTAATCAAAAAACTACCCAAGAACAAAAACCCCGGACCAGATGGATTCACCTCTGAATTCTACCAGACATATAGAGAAGAAATAACACCCATTCTCCTTAAAGTTTTTCAGAAAAAAGAAGAGGAGGGAATACTTCCAAACTCATTCTATGAAGCCAGCATTACTCTAATACCAAAACCGGGCAAAGACCTAACCAAAAAAGAAAATTACAGACCAATATCACTGATGAACGTAGATGCAAAAATAGTCAACAAAATACTAGCAAACCAAACTCAAAACTACATCAAGAGGATCATACACCATGATCAAGTGGGATTCATCCCAAGGGATGCAAGGATGGTACAACATTGAAAAATCCATCAACATCATCCACCACATCAACAAAAAGAAGAACAAAAACCACATGATCAGCTCCATAGATGCAGACAAAGCATTTGACAGAACTCAGCATCCATTCTTGATTAAAACTCTCAACAAAATGGGTATAGAGGGCAAGTACCTCAACATCATAAAGACCATGTATGACAAACCCACAGCTAACATCATACTTAACAGCAAGAATTTGAAAGCTTTTCATCTAAGATCGGGAACAAGACAGGGATGCCCACTCTCTCCACTGTTGTTCAACATAGTACTGGAGGTCCTAGCCACGGCAATCAGACAAAACAAAGAAATACAAGGCATCCAGACTGGTAAAGAAGTCAAATTGTCACTATTTGCAGATGACATGATATTGTACATAAAAAAACCCTAAACACTCCACTCCAAAACTACTACAACTAATATTTGAATTCAGCAAAGTTGCTGGATACAAAATTAACACACAGAAATCTGTTGCTTTCCTATACACTAACGATGAGCAAACAGAAAGACAAATCAGAAAAACAATTCCATTCACAATCACATCAAAAAGAATAAAATACCTAGGAATAAACCTAATGAAGGAAGTGAAAGACCTGTACTCTGGAAACTACAAGACACTCCTAAGAGAAATTAAAGTGGACACTAACAAATGGAAATTCATCCCATGCTCTTGGCTAGGAAGAATAAATATTGTCAAAATGGCTATACTACCTAAAGCAATCTACAGATTCAATGCAATCCCTATCAAACTACCAACAGCTTTCTTCAATGAACTGGAACAAATAATTCTAAAATTCATATGGAACCACAAAAGACCCCGAATAGCCAAAGCAATCCTGAGAAGGAGGAATAAAACAGGGGGAATTACACTCCCTGACTTCAAGCTCTACTACAAAGCCACAGTAATCAAGACAATTTGGTATTGGCACAAAAACAGACCCACAGACCAGTGGAACAGAATAGAAAATCCAAACATTAACCCAAACATATACAGTCAATTAATATTTGAGAAAGGAGCCTTGGATATACAATGGGGAGATGACAGCCTCTTCAGCAGCTGGTGTTGGAAAAACTATACAGCTACATGTAAGAGAATGAAACTAGACTACTGTCTAGCCCCATACACAAATGTAAACTCAAGGTGGATCAAAGACCTGAATGTAAGTCATGAAACCATAAAACTCTTAGAAAAAAACATAGGCAAAAATCTCTTGGACATAAACATGAGCAACTTCTTCATGAACATATCTCCCGGGCAAGGGAAACAAAAGCAAAAATGAACAAGTGGGACTATATCAAGCTGAAAAGCTTCTGTACAGCAAAGGACACCATCAGTAGAACAAAAAGACACCCTACAGTATGGGAGAATATATTCATAAATGACATATCCGATAAGGGGTTGACATCCAAAATATATAAAGAACTCACGCACCTCAACAAACAAAAAGCAAATAAGCAAATTTAAAAATGGGCAGAGGACATAAATAGACACTTCTCCAAAGAAAAAATTCAGATGGCCAACAGGCACATGAATAGATGCTCCACATCACTAATCATCAGAGAAATGCAGATTAAAAACACAATGAGATATCACCTCACACCAGTGAGGATGGCCAACATCCAAAAACACAAACAACCACAAATGTTGGTGAGGATGTGGATAAAAGGGAACCCTCCTACACTGCTGGTGGGACTGCAAATTAGTTCAACCATTGTGGAAAGCAGTATGGAGGTTCCTTAAAAAACTCAAAATAGAAATACCATTTGACCCAGGAATTCCACTCCTAGGAATTTACCCTAAAAATGCAGCAGCCCAGTTTGAAAATGGTATATGCACCCCTATGTTTATTGCAGCACTATTTACAATAGCCAAGAAATGGAAGCAACCTAAGTGTCCATCAGTAGATGTTTGGATAAAGAAGAGGTGGTACATATACACAATGGAATATTATTCAGCCATAAGAAGAAAACAAATCCTACCATTTGCAACAACATGGATGGAGCTAGAGGGTATTATGCTCAGTGAAATAAGCCAAGCCGAAAAAGACAAGTAGCAAATGATTTCACTCATATGTGGAGTATAAGAACAAAGAAAAAAACTGAAGCAACAAAACAGCAGCAGACTCACAGAACCCAAGAATGGACTAATAGTTACCAAAGGGAAAGGACTGCGGAAGATGGGTGGGAAGGGAGGGATAAGGGGGAGAAAGGGGCATTACGATTAGCAGATGTAATGTTGTGGGGGCACGGGGAGGGCTGTACAACTCAGAGAAGACAAGTAGTGATTCTATAGCATCACACTGCACTGATGGACAGTGACTGTAATGGGGTTGGTGGGGGGGATCTGATGACGGGGGTAGTTTAATAACAATAATATTGCACATGTAATTGTAGATTAATGATACCAAAATAAATTATAAAGAAAAATCAGTGAGAACGTAGAATTTTAAAAGATAGTTTCTGAAATTGAAAATTCATTAGCTGATAAGCAGAACTAATCAAATTATAGAGCAAATTCAGTGAAATAATTCAGACAGAGAAAGACAAATGCAAAATGATTTCCCTCGTTTGTGGAGTATAACAACAAAACGAAAGTAAAGGAATAAAACAGCAGCAGACTCACAGACTTCAAGAAGGGACTAGCGGTTACCAAAGAGGAGGAGTGGGGAGGGACGGTAGGTGGGAAGGGAAAGAGAAAGGGATTGAGGGATATTATCATTAAAAAAAAAAAAGATACCCTAACAGGAGACCAAAGCAGGTTACTATTAATTAGAAAGCTGAGTGTATTTCAAGTAGCAAAATGACAATGTGTTCTCAGATGCTCTTTAATATATTTTTACTTAAAGATGAAAAATTTAAACTATTTCTATGCTTATTCAATGAGTTGATCCTTTTTAGTATAAGAAGACCTTGAAAAAATATTTTCTTCTGATTATAATTTCCATAATAGATTACACATTGGTATATAGTCACATGAACTGTCAATTAGAGAAACACACAATTTCTTGAGAAATGTACCTATTTAGTTGGCAATAAAAGACAGCATGATAATTATTTCTGTTCTACATAGCTCACGGAATAAGTTAAACTCAATATCTCCTTTACATTAATTTTAGAAATTACAATTCTTTTTTCTGATGACTGTTAGTGTCAACAGCAGTACGTAGGCCATTATATTTAATGTAATTTGGTCTTCCACATTCAGCAAGCCTACTTTAATGATATGTTTGTGCCTAATATATTATGTGGTCTTTTTCACATTAGCCTAACCAAATTAAATATAACAAACTAAAATGGCTGATTGTTCTGTTGATTCTCAGCCTTTTGTGTTAGCTCCTATTGTACTCAGAGATTGGCTAGGGTGTGACAGTGAACACCTCCTCTTTCCATTGTATGACCTCAGAGAAAACTTTCTTCCACAAAAAGTCATTAAATCATTATTGGGAAGTAAAGTTGCTCAGCTTTTGGTGAAACTTCCAGAAACTGTTAGATGCAAACAATGACCAAATCTGAGATTCATCCTAAAAACTGAGATTAACTTAAACACTTGCCTAAATTTGGTGGACAGTGACACAATACACTTATGATGACCCAACAATTTGTTCAAATGTAGTAACAATTCATTATCTTATACTAATATTTTTATATTTATGAAAAATAATATAAATCATATTCAAAGTAGCAAAGTAGAAGGAATACATGTTGCCATGCAGAGATGGTTACTATAAGCATACAAGTACATTTTTTTCTTTCTTCCTCTATGTAAATATGTACACATACATGCAAAAGTCTCTATGTATATTTTGAGGTCGGATGTGCTTATGAGCAACAAAGCAGAGATAGATGTGTGACAGCCTAAGATGTCATCTGGCATCATGTCTTCAAAGGACAGAGTAGACTCTTTTCTGTAACACCTATGAATTTGGTCTCAGATTTGAGTAAATGCTTTACAAAGTCTGTTTTTCTTCATTTGTTCACCTAGCCTGCACACCAAAAGTTTTGCTTAATACCTTAAAACACAGAACTTAAAACTGTATACTTCTTCTTTCATTCATTCAGAAAAATGAATTGAAAACCTACTATTTTCCATGAATTTTACTAGGTTCTGAGGGTTACAAAGCTCAATAAAATGGTCAAAGCTCCTGCTCTGCTAATGATTACATCTAGCAAGGAAGAGATATGATGAACACACCAACAATACAAGTATAATATTATAAAAGGGAAATGCAGAATGCTGTAGAATTCTGCAGTAATGTGACCAAATCTAGTCTGGGATAGTATGGAAGATTCTCTTGAGAATATAAAAATTTATCCTAAAAACTGGAAGATAAGCAGGCCTAATTACAGTTAACATGCCATATAGTTAATAATATCATTAATCATCCAAACTGAGCACTTTTGAAAATTAAAGGTGACATCATTAATCATTATGCCAAGAAGTCACAGATGTTGCTTGTAACTGTCAGAGCCAAAAAGGAAATAATGTTATGCTTTTGGAAAATAGAAATGCATTCTCAAAACTTTTTTTAAGGTATGCATTCCAAAAAAACAGTGAAACTGATAGACTTTAGTAAAACACATAAACATGCACACACAAACTCATATACACAAATTCTCCTTAATATATTAAACCAATCATACTTTGAATCTCAGAATACATTTCATTAGTATGGGTTAATATGGATAAGCAGACTTTAATGAAATTCCTCAGCTGTGGTTCCTCTTCCATTTTGAAATGTCCTTTACATTCTTTTATCCTCACCAGTTAGTCTGACTCCAAAGTTTAAACTTTAAAATCTATTCTGGAAAGGTAAAAAATCAATGAATTGTAATATACAACTATTCTAAATATCAACAAAAAAGTCAAAATAAACACCAAAAATGTAGAAAGAAAGAAATAATGTTAAAAATCAGAAAATAACTAAATAAAGAATGCATTAGTAAAGTATATCAAAAGGATCATCCTTCACAACCAAGTTTGATTTATTTCAGGGATGCAAGGATGACACAATATCCATAATTCAATCAATGTAATACACTGCATTAACAAAAGAAAAGATAAAAACTGTATGATCATCTCAATAGATGCTGAAAAACATTTGACAAAATTCAATATCCATTCATGATAAAAATCCTCAATAAAGTGGGTGTAGATGAAACATACCTCAACATATAAAGGCCATATATGACAATCCCACAGCTAACATCATACTCAATGGTGAAAAGCTGAAAGCTTTTCCTCTAAGATCAGGATGAAGACCAGGATGCCCACTCTCAACAGTTTTTTCAACAAGGTACTGGAAGTTCTAGCCATGGCAATCAGACAAGGAAAGAGATAAAAGGCATCCAAATTGGTAAGGAAGAAGTAAAACTGTCACTACTTGTACATGACATAATACAATACATAGAAAAGCTTAAAGGCGCCACCAAAAAAACTATTAGAATAAATGGATTCAGTAAAGTTGAAGGATACAAAAACAAATACAGAAGGCAGGTGCATTACTATATCACAATAACAACCTAGCAGAAAGAGAAATCAGGAAAACAATTCCATTCACAATTGCATCAAAAAGAATAAAATTCCTAGGAATAAACCTAACCAAGGAGGTGAAAGACTTGTACTATGAAAACTATAAGTCACTCATGAGAAAAAATTTAAAAGACACAAATTCCTATCCTGTGCTCATGGATTGGAAGAATATTGCCAAAACAGCCATCCTGCCCAAAGCAATTTACAGATTCAATCGTTATCAAAACACCAACAGCATTTTTCAAGGAACAAGAGCAAATAATACTAAATTCATATAGAACCACAGAAGACCCTGAATAGACAAAGTAATCCTAAGAAAGAAGATCAAAGCTGGGGGTATTATGCTCCCTGACTTCAAGCTATACTACAAAGCTATGGTAATAAAAGCAGTATGGTATGGGCACAAGAATAGACCCACAGATCAATAGAACAGACTAGAGAGCCCAGAAATAAACACATGCATATATAGTCAATTAATATATAACAAAGAAACAAACATTACTGGTTCATTAAAGCATTATTTACAATATATAACATATGGAAGCAACTAAAGTGTTCATTGGTAGATGAATGGTTAAGGAAGATGTAGTTCATATACATATGGAATTTTTTTTTATTAAGGTATCATTGATATACACTTTTATGAAGGTTTCACATGGAAAACATTGTGGTTACTACATTCACCCATATTATCAAGTCCCCCCCATACCTCATTGAAGTCACTGTACATCAGTGTAGTAAGATGCCACAGAGTCACTACTTGCCTTCTCTGTGCTATACTGTCTTCCCCATGACCCCTCCCCCCCCCACACACCATGTATACACAATGGAATATTATTCAACCATAAGAAAGAAAGAAATCTTGCCATTTGCAACAGCATGGATGGACCCTGAGGGTATTATGCTAAGTGAAATAAGCCAGGCAAAAAGAGATAAATACCATATTATTTTACTTATAGGTGGAATCTAACTAAACAAATGAACAAAACAGAAATAAACTCCAGACACTGAGAAGTGACACACATTAGGGTGCAGTTAGGATGGGTGGGTGAATAGGTTAAAAGGATACAAAGAGGCACAGTATCTCAATCATGCATAATTAGTCACAGGGATGAAGGCAGCATAGAGAATATACTCAATAATTTGTAGCATCATTCTATGTTGACAGAGAATAACTACACTAGCTGGGATATGTATTTACTAATGTAGATTACTGTCAAATCACTATGTTGTATATTTTAAACCAACATCATATTGTATATCAACTACACATCAATAAAAATGAATAGTAACTCCAAAAAAGGAATGCCTTACAAAATATCAAAAAAGCAGACAGACTAACAGAATACAAGAACTCATAAAATAAACAATTTTTATTTTTGTCAAGAAAAAAAGAGATAACCAACCCTACAGATATTATAGATATTAAAATAATATTACATGGATATTTTCAATGCTTTTTGCCAATAAATTTGAGAACTAGATTAAATGGACAAATATACAGAATAGATAACTTATCAATTCTGACTCAATAAGTTTAATATTATTTTTAAAATAATAAACTTAATAATTTAGTAAGTATGTAAAAGCAATATTTTTTAACCATTGGAAGAATCTAATCAATTGTGAAAAAAATTCCATAAACAAAACTCTCAGTCTCGGTCAACTTCAACAATGAGTTCTACCACATTTAAGGAGAAAAAAATTCCAAACAAATAAATTATACCAGAAAATAGTAAATGCATCCTAGCACTGAATAAATGTGTACAGATACAATATATTATGGGACCAGAGTTTATCTCAGGAATAAAAGTTTCTTTCAACAATAGATATCAATTATCATAATCCAGTTAACAAAGGAGGAAAATCATATGGCCACATGGCCACATCAAAATACGCAGAAAAAGCCTTTTGTAATATCAAGAACCCAAATAGAATATTGATTTTTAATACCAGAAACTTTCTTAACCAAAAATTTGTATCTTTAAGTAAAAACATAGCAAAGATCCAAGTTAATGGTGAAATATTTAAGACATCCCTTTTGAGAATAAAAACAGCTCTCTTGGAACTAGCTAATAGAGTTAGGAAAGAGATAGAAGATATTAGAAAGGAAGAAACAAAGTGCCATTCTTTGCAAATGCACAGACGATACAATTATGTGTAGGAAAAACTCCAAAGGAATAAGCAATTTATGAGGCATGACGAGTTTATAAAGTTTCTTGATAAAAAGTCAACATATAAAATCTATTTTTTCAATATGTCAGCAACAGTGAGTTAGAAAATGAAATATAAATGGAGAAAGGACCAAAACACACTTTTAAAAATTCTATCATTTTCCAAAAACAAAAATATATGTACCAATGTATAAACATAAAAAAGTAAAATAAAATCTTTTAAAGAAATGAATGACATTTTTTGAAAGATATTATAAAGCTTTAATCAAATGGAGAGAGCTATCACTTTCATATATTGAAAATTAAGAAATTTTAAAGGTCAGAGGTTCCCCAATAATTTAAAGTGTAAACAAATTAATAGTAATAATTTTGTGGCTGTTCTTGACAAGTTGATTATGAGATATTCATGAAAATGCAAGGAAACAAGAACGGTTAAGATGCTTTTTGAAAAAATAAGGATGGGATGGGGGAATCATGCTGCTTTATATCAGGACAAATTATAAATCTAGTATAAATAGTATAGTATTATCATAAGTAGTAGAGAACCAAAATAGAATAGGGAGCCTAGAAAAGTACCCATGACTATATGAGCATTTGATAAATGTGATGGTCAGGAAAGTAAAGCGAGAATAGACTTTTCAGTAAATGATACCAAGTAATTGATTAGCTTCATCAAGAAATTCATTCTTAAGTAGATTAAACTAAAAATGAAAAGTAAGTCTCTAACAACATTAGAATATCATATAAGAGAATACCTTCATTATTTTGGTGTAAGGAAAGATTTCTTAAACAATGCACTAAGATAAAAACAGATCACATTAAAATTTATACTTTCTTCTAAAACACATCATGAATAAAATGAGGAAACAAGCCACAGTCTAGAAGTTTTTAGTTGGGATTTTAGTCACAGATACAAATGACCAGCATGCAGAATATACAAAAGGAACTTCTGCAAGTCAATAATAAAGAAATAATTAATACTAAAATTAACAACAGTTTTTACAAAATTCATAAAGAGGAAATATCAATGGCTATTAAACATAGAAAAAGGAATGCAAATTAAGTTTTTTGGAAAATATTCATTAGTAGTTTGGAAAATGTTAATGTTTCTGAAAACCCCAAGTGTTGTTGAGAGAATACAGCAAAGGAGCCCTCAAAAACTACAGGCCACATGTAAAAGTATGTAATTCCCTTTGAGAGTAGCATGTCATTACTTGGTAATGCTAAATGTGGATAATGTGTCCCATAGTTATATGTATCCTAAAGGATCTCTTCACAGACATGTCAGCAGACACCAGAATGTTCATATGAACAGTTTTAAAATGGGGAAAACTAGATTCAATTCAAATGTCCAAAAAGACCAGTATAGTCAAATATATTGTGGCATATTCACATATCAGAATATCATATGTGCATATTCACGTATCATAATATCATATGTGCATATTCACATATCAGAATATCATACAGCAATAAAACATAGATACATATCACCAAAAAAAAAGTGAAAGAAGTCACAAAAGAATAGACTATTCTGTATGTATAAACGTGTGAAAATAGGAAAACTACCTAATACATGGTTTAATGATGTAATGTATGGATAGGAAACTCTGAAGAAACACCAAGGAATGACTTTACCTGTGTCAGGGTGGTGTCTAGCCCTGGGAGGCAGAGGCTGCAGCTGGAGAGAGACAGACATTCTTTACAGGGTGGGCAGTGTTTGAGTTCCTTCTCGGGGTGGGATTCCCAGGATGATTTTCAAAATGTGCACCATACGCTTTTATGTACTACGTATGTCACAAAAATTCTTTTCTTGATTTCAAAGGAGACTCCTCAAGTAGGCTGCCTTTTGGCAATTTTTATCTAAAGATAAGCAACCAGAATGCCTCAACATTGGTCTCAATCTTGTGAGGGTCCTGAGAAGCCACTGGTAAGACTACGGGGGGCACAAGATTTTGAGTTCCTGTCGGGGACCCGTCCGACATGGAGGCTCCAAAGTGCAGCGATTTGACACCACTTCTCCCAACCAAGAACGGTTAACAAACGGGAACAGCAGGAAACTGCAGTGGGGCAGGAGAGGTTCTTACAGCAGAACCATTTTACCGTCTCTCAGAATAAGCACTTTTGCCTCTCCATTTTGTCATCCAAAGTAGTCTCATTTAGGTGTTCCTAATGAGTATTAAAACCTCTCTTCTTTATTCCTTAATGCTATTCAAGGTTTCTTAAGAACTACCCTGGCTTTGATGATGGGTTTTTGGGTGGGAGGGACGGCAGGAGGGAGGCGAGAGGCATTTTTGCAACCATCAGGAACTTCTATTTAATCATTTTCTATATATATATACATTATGCGTGTCTTGCTGCCCTGGACAATAAGCAGCCTTTCTGAGATGCTGAAAATAACTACTTAAGGGATAGCTAAGTTACTGCTTTTTATTTGGTGTGATTCATAATCAGTTTACATTTGACTTACCAAGAAAATGCAGACCTACAACACTTCCCAGGTATGTAAGAGTGCTGTTTGCTAACCACATCATAAACTGTGTAGTGAATGATTTTACAGTAGTCACCAGATACAACTATGTGCTAATGGGCCTTTTTAGATTCTTATTTTCTCGGAGTGAGCACAGTTCCATAGCTAAAGCAGAAGCCAGAAGGGTTTGCTTATTGTTTCTCTGCTTTTAATTATGAAACTAGTGAACAGAGGCTGTACTTTATTCTAGAATATACTCTATTTTATAATCTAGCTATAATAATGAGAAGATTAATATGACAATGTTTGACATAATGGAAACAAAAAGAGTGTATAAAAAAAGAAATATCATGTTTTCACTAAAATGAGTTTCAGTGCCTTAGAAATTAAATATAAAGTAACCCAAGCTGGTGATTCATTTTATTTCATTACATTATATAAAAAAATAACTTTTTATACTAGCTTTCTTACTGCATAAAAATATGCATAAACTAGTTAATAGGAGATCTGTATGAAAGCTCAGGGGCATTTCCTTAATCATTATAGACTAATATTTTGTGACTGGATACATTCAATTTAATTAAAAAACTGTCTAATAAAAGAACATCCATTTTCCACACTCTGGGTATTCTAAGGAAGTACATAATGAATAACATTCTGTCAAAGTGATGGGAGATTAGTTAATCAATAAACAAACAGTCCTTTGGTGCCCTTGTTAGACCAAGCACTGAGCCAGACAAACTGGTCCTGAGAAAAAGTACACAGACAACATATAAATATATAATGTATACATGCACAGCCACATATATATGTCTGTGTATATATATAAAAAGACTATAAACATCTGATATTATGCCCTTCAGATAATTTAACATCTAATAAAGAAAAAAATGTAAAATAGAAAACTGACATGACACTGGTAGAGAACATTAGTGAGCAATCTAGTACTAAGTTTTACAGAAGATACCTTTGGTTTTTAAGAAAAGAAAGATGAGTGTGGGCTGAAATGTGTAGGAAGTGCAGAAATTTAATCTGAGTATTGAGGAATATATAGAATTTACACAGGTGAAAGGAAGGTGACAGAAATTCCCAGGCAACTGAGAAAACAGAATCAAAGACAGAAATGAGAGCATGGCATTTGGAGGGAACAGTTAAGAAGCCTGGGATTTGAAAGAAACAGCTTCTGGAGAGAAAACACAGTGAGTCACGGGAAGCAACAGAGGCGGCAGGGTTACCCTCTTCCTGGCTTGGCGCCCAGCTGCCTTTCTGGTTTGGGTCAGGGCTCACAGTCTCACTGAGCTTAAATTCACTCACTCTTCACTGAGGACAAACTGAACCCTGCCTCTGCCCCATGTCTGTAGGAATTAAATGAGACAATCTCTGTGCAAGTCTGTTTTACCCTGTAAAGATCTAAATAAAGGGAATATTATTAAGGGGAAATATTCAGATCCTTTCTTCCATTTACTACGGGCCACCACATACAGAAAGAGCATGTTTCTGCAGATTCAGCTCAATAATCTACATGTGGTAGGCGGTTGCGAAGGTGGGCAGTTTTTCCCGCCATGTAAAGGAACATACCCAGGTGCCTTCACACCATACAGACAAGCTGGCCACACTGCAGGGGCTATTTTTGTTTGGGTTGCTTTGTCTGCTTCCTTGTTTCTGGTTTTATTTTCTTCTACATCATTCATTTTTCTGGACACCCTGGAGATGTCCAAGGAAATGTATGACTGATACTGTGGGAAGAATCCTGCCTGCTTGTCTGTTACAGGTGTAATTGTATCCGTCCCCCAACACCACCATATTCATATGTTGAAGTGGTAATACCCAGTACCTTAGAATATGACCTTATTTGGAAATAGGTCTTGCAGATGTAACTAGTTAAAATTAAGATACTGGTCATACCAGAATAGGGTGGGACCAAATCCAATGTGACTGGTGTCCTTATAAAAGAGACAATTTGGACACAGACACACACACTGGGACAATGTCCTGTGAACACATAGGCAGACAACAGGGTGATAATCTACAAGCCAAAGAAGGCCAGCAAGCCATGAAGCTGGGAGAGAGGCATGGGACACATTCTCCCTCAGAGCCCTCATAAGGAACTAACTCTACTGACATTTGATCTTGTACTTATAGACTAAGAGATAATAAATTTCTGTTGTTTAAACCACCTAATTTGTTGTACCTTGTTTTGGCAAGCCTAGGAAACGAATATAATAGAATCTGATTCAGATTCAAATATTGCTTTTATTCTAGACCTACTATGTTACCTTACCCAAGGCATACAATTATCTTTTGAGTCTGTGTCTTTAAACCAATACCTACCCTCTTACCTCACAGCTTTTCATGGAACAAATACGTAACTGCAAATAGAGTATATAAATGATAGAGTGTTGTAAAAATTTTATATGGGCATTCATATGAATAAATGAAAATTGAAATTGCTTATCAATTAATTTCCATTCATTTCAATTGTCTGTCACAGCTACAGAAGGTGTATATTACATATAAATGTGTCTTAGCACAATTCATCTTTTAAATGCATTAGACACATTTAGGTACACATTTGAATAGATTCACATGATATAACCATGGATATATGATTTAATCCTATCTGATCCCTCTTTTCCAGATGAGGATATGGAACATATTACTACAGTCACTGAAACTGGCCACTGGGACTAAAACATTCTTGCAGCTCTTTTTTATCCTGGACAATTTTATATACCCATAAAATTCACACAGGTGAAGGGAAGAGGACAGAAATATCCAGGAAACTGAAAAAACAGGATCTAAGGTATTTGGTGGAGAATATGTAAATTAAATATATAAGTCTAGTCATGATCAGTTTAAAAAATATATACAGTGTCATCTCAGCATTTACCTAATCAGAGAAATCTTAGATTCTTCCGAGAATCACTGTATGTTAGACCTTTAGTCTCTCTTCCCTTTTATCATTCTTACTGGACAGGATTCCTTTGTTTTCATGTAATCATATAGAGATTTATCTTTTTTGGCACTAATTTCATACTGTAGCTATTCTATTTCCAACTCTATACAAAATATCTCATTTCAGAATGTCTAGGGCTATCATTGTCCTGATAGTAAACATTTCTCAAAAAGACCTCCTCCAGAATCTACTTATCAGTTTCAAAGTTTCTCATCTCAGTCATTAGTCACGGTTCCCCCAGGGATGCTACCTAAACTGATTAGCTCGCTTATCAGGCAAAGGGAAGCCCACACCCTTTGACTTTTCTTTTTATTCTTGGCATTCTTTTCTTTTTACTGTCAGCACCAAGATCAAACGACATCACTTTATTTTTTTCACCCAATATTCAGTTATATCTGTGGAACACCACAGTGTTATGACACTATTTCTTCTTATGTGGGTCAGGATATAATGTAAAAAAAAAAATCTTTTCTGTGTTTTCTACTCAGAATCACAGGAATACTTGTTATATATAAAGGTCTAGAAGATACACAACACCACTGTGCACCCATAATGTACTAAGAATTATACATTAACTAAAAACTAATTAATACAGCATTAAAAGTATAGTATCAAAATTACAGCAAACAAAGCAATGATTATTGATACTCATGGGTTGAACTGTTGTTCTCTAGAGTTCCAAATGAATTTATGTACATTTATGTAACAGCTGATTGCTGGGAAATGCTGTGCCTTTTAAAAATGTTTAAACATGCTGGAAATACTGGTTAACTCATGATTCACCTAATAAAACAAGTCCCTCTTTTACCTCCTTCAGAATTTGCTAATTCACTGCCATTTTTATTATGTGTTCATCTATATCATCTCCTTTTTGTCCCTCTTTAAATATCATAGTGTAAGGATTCTCAAAGTGTGGTCTGCAGATCCCAACCACAGAGGACCCAGATCAAAACTATCTTCATAAGATTATTAAAACATGATTTACATTTTTCAATCTCATTTTCTCACCAGTATATAGTGGAATAGTGGAATTTTCCAGAGGTGATCTAGTATGTAATATTGTAACTGAATACAGAGGCATAAAGTATGTCCTCTGTTTGACCGTACATTAATAAGGTTTGCAAAAAAAAACATAAAATAATGACATTCTTCTAATCTTTTTGTTTTGAAAAGGTTATTTTTTATTAAAACATGGGTTAATTATGTTAATAAGTAATGTGATCTATGTTAAATGAGTATTAAATACTCTTAATTTTCAGTTTTAATTTCTAAAAATGGTACATATCAGTAAATATAATACAAATCAACTAATATTCTTTGGGTTTCTTAATAATATAAAGGATACTGAGATTAAAATGTTTGAGAACTGCTGTCAGAGAATATACCAGAGACATTTTATTTATTTTTCTTACTGTGTTCCCAGAGACTCAGAAATGGAAGAACTGATAATCTGCAAGCATAAAGTTACATACACCCTCACCCCCAACCCAGTACTGGGAGAAGTTAGGCACTGACATGTATCGCTGAGAGGCTATCAAGAGACCTGCCCCTTTGCTTCCATTCCCTTCGTCTAAGATCCAGTGGTGGTCAAGGCAATGCTAAAAACCCAGATACATCTTGCAGGGCTGGAGAACGGAATGGGGATTCCACCAATAGGATTTGTTTTCTTAACTGTACTTGATTAATATATCCCTCATATCTATCCTTTTATTTATACTGTCAAGGCTACCACATTATTTTGGTCTTGAACCAATGTAATATTCTGCTATCTGGTGTTGTGGGCTAAGATGTCTTTCCTCTAATCCATACTATCAGAAAAATTACCCAAAACTGGACTGTATCAGGGAAATCCTCACTCAGAAATATCACAGAGTTCCCCTACCGCCTGTAGCTTCAAGTCTAAATATCTTGGAATCTTAGGATCAAAGACTTTTCAATTTATAAAGGAACACAGAAATCAGCAGATCCAAGCCCAACATGTTCCACAGTGACATGACTTCGTCATGGTCATATGAACAATAGCAACATAATCAAAATGAGAATGTTGTTGAATCCCATAATATATTGCCACACACATCACTTTATTTTTCTGTGTTTCATTTAAGTTTGTATTTTATAATTTTGTTTCATGTGGAGTACATGTAGGGTATTTAAATATATCAGCTGATTATTATAGAGGATCTCCTTTACAACATTAGAGAACAAATAATATACTGATTACATCTTTTCATTTGTAAGAATATATTTACTGGCCTACTAAAAGAGACTTGATACGTAGCATTTATACTTCTACAACTGACTTCCTCCAAGATTTCCAAAGCATACTTCAGTCTATTGATCCTTATGTCATTCCTAAGGTTACCTCTACATGTAAAATCAATTACTGCAGTGATAATCAAGTCAGATGTAGAATCATTCACTTAAGCAAATATGAAAGATTGTGAGTTTGATAACATTTTTGGGAGATCAAGTCACTGTGAAGTCAGATGGATAGACCAGAGGGGTTGGACATACATACTTATTTTCAAAAAAGAGCAACTGAGAGATTCAGCAAAAAGATGAGTAGCTAATTCAAATTCAGTCTATTACCCAACAGTGAGCTTTTAGATGAGAATCAAAATTCCTCTGCCTGCTACCCTCCATTCTTTCCATTTGGATCTTCCAAAGATGACTGCAATGAGCCACATTAGTATTACAGAACCCCTTGACTGATTCTGGTGCCCTTAATCCAATTCTGTACAAAGACTCAAAATAAGCTTTGGGAAGTATTTAAGTCCAATCAAGGGAAGGACAGATTGGGACTATTCTTTATAATCCCTGTCTTATTCCTAACAGATTTTTTATTATTTCTACTTACATATGCAATTCTTCTTGATTACAAAAATGATGAAATCACTGGCCTCCTTGAAAGCATAAAAAATAATATACATAATCCTGTTGCATTTCTATATAAAAATAATGAACTAACAGAAAGATAAATTAAGAAAACAATGTTATTTGCAATTGCATCAAAAAGAATAAAATGCCTAGTAAATTAATCTAACCAAGGAGTTGAAAGACCTATACTCTCAAAACTGTAAGACACTGATGAAAGAAACTGAAGATGACACAAATAGAAAGATATATCTTACTCACTGATTGGAAGAATCAATATTGTTAAGTTGTCCACACTACCCAAAGCAATCTACAGATTCAGTGAAATTCCTATAAAAATACCAATGTCATTTTTCACAGAACTAGAATAAATAATCCTAAAATTGAATGGAGCCATAAAAAACCCCGAATGGACAAAGCGATCTTGAGAGAGAAGGAAGTATCACATTCCCTGATTTCAAACTATACTGCAAAGCTATTGTAATCAAAACAGTACAGTACAGGCACAAAAACAGATATATAGACCAATGGAACAGATTAAAGAGTCCAGAAATAATAAACCAATGCTTTCTTGTCAATTAATCTTCAACAATTAAGAACATAAAATGGGGAAAGGATCTTTAATAAATGATGCTGGGAAAACTAGACAATTATATGCAAAGAATGAAATAGGGCCACTTTCTTAAACCACATACAGAAATAAAGCCAAAATGGATTAAATACACAAATCTAAGACTATAAACAATAAAACTCTAAGAAAAAAAATTAGCAGTAAGCTCCTAAGACATTGATCTTAGCAATATTTTATTTTTTAGACCTCTCTTCAGACAAGAGCAACCAAAACTAAAATAAACAAATGGGAGCACATAAAACTAAAAAGCTTTTGCACAGTGAAGGAAACCATTAACAAAAGAAAAGGCAACCTACTGAATGGGATAAGATATTTGCAAATGATATAACAAATAAGGAGTCAATATCTAACATATATAAAGAGTTCAACACACTGAATATCAAAAAAAAAATCCAGCAAAAAAAACAGAGGAACTGAAGAGGTATTTCTCCAAAGACATATAGATGACCAACAGACACATGAAAAGATGCTCACCATCACTAATCATTAGAGAAATGCAAACCAAAACCCAAGGAGATATCATTTCATACCTGTCAGAATGGCTGGTATCAAAAAGACAAGAAATAAGTGTTGGCCAGGATGAAAAGGGAACCCTAATGCACTTTTGGTGAAGATACAAAATAGTACAACCACAGTGGAAAATAGTATGGAGGCTCCTCAAAAGATTAAAAATAGAAATACTGTAGGATCCAACAACTCCATTTCTTGGTATTTATCCAAAGAAAATGAAAACACTAATTCTAAAAGATATATGCACCCTGCATTCATTGCAGCATTACTTACCATAGCCAAGATAAAGAAGCAACCTAAGTGTCCACTGATAGATGAATGGATAAAGATGATACATCCACAAATGAAATATCATGAAGCCATAAAAAAGAATGAAGTTTTGCCATTTGCAACAACATGGATGGACCTAGAAAGTATTATGCTGAGTAAAATAAGTCAGAGAAATGCAAATACCATATGATTTCACTTACATGTAGAATCCAAACAAACAAACAAACAAAACAAACAGAACAGAGAACAATCTGGTGGTTGCCAGAGGGAAAGCTGGAAGGGGAGAGGGGAAAGTAGGGAAAGGAGATTAAAATGTACAAATTTCCAGCTATGAAATAGATAAGACAGGGATGCTATGTATATCACATGTCAACTAAACTTCAGTAAAAAAGAACCCACAAATACACTTTTTAACTTTCTCCCAAAGTTAAATGATCTAACATTTTATTGCAACAAATACTAATGTTTACTTCATGGGGAAATTTACTATGAAAATTCAATAGAACTGGTGTGTTGTAGAAGAAAAATTATTGACTTGGGGCTAGATAATTCTAAATTTAAATCCTACTTCCCCAGTTTACAAGATGCATTGCCTTGGGCATTTATTTTGGTATCATTAATATACAATCACATGAGCAACACTGTGGTTACTAGATACCCCCATTATCAAGTCGCCACCACATACCCCATTACAGTCACTGTCCATCAGCATAGTAAGATGCTATAGAGTCACTACTTGTCTTCACTGTGCTATACTGCCCTCCCTGTGTCCCCCCACTATGTTATGTGTGCTAATTGTAATGCCCCTTATTCCCCTATCCCTCCCTTCCCACCCACACTCCCAGTCCCTTTCCCTTTGGCAACTGTTAGTCCATTCTTGGGTTCCTTGAGTCTGCTGCTGTTTTGTTCCTTCAGTTTTTGCCTTGTTCTTATGCTCCACAGATGAGTGAAATCATTTGGTACTTGTCCTTTTCCACCTGGCTTATCTCACTGAGCATAATACCCTCTAGCTCTATCCATGTTGTTGCAAATGGTAGGATTTGTTTTCTTCTAATGGCTGAATAATATTCCATTGTGTATATGTACCACCTCTTCTTTATCTATTCATCTACTGATGGACACTTAGGTTGCTTCCATTTCTTGGCTATTGTAAATAGTGCTGTAATCAACATAGGGATGCATATGTCTTTTTGAATCTGGGATCCTGTATTCTTAGGGTAAATTCCTAGGAGTGGAATTCCTGGGTCAAATGGTATTTCTATTTTCAGTTTCTGAGGAACCTCCATACTGTTTTCCACAATGGTTGAACTAGTTTCCATTCCCACCAGCAGTGTAGGAGGATTCCCCTTCCTCTACATCCTTGCCAGCATTTGCCTTGGGCATTTTACTTTTTTATTCCCACCAAGTTACCCACCTGTCTCTCTATTTGAATGCCAATTTCATAAAGGTTTTTTTTAGGGTGAATATATTAGACAATAAAAGTAAAGCAGTTTGCACAAAGGAGTACTATTATAAATATTAGTTACCATCCTTTATACTCATCACTGCCCCTCACCCAGATCCCACACTAAAAACAGTCTTTCTTAACATTTTTCTATCAGATGTATCTGAAAACATCATAGGATATTACACTCAACTTGCATAAGAGAACTGATATTATGTAGGGAAACCTTCAATCACAGTTCATTAAAAAAGTCTAACCTATTTCTGACAACTTTGAGAGATGAGCCCTCTGTAATTCTTTTGTTTACATAAGATCAGTGGAATCTTTAATGTGTGTTTAATATCTTCATGCTCATCCACAAGGTACTTCTGAGAAAATTGGTAGAAGCCATGAATCAAGGCACACAGATATATGGTACCCAAAGGATGAGGAGTTAGAGGGTTGATTCAGACACAAAATTATCAATTCTTTCCTCAGATAATGTGGAAATTTCAGACATATTTTTAATAATGTTATAGGCTGGTGTCATCATTTATGGTTGAGAAGACTATCCTATTAATAGTGAGGATCACCATAATTTTCCAGAACAATTTGGGTCTAAACATGAATGTTGTGTACACAGAGTCCATTTTCTGTTATCTGTGATCTTAATTAAAGTATTTCTTTGACCACTGTAACAAAGATATTTGTCATTTCTCACCCTCACCATTTTAAATTTAACTTATGGATACTAGACAATTTGGCACATGTGTATTCATTAATGTGTGGATCTAGAATATGCCACTGTACCTTCCAGTGACATTAACTGAATAAGATAACCTTATACAGAGATCTGGCTTCAGTTTAGTCAGAATCTGATAATCCAGTTTGACGTCATGCAATTTATTCTTGTTTCAAGAATCTTCAGGATATGGGATTTGGACTCTGCTAGATATTTAGTATGCTTATCCATTCTCCAATTATATATTCTTCAACTCGTATTGACATGTACTTAATACTGAACTTGCATTTTTTCTTTGTACACCTCTCTAATTTAGGTGCAAAAAGGTTGGTATGCTATTATTTAATTAGTTATTTGCAGTGTGATGTTAATGAAGCCCATGCCATAGTTTTTCTCCCTATATAGAACCTAGAAAATAAAATATCTGTATTCCAGAGTCACAGACTGCAGATGCAACCACAGCCAGATGTTTAATATGATGGGGGTAACACAACAAAAACTGTCACTTTACCAGAAAAATAACTAAAACATATTCTGCTGATGCTGGACATATCAGCATTTGCACAGTAGATCCTTCCAAAGAGGAAAAGGGTCAGAGTTTTTGGGAAAAGAGTTTCCTCAAAATGATACCTGAAATTTATTTCCTAGAAGACTGAGGTATTTATTCCAAATTCAAAGATAAAATTAAATGTCAGGTTTTTCCTAGGAGAACAAACATGGTAACTAAGTCATATCACACATCCACTGATTTGAAACATCTGACAAACCAGAAAGACAAAGTCACTGAGCCACGCCACCAGATAAACACAGTCCCAACTGGGGGTGGGAAAAAGGTTTTAATATAAGTGATGTTCAGTGTTTTGATGAATACTTATGAAAGGACATTCAATTTATTGAATAGTGACTGAATGTGAAATCATAAAACTGTTAGCATTACAAATTAAATTTTAAGATATACATGCCTATGACATCAAAATTTGAAGTCATCAGTGATATCACAAACTTTCCTATAATCTTCATACATAAAGAAAGCATATTACTGTGACCCCCACACTTCACTTAAATTGAGATAGAATTTGATATATCTGTTTTTAGTCACTGAAATGTGCTAAATGTTGCCAGCATTCATTGTGTGACATGACAGTTAACTTTGTATAAGCTTTTATTATGTTTTTATTTTTATTCTTTGAAAGATGAAGTTGGTATGGCTCAGATTACGAAAAACAAGAACCAAAAAGCCTTATAGAAACTTAGAGCCAACTTAATGGCATATATTTCCTGGAGTCGGAGGTAGAAGGGCAGTTATGTATCACACGTTTTACTCCACTCTGGCCTTCCACTGCTTATAAGGCACATCCATATTTATATCCCCTTGCAATTGCTTCCTCAGGGGCAGCTAATCTCTAAATATGGCCTCCCTATCTCAGCATCTCTCAATTGACTTTTCCTAATCTTATTATTTCTTCTATTTACTCTGCATGTCATTTTTGCTTTCCAGCACTACACACTGATCACCCCTGAGGAATCTTTACATTACCAGCGTGAACGAATGAAATTAGGGAAGCAAGGTGGTCAGGCCTAGATCCTGATTAAATAAAAAACAAGCATCTAGTTTGAGGGCACAGTGAGGAATTTAAAATGAGGTAAGCATCTAAAGACAGTACCGACTGCAGTGACTCAACACCTGTTTTATTTTGTTTTTTTAATAAAGTGCCTGCTTAAACCCTAAGGGGAATCAACAAATAAAAACCTTAACTTATAACAAAACCAGAAATCTAAATCTTTTTCTTTTTGACAATTTGGTGAAGAGGAAAGGCTATGACCTTTGATTTCAAACAGGACTAGGGTCACATCCAAGCTCCAACATTTAATAGGAATATGAACTTAACAGCCATAAACCCTAGTGTATTTTTCTATAAAACAGAGCTAGTAATCTCTGAGAGCTTATCCTTAGAGTTAAACAAGATTTGGGATGTAAAGTGCCCTACATTTATTTGACATTTATGAATGTTAACTGTTACTGTTGCTACCACTGTCTAATTCCTTTGACACTCCCAACTCCTATATCTGATCTTACATTATCCCTTTCTCTACTAGGGAAGTCACAGAAGTTTCCATTTTCTTTGCAGTGGTTATAGAAGAGGCATTAGCTTCCTAAGGCTTTTATATGGCATTGTAAGTTAATGAAATGGAGAGAGAAGTGAAGGCAGGGTAAAGAAGGGAAGTCGCGGCTGGAAAAATAGAGGATGGGATGAATGGGTTGATGGATGGATGACAAGTGATAGATAAAAAATAAATGCTACACGTGGATCTCCTGATTGGGTTGAAATGTTCTTTTGCTCCTGTATTTGAAGGGCTACAGGTTCCTAAACCATATTCACATTTGAATTCAGAAAATGATTTTTTTTTTAATTCCTTGTCTTTATATATGAATGAAGATTTTGAGAACCTGACATTGCAACCATATTTTTGGAATATGAAATCCATACATAAAATACTAAAATGATACAAAATGACAAATGAAAAACAGTATTTTGTTACTGTACCCTTTCATATCTCCAGTTTTATTCCCTTAAATTGACCACACTATTTTAAATAGTTCTTCTGATGTCTACTTCAATATTTCTTAATAGTATTTATATCACCTTTTTTTAGTTTTTCAATTTTAGTCATGTATTGTCTTCTTCCTACAACTATTCAGAGTTTAGGTCACGCCTGATGCCATCTCTGCCTTCCCTCCATTTTTCTTCCAAAGAGTCACATGGCTACTTTTAGGCCCATTATTAGTTACCTTTGTAACATTTATATTTTTACTCATTATTTTGTAACCCCCAACTACTTAGGTTCCTAAATCTTCTTTCAACTCTCTACTCAAATTCACCCTATAGACATCTTCCTACAAAAAGGCTTGTAGAAAAAACATTATTTGAGTCATTATAATCCAAAATATCTGTTGTCAGCCCTCATCTGTGTATGAAAGTATAACTGGCTGCAGAATTAGAAGTTGAAATAATTTGCCTCCAGAAATTCAAAAGATCCATTTCATGGTCTGTTAAGTTTTGATTCCTGTTACTGGTCTTGCACCACTATGTTTCTCATTCTTCTGTGTCTTTTTTTTCTTTCTTTACTCTGGAGCCTTATGTAGTGTTCTTGTTTTCCTTAATTTTTCACAGGAGATCTGATTATATACTGCCTCTCTACCCCATCTTATTTGCTGGATAATTAATTGATGGGTCTACAATTTGAAGTCTCAATATTTGAGCTCCAGAGCATTCATCTGTATTGTTAGCAATGATTTATTATCCTTTGTTTTCTGTTCTTTATTCTGTTTTCTCTTTAATGAGATGGCAGAATTCTGTATTAATTCTCAGTGTCCATTCTTGTCTTCCCTCTTTGCAGTCTCCGCCTTTTTGTTCTTCTTTCTTGGAAACTTACTCAACTTTGTCTTCTTATCCTTACAGAGATTTTTTTAATTTCAGAAATCAATTTTTAATTTTGAAAAACTCTTTATTGTTAACAAGTTGTTTCTTTTTGTTTTATGCATGAAGTAAAGTAGAATTTTTCTCTGTATGCACCAGTTTTTTTTAATTATTTTATGGGCCAGGATTTATTTTATGGTCATTTCAAAAAGTGTCTTATTTCCTTTTGTTTTGTCTTTCTCTTCAGACATTCCTAAATATTAACGGCTTTTGCTTCACGTTTAAAGACAAAGCAACAAAAAAGATATCTCTGAGAAAGAACTGTGTGGGTGAGGTTTGTTATAATGGATTTTGATTCATGGAGTACATTCGATTTACATCAGTCATCACTCCCCCTTCACTTCTGGTCCTTCGGCTATTAGTTCAAATTCTTTGTCTGCTACTTACCTCTTTCTATTCCATTTTAGTGGAGAAATGTCCCGTTTTATTTCCTTATCATTTTAATTGGATAACTGGTGGGAGTAGAGATTAAGGTATATGATAAAGGTATTATTTGAACTCAAATTCACCTAAGCGTTTTAATGTTAGCAGGCATATTAATTAAGAAAAATATTGCTAACCAACAGAAACTTTAGGTTGTTTATTTACTATGTACTCTACCTGTAATTTTAGGGTTCATTATGTCTAAATGTCAGGACAGAAAATGAGGCTCCCAGAGATTACATAAATTCATCGAATTCACAGAGGTACTAACTGATAGGCCTGGGATCCAAACTGAGAATTGTTTCAGGGAAAATACCAAGCTCTTTTCAGCAATTCAGACAGTTGTGTATGTGCCACCCTCAGAAAACAACACTGTCATTTTGAATATGGGTGATTTTACCCCCATGGAACGTTTAGCAATTTATGGAGATACTTTTTATGGTCATAACTGTGGGGTGATTCTAGCATCTAGTGTGTAGAAGCTGGGGAGGCTGCTGACCAGCCTGTAATGCACAGGACAGTTTCCATGACAAAGGCTTATTATCCAGCCCAAATGTCAATAGTGTTGAGACCTATTGAGAAACCACAGTCTAGTTAGAAAGCAGAATTTTCATAGAAATTAGCAACTGGTAGCAATAAAATTTACTTCCAACAAGTTTATACCAACTTTTCTTCAGCATTATTGTATCTTCTATATATAAACAATTTTGTTAGGAAAAAGTCACTTTTAAAAAAAAATCACAGTGGGGACCCAGATTCTTTGACCAAGAGACATCATATAAAAAATTCAGGAGGTGTGCTGCCTTCAAATCATATGAGTAAATTCTAACCTTTCTCCCTTTAAATATGGTCTTCTTTGATGATGCTAAACATTACAGAGGCAATGAGGGGGAAGATCCGAGGAAAGACTGCTATTTTAGGAACATTACATCTGAAGAAAGCCAATGAAGAGAAACCACACTTGCTGGTTTAAAGATTAAAAAAAAAAAAGACAAGACACATGATCTATTTCCCTTTCTTACCTATAATGCCATGTGAGAATCTAAATTTCTTCAAAATATATGTCAGCTCAAGCATTCATTCTGTAATAAATGTTCCACTTCCCACAGCTGGTTTAATCATTAACACAGAGCTAATGTCTTCTTGCCTGGCATTTCCTCTTCCTAACCAGGAAGACAACTTCCCAAAGAGCAAGTCTCAGGAGAGGCAGCTGTTTCAACCAAGCTGTTCATCTGGCAGAGCTATTGGGCTGTTTTCAGCCATTCTGCAAATGTGCATTCCATCCAGCGCCAGTTACAAGAAGGAAAAAAAAAATTACAAAGTGTTTAAAAGAGGATTCTTTTAAAAATAGCTTGAGTTTAAGTAAAAATGAATTTCCATTAAATTCTACAAAGAGGCTGTTTCAGTTTTCCTGAAAGTCACACTCTGGAAATGTTTGTGCCATGAGCCTGGTATCTGCTCTCAGCTATTTTGAGGAATTTACATTTTAAGAGTTTTGCTGTGATTCTTATTAAAGCTTTTAGTTAAATGTATTAGTCAATGTCTTTTTACTTATGTTTCTTAAAATAGTCTTTGGAAAAATGTAAAATAATGATGTTATTTCTGTATGTTATGGTTTTTACCTCAAAAATATAACATAATTATCATTCACCAAAAGTGTATATTTTACATGGCATATGGGTGATTTTAGCAGCTATCATGGAAGAAAAAGAAGTCTTAAAATACTGTATGTTAAAACTACAGAAGTGGTGGGAAATCGGAAAATACAGGAGAGAGGCATTATTCTAACCACGGATAGTAAGTGAAGTCTTCTAACAGAAGATAATCACTGAACTGAATCATAAATGATATTTGGGAGTTAGATGGTCAGGATAAAGGAAAAACAGTATAGCATAATATTTTAACTCTAACATTGAAGAATGGGTTTACCTCTGGGATGATTTCATAAACAGATTAATCTAATAGGTGCACTGAGCATTTTCATTAGTTTTAATGCCAAAAGTATCCTTCTCCTTTTTTGCTCCTTGCCTTAGGTAATTTGGGGTCTCTAATGACTATACATTCATCATTTTAAATAACATACTTACACTTATTAAATTTTGAAACAAGTCAAGAATGTCCCTTTCATTCTATGTTATTTACAAGTATTCGTTTTTGGAAATTTTGTATCTTGTGTAGCAAGTGAAATATGCACAATAAACTTTTTATCAAATAAAAAGATGTAAATAATTTGTCTCATAGGGATTTTTTTTTTAGAAGCTACAGGAAAATAAGGTCCTTCTTAAGACACGGCATTGGAGTCAGAAAATCGGTGCTCCAATTCAGAAGAGTAGTGGGTGCAAATTCCATTCCGTCTGACAGCTATATATTAGTTCTCCAGTGAACCCAGCTCGGATGGGAGCTGGGGAGGTGGGAAGGGCCCTAGTTGATATGATATGTGGAAAATGGGAATTTTAGATTATCTGATATGTGTTAGTATTTGGGAAAAATGATATTAAACTGATCTGTTTCAACATTTAGAAAAGGTGATTATAGAAATTTACAGAGACATTTATATTTATTTACAAATAAAAATGAAATAATTTTTATACATATGAAAGAAGGTAGTTCCCAAATTAGCCATAAAACTCATCCTTGAATTCCCATGAAGCCTATCCCCTAATTAAGATTCCCTTCTTCCTCATTGCCTTCTCTTTCTAAACAACCTACCTCACTCAGGTCAACTGATAGTTGTCTTTTTATACACCCAAGAAGCTTATAAATTCATAGTGGAAAAAAAGAGAGGGAAACCAAAGGTTTGGATTCTAATTATGAGAAGGGTTCAGTATTAACAAGGTTATAACTTTAAATGTATATCCATAAAGGTTTAATCATATCTTACACAGGCTATGAATCATTCACATCTCCTTTGACTTCAAGTCTTCTGTTTCAGTCTTACATTTTATACTCTCCCTCTGCTCTTCCCAGGTGCCCAGAGAAGAGACAAACCCTGAGGAATGATTGAGAATGAGCTGGGGCAGTGGCTGAGAAAAGTATCTCAAGTCTCAGCCTACCAGCAATGAGGGCAACATATTGGCTACAGGCTGCCAGAGAACAAGGAAAAGGGCAGCAGGAAGTTGGTACAAGTGAAGGCTTGGTTTGCCAGAAGGAACGCCAAAACACACAAAGCTAGGTGTAAATTTTCACCAATTGAACCACTAAATTAAACAGGACATTTTTTTCTCCAGGAAATGAAGGACTTTACGAATTCCTAAATACCAAATTTTACTGCTCCTGAAGGAAATTGCACAAATCTTTAAAAGTAATTTAAAGACAGATTAAACCTGGGGAACTACACTCTCATTTTGACGTGTGGAACTAAGCCAAAGAATTGTGTTTTCTCAAGGGGATAAATGTACAGCATTGCTACATATGCAGAATACCAAATCTCCAATTATGAATTTTAACAAGTATATTCAGATTTGAAAATCTTTCCTAGCAGTATACTTTGGGGGTAGGGACACAAACAGACATTTTCCTTAAGTTCAAGTATTGTGAAAAAGAATAACTACCTGAAGTCAGGTTAGTGATAGCTCTATTCAACTATCACTGTTAAAAAAAAGTATTCAGGAGGTAAATAGGTAGGAACTGCAGGAAAGCCACATCTGTGCTGAGTACATGCAAGAGGAGCAAAATATGAAAGAAATGTATGGATAGTTAGGCTGCTATGGAAAGGCAGACACAGTATAAAGTAGAATCAGAGAAAGCAAGAATCAGCAGCAGAAGGAAAAATATGCTGGGAATGATCAAACATCTAAGGAAACAGAACATGTCCTAGGAAAAACTGAGGGAAGTAAGGAAAATTTTTCTTCCATTTTATTGGTTACCACTACCAAGTCCTGCTCCTTAACATGACATCATTTGTGGAGAAATTACATAATTTATAAACATATATACACAAATATTTGAAAATATATTTTAATTTATATATAATAAATATATAATTTATAAATATATGGTAGATCATATATAATAGATACTATATATATAATTTAGATGATATAATATAAGCTATGTTTTTATTTAAAAATTTAGTTAGCAGCCCCATATAACAATACTTTTTATGTTTAAATATACTGTCAATATTTTGTGCTCCCTAAAGTGAGATAATGTACAAAAAGAGCCTCACCATCTTACATGGCTGAATGCTTTCCTTCTTTTCTAACTCTCCAACTCAGAAGAATACAAGTTAGTATAACTGAACCCCACAAAGCTATTTAAGTAGCAAAAATACTTTGAGAGGATAAAAGAACTGGGAGGAAAAAAACTAGTGTTTAAAAAAGCACTTTTACCCTTGGTGACACAAGTCACATGTTTAGTTGTGCTGTAGCAATTTTTCTAAACAGATATTCTTAGCTTACGTGGGACCAAGGATTAGTTTTGGAACATTGATGATACCCAGGAGCCTGAATATCAAATTGTGTTAATATGTATGTATGCAAAATTCTGAGGAAAATGTCCCTGATTTTATCAGATTCTGAAATATCTGTCATCAAAGAAAAGATTAAATTTTCTACCCTACAGGGTTTAACCTGCAGGGCAATGCCCCAGAGACCCAGCCACAGCTAAAGCTATTTTTTGCTGAAATAACAGGTGATAAAGAAGCAACATCATGAGAGTTTGGTTCCAATCTAAGGCTGCCTCTCAACAAGTGGTGGCACAAGGGCACTTCATCTCCCAGATACTCCTTTTCTATTTGTGTAAAAGGAAAGCTTTGAACTAAGAAAACATTTCAAGGAGTATATCTAGTTTCAAGGACTCCCCTCTGACCTTTCCTCAACTTAATATATTAGGAACTCATTCAAACAGGTCTTTTTATGCTTATAAAGAATAAAATCTAAAAGTCAAATTAAGCAGGAAGAAAACATTAATAAATATGGCTTCCTGGCATACTGAATTATTTAGTAATTTATAGTTTCAACTATCTAAATGTTTTAGGATAATGCATATGAGAGCTTAGAAAATTACCGGCAATATCAACTCTCAATTAAGGAAGAGTTTTTATGTCCAGTGGGTTCTTGTTAGGTGGCACTACTTCTCTATGCTTAATGTGCATAATCTAATTGGAAATTTAATATAAGCTTTGGATTTCCTTTTCAAAATGGTAAATTAAGCAGACTCTGCAACTGACTGTCTGGCATCAAATCCCTAGAAATGGTTTTAAAAGTGAATGAATAAAACTGAGCTTGAAAACAAAGAAGATAATGTTCCATGGAATAGATACTCTCTAAGAAATACATGGAAGAAAACTACAGAGTTGTAATTGAATATTATTTACCATTTTAAAATTAAGTTCTGAGACAATGCTCTAAAACAAAGAAATCAATAAAATAGGTATAAAAATCAGAAAAGCAAAACTATGATTATTTTTAAATGTACAACTACTAGATAGTCCACAATATTTACTTGATAAATTAATATACAATTAAGTTGAATACTAGAGAAGAAACACAAAAATCAATGTTTCAATTAGGAAATAGAGCAACAAAAAATTATATATCTAGAATTTAATTTAACAACAAATGTTCAAGGCCTTTCTGTAAGGAAAAAGATCAACTCAAACTTACCCAAGAAAAATGTAATCTTTTTGTTGGGAAAAGATTATATATGTACAAATATATTATAAGATTATACATACACAAGTCTACTAAAGTTCATATTAATTGAATGAGAAGATCAGATCATTGAATAAGACGGCACATTGTAAAAGAACTCAATTCTCCTTAATACATGAATTCAGTGCATGTCTATATATTTAATGAATTCAGTGCATTTACATACATTCCAAATAATATTCTTAAGGAACTTTTCCACATTGATTTTGAAATACATATGAAAGAGAAATGGGACAGGAGAGCAAGTAATTTTGAATAAAGAAAACACAACAGAGGGATGTCAGAAGACATTATAAAGATACAGTAACACCATCTAGAATAGAAAAGAGCATCAATGGAACAGATAGAGGAATTTATAACATACGTGAATTTATAATGCAATGAAAATTGCATTTAAAATCCAAAAATAGAATTTGAATTCAAGATGGTGGTGTGAGAGGTGAGATGGAGAGCTCCTCCCAAAACCACAAACACTACAAAAATACAGTAAATTAATACAACTAACCTTAAAACAGCAACAAGAAAGAAGGCTGAACCAGACTGCAAACAGACCTCACGAACAGAGCAGACCTCACCAAACAGGGTAACGTAGGAAAGTCTTAATCTTGGGGGGACCTAAGCCCTTCCCCCACCCCAGCTCACTGGCAGGAGGAAGAGAAATGGAGTGGGGGAGGGAGTGGAAGACTGGGACTGCTGAACACCTAGCCCTGGAGATCTGCTTTGTGAGCAGAATCCTATAGTGTGTGGTGCTCTGGACGTTGGGGAGTTCGGACAGGTGGAGTGCTTGAGAAATTGATACTCTGGCTGTTTGTGGAGGAGGGGATCCACATCCCTCCTCTCTGTGTCAGAGGAAAGGCAGGGAGTCTGAGAGGCTTCCTAGTAGTGAGAGGGCTGCTGAAGGGGCGGGGTTTGCATGGAGCTTGCTGTGCAGGAGAAGGGAGAGCTAGACAAGGTTGTCTGGGCATGCTCTGCCCAGCTGGATGGGAATTTTGGGGAGCTTCAGGTGCTCCATCCTCCTGGCTGCCTATTCAGCTCTGAGGCACCCCACTATGACACAGAGCATGCCTAGCCTTCCTACTGGCCTGAAGGTACCTGCTCGCAAACCCACAGTCACTGCACAGGCATCAGGCCAGCCAGGGGGAGGCCACGCCTACAACAGCCTGGAGACGCAAAGCACAGAGGTTTACACGTGTGTGCTTGGCCCACTGAATCTGGAGACAGGCACTGCTGACGGGAATCAGGAAACAGATCATTCCTCCCCCAAGGTATCAGCTCCGCTCCCCTATGACCCCAACCTCACTCTAGGGGCTGAGCAGCTCCAGAGACTGGAGTTTCTGCACACTAGAGGGAACCACATAGAAATATGAAATGACAAAAGAACATGTTTCATACCAAAATCTCACAAACCCCAGAAAGAGGTCTTAATGAAACCGAACTCACCAATTTTCCCGAAAGAGAGTTCAAAATAAAAATTATAAACATGCTTACGGAGGTACAGAAAAATATTCAAGAACTCAGGAATGAATTTAAGTTGAAGATTCAATCATTAAGAAATTCCATATTTGAAATGAAACATACAATGGAGGGATTTAAAAGCAGAGTGGATGTAGTAGAAGAGACGGTAAATGGAATAGAAATTAGAGAAGAGGAATACAAAGAAGCTGAGGCACAGAAAGAAAAAAGGATCTTTAATAATGAAAGAATATTGAGAGAACTGTTTGACAAATCCAAATGCAATAATATTCACATTACAGGGGTACCAGAGGAAGAAGAGAGAAAAAGGGATAGAAAATGTCATTGAGGAGGTATTGGCTGAAAACTTCCCCAATCTGGGGAAGGAGATAGTCTCTCAAGCCATGGAGGTGCACAGAATTCCCAACACAAGGGAAAGGAAGACAACATCAAGACATATAATAATTAAAATGGCAAAGATCAAGGATAAAGACAGACTTTTAAAAGCAGCTAGAGAGAGAAAAAACATCACATACAAAGGAAAACCCATCAGGCTAGCATCAAACGTCTCAACAGAAACCTTACAGGCCACAAGGGAGTGGCATGATATATTTAGTGCAATGAAACAGAAGGGCCTTGAACCAAGAAAACTTTACCCAGAAAGGTTATCATTTAACTTTGAAGAAGGGATTAAACAATTTTGAGATAAGCACAAAGTGACAGAATTTATCTCCCACAAACCACTTCTACAGTGCATTTTGGAGGGACGTGTATAGATGTAAGTATTCCTAAGGCTAAACAGATGTCATCCAAGGGAAGACAAAGAGTACAGAATATGATTCATAACAAAAAAAGAGCAGAGGAGGAAGAAAAAGGAGAAAAAAAAAGAATCTTTAGGTTGTGTTTGTGATAGGATATGAAGTAAGTTAAATTAGACTGTTAGATAGTAAGGGAATTGCCCTAGAATATTTGTTAACCACAAATCCAAAGACTGCAGTGGCAATAAGTACATACCTATCAATAATCACACTAAATGTAAATGGCCTGAATGCACCAATCAAGACATATAGTTACTGAAAGGACAAAAAACAAGACCCATCTATACACTGCCTACAAGAGACTCACTTCAAACCCACAGACATACACAGACTGAAAGTGAAGGGATGGAAAAAGATATTTCATGCAACTAATAGTGAGAAAAAAGCAGGAGTTGTGGTACTTGTATCAGACAAAATAGACTTCAAAACAAAGAAAGTCACAAGAGACAAAGTAGGACATTACATAATGATAAAAGAGTCAGTCCAACAAGAGGATATAACTATTATAAATATCTATGCACCCAACACAGGATCAGCTACATATGTGAAACAAATACTAACAGAATTAAAGGGGGAAATAGAATGCAATGCATTCATTTGAGGAGACTTCAACACACCACTTGCTCCAAAGTACAGATCAGCAAGACAGAAATTAAGTAAAGAGACAGAAGCACTGAACAACACATTAGAGCACATGGACCTAATGGGCAGCTACAGAACACTCCACCCAAAAGCAACAGGATACATTCTTCTCAAGTGCACATGGAACATTTTCAAGAACTGATCATATATTAGGCCACAAAAAGAACCTCAGTAAATTCAAAAAGACTGAAATTGTACCAATCAGATTCTCAGATCACAAAGGTATGAAACTAGAAATAAACTACACAAAGAAAATGAAAAAGCCCACAAACACATGGAGGCTTAATAACATGCTCCTAAATAATCAATGAATCAATGACCAAATAAAAACAGAGATCAAGGAATATATGGAGACAAATAACAACAATACTTCAACACCACAAAATCTCTGGGATGCAGTGAAGACTGTGCTAGCAGGGAAATCTATTGCAATACAGGACTACCTCAGGAAAGAAGAACAATTCCAAATGAACAGTCTGAACTCACAATTTATGAAACTAGAAAAGGAAGAAATAAGGCTGAAATCAGTAGAAGGAGGGACATAAGATTAAAGTATAAACAAATAAAATTGAGAAAAATAAAATAATAGAAAGAATCAATGAAAGCAGGAGCTGGTTCTTTGAGAAAATAAACAAAATAGGTAAACCCTTAGCCAGACTTATCAGGAAAAAAAAGGAGTCTACACACATAAACAGAATCAGAAATCAGAAAGGAAAAATCACTACAGACACCACAGAAATACAAAGAACTATGAGAGAATACTATGAAAAATTATATGCTAACAGAATAACTTAGAAGAAATGGACAACTTTCTAGAAAAATACAACCTTTAAAGGATGACCTAGGAAGAAACAGAAAATCTGACTAGACCAATTACCAGCAAAGAAATTGAATTGGTAAACAAAAAACTACCTAAGAACAAAACCCATGGACCGGATGGTTTCACTGCTGAATTTTATCAAACATTTAGTGAAGACCTAACACCCACCCTCATTAAGGTTTTCCAAAAAGTAGAAAAGGAGCGAATATTCTCAAACTCATTCTATGAGGCCAACATCATTCTAATACCAAAACCAGGCAAAGACACCACAAAAAAAGAAAATTACAGACCAAAATCCCTGATGAACATATATGCAAAAATACTCAACAAAATATTAGCAAACCAAATTCAAAAATACATCAAAAAGATCATCCATCATGATCAAGTGGGATTCACTGCACGGATGCAAGGATGGTACAACATTCGTAAATCCATCAACATCATCCACCACATCAACAAAAAGAAGAACAAAATCCACATGATCATCTCCATAGATGCTTTAAAAGCATTCGACAAAATTCAACATTCATTCATGATAAAAACTCTCAACAAAATGGGTACAGAGGGCAAGTATCTCAACGTAATAAAGGCCATATACGACAAACCACAGCCAACATTATACTTAACAGCGAGAAGCTGAAAGCTTTTCCTTTAAGATTGGGAACAAGACAAGGATGCCCACTTTCCCCACTTTTATTCAACATAGTTCTAGAGGCCCTAGCCACAGCAATCAGACACCACAAACAAATAAAAGGCATCCAGATTGTCAAAGAAGAACTCAAACTGTCCCTGTTTTCAGATGACATGATATTGTACATTAAAAAAAACCCTAAAGAATCCACTCCAAAACTATTAGATCTAATATCTGAATTCAGCAAAGCTGCGGGATACAAAATTAATACACAAAATCTGTTGCATACCATACACTAACGATGAACCAGCGGAAAGAGAAATCAGGAAAACAATTCCATTCACAATCGCATCCAAATGAATAAAATACCTAGGAATAAACCTAACCAAGGAAGTGAAAGACCTACACAATAAAAACTACAAGATACTCTTAAGAGAAATTAAAGAAGACACTAATAAATGGAAATTCATCCCACAATCTTAGCTAGGAAGAACTAATATTGTCAAAATGGCCATCCTGCCTAAAGCAATTTACAGATTCAGTGCAATCCCTATCAAAATACCAATAGCATTCTTCAATGAATTAAAGCAAGTAGTTCTAAAATTCATATGGAACCACAAAAAACCCTGTATACCCAAAGCAATCCTGAGAAGGAAGAAAAAAACGGAATTATGTTCCCTGACTTCAAGCTCTACTAAAAAGCTACAGTAATGAAGACAATTTGGTACTGGCACAAGAACAGACCCGTAGACCAATGGAACAGAATAGAGAGCCCAGATATAAACCCAGGCATAAATGGTCAATTAATATACGATAAAGGAGCAACAGATATGCAATGGGGAAATGACAATCTCTTCAACAGCTGGTGTTGGCAAAACTGGACAACTACATGTAAGAGAATGAAACTGGATTACTGTCTAACCCCATACACAAAAATAAACTCAAAATGGATGAAAGACCCGAATGTAAGTCATGAAACCATAAAACTCTTAGAAAAAAACATAGGCAAAAATCTCTTGGACATAAACATGAGCAACTTCTTCATGAACATATCTCCCCGGGCAAGGGAAACAAAAGCAAAAATGAACAAATGGGACTATATCAAACTAAAAAGCTTCTGCACAACAAAGGATACCATCAGTAGAACAAAAAGACATCCTACAGTATGGGAGAATATATTCATAAATGACATATCCGATAAGGGGTTGACATCCAAATTATATAAAGAGCCCACACACCTCAACAAACAAAAAGCAAATAATCAAATTAAAAAATGGGCAGAGGATCTGAATAGACACTTCTCCACAGAAGAAATTCAGATGGTCAACAGGCACATGAAAAGATATTCCACATCACTAGTCATCAGAGAAATGCAAATTAAAACCATAATGAGATATCACCTCACACCAGTAAGGATGGCTGCCATCCAAAAGACAAACAACAACAAACGTTGGTGAGCATGTGGAGAAAGGGGAACCCTCCTACACTGCTGTTGGGAATGTAAATGAGTACAACCATTGTGGAAAGCAGTATGAAGGTTCCTCAAAAAACTCAAGATAGAAATACCATTGACCCAGGAATTCCACTCCTAGGAATTTACCCTAAGAATGCAGCAGTCCAGTTTGAAAAAGACATATGCACCCCTATGTGTATCGCAGCACTATTTACAATAGCCAAGAAATGGAAGCAACCTAAGTGTCCATCAGAAGATGAATGGATAAAGAAGAGGTGGTATATATACACAATGGAATATTATTCAGCCATAAGAAGAAAACAAATCCTTCCATTTGCAACAACATGGATGGAGCTAGAGGGTATTATGCTCAGTGAAGTAAGCCAGGCAGAGAAAGACAAGTATCAAATGATTTGACTCATCTGCGGAGTATAAGAACAAAGAAAAAACTGAAGGAACAAAACAGCAGCAGAGTCACAGAACCCAAGAATGGAGTAACAGTTACCAAAGGGAAAGGGACTGCGGAAAATGGGTGGGAAGGGAGGGATAAGGGAGGAAAAGGGCTATTACAATTAGCACACATAATGTAGTGGGGGTGGGGGTGGGGGGTGGGGGTGGGGGTGGGGATATGGGGAAGGCAGTATAACATAGAGAAGACAAGTATATAATTCTATAACATTCTACTGTGCTGAAGGACAGTGACTGCATGGGGTATGTGGTGGGCACTAGATAATAGGGGAGTCTAGTAACCATAATGTTGCTCATGTAAGTGTATATTAATAATAGCAAAATTTTTAAAAATCCAAGGATAAATCTGTGCCATTTCATAAAGAGAATTGGGAAACTAAGTGTTTGGAAAATAAGTTATATCCTTATCATCCATCTTAATAAAAATGATTTCCTGCATCTTTGAAAATGACGGCGGCATGAGAAATGTGGCAGAAACCTCATCCCAAAACAAAATATAACACGGAAATACAGCAAATACAACTAATCCTGCAAGGGTGACCAAAAACTGCAACACTGCATATATCTTGGGAAAAAAGAAGACCTCACAGGATAGGGTAAAGTAGCAAAGCTGTGACGTGGAGGGACCCAGGTCTTCCCCCAACCGCAGCTCACAAGCGGGAGGAAGAAAAACGAAGTGGGGAAGGAATAGAAGCCCAGGATTACTAAAAACCCACCCGTGGAGATCTGCTCCAGGAACACAAACCCACATTACATGGTGCTCTGGAGAATAGAGAGGGGGGGCAAGGACAGGAAGAATACTTGGAGGTACTGAGATTCCAGCCACTCATGGAGAACAGGTACCCACAACAGGCCACTCCAGGACAAAAGAAAGGTGGGCACTTTGAAAGACTTCCCAACAGTGAGAGGGTTGGTAAAGGAGCAAGAATTACACAGAGCTTGCTCCTCAAGAGAAAGGATAGGTGGACAAAATCATCGTGGCAACTCAGGCCAGCAGGTTGGGAACATTAAGGAGCTTCAGACACTCCATCCCCCTAGCTGGCAGTGCAGCACTGAATCACCCCACTGCAGTTTGCAGCCTAGTGCTCCTTCCTTCCTGTGGGTACCTGCTCAAAAATATGCTGCCCCCACAATTGCACGAGGCAGGCAGAGGGCAGCCCCTCCTACAGCAGCTATAGGGATATAGCATAGAGGCTACTCCATGCACACTTGGTCCATTGGCACTGGCAGTGGAGGCAGGCACCGCAGCTGGGAAGCAGTAAAGAGCCCTTTCCTCCCAACAGATACTGATGCCAAGCCACTGCAACCCACACCATCTCTCCAGGTGCTGGACAGCTCCAGAGAGTAGAGCTTCTGGGCACTAGAGGGCACCACCTGCACAAAATTATTCCAAAGCAATCATTAGAATTATGAAACAGCAAATAAATTTTGTACAAACAAAAATCTCCCGAACACCAGAAAGAAGGCTAAGTGAAACTGAAGTCAACAATCTTCTTGATAAAGTTTTCAAAATAAAAATTATAAACATGTTCACAGAGCTACAGAAAAATATTCAAGACCTCAGGGAGGACTTAAGAAAGAGATAGAAATTTGATAATAGATTATCTGAAATGAAACATACACTGGAAGGACTTAAAACAGATTTGATGAGGTAGAGGACATGGTAAATGAAATAGAAATTACAGAACAGGAATACAAAGAAGGTGAGGCAGAGAGAGAAAAAAAGATCTCTAGGAATGAAAGAATAATAAGAGAACAGTGTGACTAATCCAAATGGAACAATATTTGCATTATAGGGGTACCAGAAGATAAAGAGAGAAAAAAAAGGGGATAGAAAGTCTCTTTGAGGAAATATAGCTGAAAACATCCCCAGACTGGGGAAGGAAATAGTCTCTCAGGCCATGGAAGTGCACAGATCTCCCAACACAAGGGATGCAAGAAAGACAACACCAAGACATACAGTAATTAAAATGGCAAAGATCAAGGACAAGGACAGAATATTAAAAGCAGCCAGACAGAGAAAAAAAGATCACCAACAAAGGAAAATCCATCAGGCTATCATCAGACTTCTCAACAGAAACCTTACAGGCCAGAAGAGAGAGGCATGATATATTTAATGCAATGAAAAAGAAGGGATTCTAACCAAGAATACTCTAACAAGCAAGATTATCATTTAAATTTGAAGCAGGGATTAAACAATTCCCAGATAAGCAAGATCTGAGGGAATTTACCTCCCACACACCTTATCTACATTATATTTTAAAGGGACATTATATTTTAGATGGAAGTGGTCCTAAAGCTAAATAGCTATCACCAGAGACTAAAACCACAGTAATGGAAGTAGACCAATTAATTACTAAGAAAATGTGAAACTGAATCAACTACCCACAAAGTCAGTCAAAGAATACACAAAGAGTACAGAATATTACACTTAACATACAAAGAGTAAAGAAGGAAGAAAAAGAAGGGAGGAAAAAAAAAGAACCATTAGACTGTGTTTGAAATAGAGCAGTAAGTGAGTTAAGTTAGACTGTTAGATAATAAAGAAGACAACCTTGAGCCATTGGTAAACATGAATCTAAATCCTGAAATTGCAGAGAGTACATATCTATCAATAAGCACACTAAATGTAAATGGACTGGATGCATCAATCTTAAGACATAGAGTGGCAGAATGGATAAAAAAAAAAAAGACCCATCTATATGCTGCCTATAAGAGACTCACTTCAAACCCAAAGACATACACAGACTAAAAGTGAAGGGAATGAAAAAGATATTTCATGCAAACAATAGGGAGAAAAAAACAGGAGTTAAAATACTTGTGTCAGACAAAAACAGATTTCAAAGCAAAGAAAATAACAAGAGACAAAGAAGGACATTACATAATGATAAAGGGTCAATCCAACAAGAAGATATAACCATTATAAATATCTATGCACCCAATACAGGAGAACCTACATATGTGACACAAATATTAACAGAATTAAAGGGGAAAGAGAATGAAATGCATTTATGTTAGGAGACATCAACATACCACTCACCACCTGGGACAGATCAACCAGACAGAAAATAAGGAGACAGAGGCACTGAACAACACATCAGAACATATGGATGTAACAGACATCGACAGAACACTCCACCCAAAAGCAGCAGGATACACATTCTTCTCAAGTGCACATGGAACATTTTCCAGAATAGATCACATACTACGCCACAAAGAGAGCCTAAGTAAATTCAGGATGGGAATTGTACCAACCAGCTTCTCAGACCACAAAGGCATGAAACTAGAAATAAATTATACAAAAAAAACAAAAAAGCCCACAAACATATGGAGGCTCGACAACATGCCCCTAAATAATCAATGGATAAATGACCAAATAAAAACCGAGATCAATCAAGCAATACATGAAGACTAATGAAAACAACTCAACAACCCAAAATCTGTGAGACACAGTAAAGGCCATTCTAAGAGGGAAGTATACTGCAATGCAGACTTACCTCAAGAAAGAAAAACAATCCCAAGCAAACTGACTAAATTCACAATTAAGGAAACTAGAAGAAGAACATATGAGGTCCAAAGTCAGTACAGGGAGGTACATATAAAGACCAAAGCAGAAATAAATAAAATGGAGAATAGTAAAACAACAGAAAGAATCAATTTAACCAGGAGCTGATTTTTCAAGAAAATAAACAAAATAGATAAACCCCTAGCCAGACTTATCAAGAAAAAAAGAGTCTGCACACATAAACAGAATCAGAAATGAGAAAGGAAAAAAACCACTAGGACACAACAGAAATACAAAGAATTGTTAGAGAATACTATGAAAAATTATATGCTAACAAACAGGATAACCTAGAAGATGTGGACAACTTTCTAGAAAAACTCAACCTTCCAAGACTGAACCAGGAAGAAATAGAAAATCTGACAGACCAATTACCAGCAACAAAATTGAACTGGTGATCAAAAAACTACCTAAGAACAAAACTTGGCCGGATGGCTTTACCACTGAGTTTTGTCAAAAATTTAGAGATGATCTAATCCCCATCCTCCTTAAAGTTTTCCAAAAAGTGGAAGAAGAGGGACCACATCCAAACTTGTTTTATGAGGCCACCATAATTCTAATACCAAAATCAGACAAAGACACCACAAAAAACAAAAGAGAATATTACAGACCAATATCCATGATGAACATAGATGCAAAAATTCACAACAAAAAATTAGCAAACTGAATTAAAAAATACATCAAAAAGATCAAACATCATGACCAAGTGGGATTTATACAAAAGAAGCAAGGATGGTACAATATTCGAAAATCCATCAACATCATGAACCACATCAACAAAATGAAGGACAAAAAAATCACATGATCATCTCCATAGATGCTGGAAAAGCATTTGAAAAAATTCAACATCCATTCATGATAAAAACTCTCAAAAAAAATGGGCATAGAGGGCAAGCCCCTCAACATAATAAAGGCCACATATGACAAACCCACAGCCAACACCATACATAAGAGCAAGAAGCTGAAAGCTTTTCCATTAAGACTGGGAACAAGACATGGATGCCCATTCTCCCCATTTTTAGTCAACATAGTTCTGGCGGTCCTAGCCATGGCAATCAGACAACACAAAGAAATAAAAGGCATCCAGATTGGTAAGGAAGAAGTTAAACTGTCCCTGTTTGTTTATGACATGATATTGTACATAAAAAAACCCTAAAGAATCCACTCTAAACCTACTATATCTAATATCTGAATTCAGCAAAGCTGGGGGATACAAAATTAATACACAGAAATCTGTTGCATTCCTATACACTAACGATGAACTAGCAGAAAGAGAAATCAGGAAAACAATTCCATTCACAATTGCATCAAAAAGAATAAAATACCTAGGAATAATCCTAACCAAGGAAGTGAAAGACCTATACTTGGAAAACTACAAGACACTCATGAGAGAAATTAAAGAAGATATCAATAAATGGAAACACATCCGTGATCATGGATAGGAAGAACTAATATTGCCAAAATGGCCATCTGCCTAAAGCAATCTACAGATTCAATGCAATCCCTATCAAAATACTAACAGCATTCTTCACGAACTAGAGAAAATAGTTCTAAAATTCATATGGAACCACAAAAGACCCCAAATAGCCAAAGCAATCCTGAGAAGGAAGAGTAAAGCTGGGGGAATTACGCTCCCCAACTTCAAGCTCTACTACTAAGCCACAAAAATCAAAACAATTTGGTACTGGCACAAGAACAGACCCATAAATCAACTGAAGAGAACAGAGAGCCCAGATATAAATGCACACATATATGGCCATTTAATATACAATAAAGAATATATGGACATACATTGGTGAAATGAAAGCCCCTTCAACAACTGTTGTTGACAAAACTGGACAGCCACATGTAAGAGAATGAGATTACACAAAAGTAATCTCAAAATGAATCAGAGATATGAATTGTAAGTCATGAAACCATAAAACTCTTAGAAGAAAACATAGTAAAAATCTCTTGGATATAAACATGAGCAACTTTTTCCTGAATACATCTCCTCTGGTAAGGGAAACAAAAGCAAAAATGGACAAATGAGACCACATCAAACTAAAAAGCTTCTGTACAGCTAAGGACACCATCAGTAGAACAAAAAGGCATCCTACAGTTTGGAAGAATATATATTGAGAAACAATATATTCAACAAGGGGTTAACATCCAAACTATATAAAGAACTCACAAGCCTCAACATCCAAAAAACAAATAACCTGATTAAAAAATGGGCAGGAGATCTGAACAGACACTTCTCCAAAAAAAAAATTCAGAAGGCTGACAGGCACATGAAAAGATGCTCCACATCAGTAATCATCAGAAAAATGCAAATTAAAACCACAATGAGATATCACCTCACACCAGTTTGGATGGCAAACATCCAAAAGACAAGGAACAACAGATGCTGGTGAGGATGTGGACAAAGGGGAACCCTCCTACACTGCTGGTGGGAATGTAAACTAGTTCAACCATTGTGGAAAGCAATAGGGAGGTTCCTCAAAAAATTAAAAATAGAAATACCATTTGACCTAGGAATTCCAATCCTAGGAATTTACTCAAAGAAAACATGATCACGGATTCAAAAATACATATGCACCCCTATGTTTATCACAGCACTATTTACAATAGCCAAGACATGGAAGCAACCTAAGTGTCCATCAGTAGATGAATGGATAAAGAAGAGGTGGTACATATACACAATGGAATATTATTTGGCAATAAGAAGATACAAATTCTCCCATTTGCAACAACATGGATGGAGCTAGAGGGTATTACGCTCAGTGAAATAAGCCAGGTGGAAAAAGAGAAGTACCAAACAATTTCATTCATATGTTGAGTATAACAATAAAACAAGTAACTGAAGGATCAAAACAACAGCAGACTCACAAACTGTAGGATGGGACTAGCGGTTACCAAAGGGAAGGGGTTAGGGAAGCTTTGTGGGGAGGGAGGGAGAAGGGGATTAAGGGGCATTATGATTAGCACACATAATGTAGTTGGGTCACAGGGAAGGCAGTATAGCATGCCGAAGACAAGTCGTGACTCTGTAGCATCTTACTACACTGATGGACAGTGACTGCAGTGGGATGGGGGGGGGAACTTGATAATATGGGTGAATGTAGTAACTACAATGTTGCTGTTGTAAAACCTTCATAAGATTGTATATCAATGATACCTTAATAAAAAAAATGAATTCCAGATTGACTAATAATTTAAATATAAAAAGCCAGAACAAAGTTTCATAATAAATATGATATACATTTTTAGGAAACTTGAGATGGGAAATATTTATGACTAAAACACAGAACTCACAAACCATGATAAAAATTATGAATAAGTTTGAATATATTAGAATTAGACAACTTCATGAGAAAAGTGCATGAAAAAACTAAAAGATGACAAACATGAGAAAACAGAAACACCTATAGCTAGAAAACACCAAAAAGCTATACATATTTTAACTCACAAAATCCAGGAAATTTAATTTTTAAATACTGATTTTTACTCATTATATTAATTTTTAAAATAAATTATTTGACATGAGCAGATTGAATGTAGATGAGGGTATGGACAAATGGGATTTTCATGCATCGCTCTGAGGATAGACTGATTTTTTTGAAATTCATGTACTACAGGTATAAGCATGTTCAATTCTTGTCTTTCATATAATCACTTGAACATGTTAATAAGAAAGCATGAATATCTATATTCACTAAATCAGTTAAATAAATATTTAGCCTGCTTTCCATGACTTCAGTGCAGTGTTAGACTTTTTTTCTTCCTTGAAGCATCCCTTGTTACAATTGCTAGAGACAATGTATTTAGGTGAAATACTAAAGTTATTTACCCTTTGATCTCATCTCATCTCATGACTCTCTTTGTACTCACTGCCTCAAGTATATCTCATATACTCATCTACTCATCTGATGGTTTTTTGGGGGGGTTTTGGTAGATTTTTTTCATCTCAGTGACATGGTCCACTGGCTCCTTGATTTGTCCCTTGTTTTCAGCCTCCTCTTGTATTCCCTATTTTGCTTAGATGAAATGAACTATTTTCATATTATCTGCCTAGTCCCTCCAGTGCCACTATCCATCAGAACTTCTTGATAGAAACCCAAACACTGAATGAATCACAGAGCATAGCTAAAGAGAAGTCTACAACTTGGTAGATGAAGGTCATTAGAAAATCAGATTTTACAACCTCAGATAGGTTCTTAACCTTCCCCAAATGCCAGTTTCCCAAGTTTGTCCTCTGATTTCCAAAATTATAATTTTCAGTTCCTATAAACTAGCTTCAACTTGAGTCCTTCTCTTAACTCCTGTAGTCTCTTCTATTTCAGCAAAACACTAAACTTCCAAAGGAAAAAAAAAAGCAAGCCAGCAGATTGTGACTCTTTTCCTTCCACCACCCTGCCAAGTCCGTAACTTCCCAATGCCCACAACTTTTCTTCTTCCCTCCATCAGCAATGCTGAATCCATCTCTATGTCAAGGTTCTCCAAGACGTCCCTCAAAACTGATGACTTATGAGAATGAAAAGAACTCAGAAAAAAAATATTATAATCACAGAGTTTATATTAGCAAAGGAATACAGATTAGACTCAACAAGGGGAAGAGGAAATTAGGTCAAAGTCGGGAAAAGTCACACACAAATTCCCAGTTGTCCTATCCCAGAGGTCTAGCACACAGGCACTTAGTTCTCTGAGCAACAATGTGTGAGAGTGCGTGTTGCCAACCGCAGGAGACCTGAGCCTTGGTGTCCAGTGCTCTCCTTAGGGCGCCAGTCATGTAGGCCTATAGGAACCTACATGACTGATTCCAGTTACTCAGACTTCAGCCCCACAGATGTCAACCTAAAACATCATGGCCCAAAGCCTGAGGCATACAAAAGCAGGTGTTCACCATAAATCACATTGTTAGCCATAAAATATCTGACTTGCCCAAGGCTGCAGGTATACAAAGACACTCTTATCAGGAGGATAATCCAAAGATTCAGAAGTCATCTCCCGGGAAGTGACCAAGGGCAAGTGTGGAAGATTTTGGGAACATGGGGAGTTTGAGCAGCTCAGGCTGGCTCAGTTAGCTCTTTTTGCTCAGCTCCTTCCCACTGTTTCAGAGATTTGATTCAACTAAATTTTCCCTATTATCTCTCCTGACCTAGCACTCAACCTGCAGGTCTACCCTCGTACCTGAAGACTTTTCCCTCCTTCCTCACACCTATAATCACCGTGTCCCCTTTGTTATGTGATTTCACATCCTCCATGCCTTCCCTAAATCACTCTAATTGCTTCTCTGTCTATATTCCCTGCTAAAGTACAAGATCCTCAAGGGCAGAAACCTTACCCTATCTTATTTTCTAGTTTGTCATGCTTGGCTCATAGTAGAGTTAAAAAATATCACAAAAAATTATTGAACAAAAATAGGCACAGTGAACTGGACTGGATAGACAACTGCTCTGATTCAAATATAGTTCTTTTGTGATTGTGGCCTGTGCTCTAGTTTCCACTGAAAACCACTATTGTTTGTGCCCCAAAATTCTGCCTTCATCTTGTGTGGATCTGAAGAAACCACTAGTCATTGTATTGAAAGAACTGCTTAGCATCTGTGCAATGAGACCGTTAAGATCTAGTGTATTTCTACCCCACAGGAATCCATCCAGGCAATGTGAATTTCCCAGCTCAGGACAACTTTACCAGTTATCTGATGCTTTAATTTAAGATGAAAAAGTCTACCATCAAAATCATGGAAATAGTCTTTTTCACTGGTGAGTAAATGTCCATATTTCTGACTTACACTTCACCACTTTTCTAAATAATTACCTCTGAACTGACTCCTGCCCTTTTTCTTCTCTTTCTCTTACTATGCTTTTCAGTTTTTACTCTTCACCCACATTCCTCGCCTAACATCATTATATAAAATTTGTTCTCCATTTCAGGATCCCAACCTGAAAACAAGTGGCATGGCATTAGAAAAGACCCAAAATAAATTATTTGCTTAGAATTAAATTTTATTCGTCTTTTTTAAAGTGCTAATTGTGACACAATTCTTCTTCTTTAATGGATTTTAGCACAGTAATCACAAATGGTGCACTTTAGAAGGTACTCTTAGAATTAAAGTTTTTTCTTTAAAGATGAGTTCTACATAAATATGTGATGCTTACTACTCTGGCCTAATTGAAATCTTTACCCATAAAAGTCCATGAGGACCTTACACTTAAAAGATGATCATTTACATGCCACAGCATGGACGAATCTCAAATACAGCATGCTAAGTAAAAGTTGACTAAAAAGAAACTCCACTCTGTACATTTCCACTTATATAACATTCTTGTAAAGGTAAAACTATAGGCAGATCAGATGGTGTCAGGGACTGGGAGTGGGTCACTGGAAAAATGCTGGAGATGTTGCAGCTGTTCTCTCTTGTAATTGATGGAGAACTCGTAATTGTGTACATGTGCTCACAGAACTCACATAAATGTATATTAAAAAAGGGCAAATGTTCTGGATATAAATTAATTCTTCATATTTTAATATTGAAAAAATCAGGGATTAACATGGTGGAAGCTCATGCTTTCTAAAAACATTTATTGACTGCCTTCTGTGTGCGCACTGGCAAAAGCACATGAAGAACTCTACTAACCATCTTCTTTCAGGTAGGCTGATAGAGAGATCATGTGACAGCATCCAGCTGAACTCTTCAGGCTGTTAGTGAGGGTTTATACTGTGCAGAATATCCCAGAAGGCTGGAGTGAAAGCAAAATAAAGCTCTATTGCCATGAATATTCAAGTCATTCATCAGTCCAACTCTATGCCCCAAAATATTGCTACTTACTGAAAAAACAAACGTTTAGAGAGAAACCACCACTAGCAAAACTGGGATAAAATTTCGTATTCACTTTATATATAGTTATTACAGAAAAATGTTAACTTTAAAAAAGTACTTTTCATCCAAATATGAATAAAAAGTATAATGTATTAATTTTTAAAGATGAACACTATGCTGTGAGGATAAATGGCCACCATTTTAAATCCTATGATTTAGAAATCAAAGTTATAACATCAGTAGTTTTACAAAGAAAATTATAATATCCACTGTGAAGATAGAGACTATTTTTATGTGAACAAGAAAAATGGTAAGATATCCTTATATTTACAAGCCTTGGTTGTCATAACATAAACTGTAATCTACAAGGAAAAATAAAAACTGAAATGTGAAACATAAATATGGTGAAAAGAATATTATCTTGCTAGAAGAATTGCATCCCTCTGCTTCCTATAATGGTTCTAAGCAATTTATTTTTTTCCACATGGACACTCACTTTATGTATGTGAAAAACTCTTGCCTTTCCATATGCCTCAGTAAATTTTCTGCCTAGCCAGTATCACAGAAAGGTTTTGTTGCTCAAAGAAAGTCACCGATTTGTCCTGATTGCTGGAGATTTGCATTAGAGTTATCCTTCTGCTGAAGTTTTTGATATTTAAATGTTTATTGTAAAAAAATCAGTAATAAGTTAAAGACCTCAGAGTGCCTCTTTGCAAAGCTAGGAGGACACAAGCTGCCACAGATTAAGATCTGACAAAGCCTGATTAAGATGCTAAGAGGTAGGATGTATGCCTGGAAAAATGAGAGTGAAGGGGAGGATGTCAGTTGGTTAAAACAAAAGAAACAAACTGTCCCATGCTGTCCAACCCCTAACAGGAAAGAAAAACTTAAATTGCGATTACCCTAGACATATAATAAAAAAGAAATATACCCCAAAACACTGACAGAAAAACTTGCATTATTTTTCTGTCCCTTATTATGTCAGTGAAATGTAAATGCTGCCCACAGAGACTGAAGGAAGAAAAGGGGTGGGGAAGAAGTTGTTTTTTTTTTTTTTTAATAAAGGCTGTAAGAAGCTCCCTCACACACAGCACAGCCTGGAGGCCCTGTTGCCCCAGATACGAGACTGGGGACACCTACCAAGATACCAAATGCCATAAAGGTATGGAAATCACAGGAAACTGCTCTTATCCTGGCTCTCACCACGGGTCCACATGCAGCACTACTGAGGACATGAAGACCCATCACACCTGGGAAAAGTATCGTCTACTAGAATTTCCAATGAGATGTTCCCCTGGGATGGTATATTACTTTGTACCTGTGGGTGAGAGGAAACTGCTCTGTCTTCACTGGGATCCTGCTGCACACGGGACCTGTTGAATGGCACTAACCCTGAAATAGAACACATGCCACTGAAAGAGGGGTTGTGGTCTGACCTATCCCACCCCAGCCCACCTCCTCACCCCTGACAGTGCTGCCTCTTCCAGCCAACATGTATGATATGTACAACCACGTCAAGTTCCTAAAACTGCCAGCCTCCCTTTCTTCAAGGCCAGACGGCACATTCCGCTTTCCACTGGTACAAGCACTTGGCCACCATCTTTGTTCCTTCCACTGGCCTGGAGGACATCATAGCACACACAGCGGCCCTTTCTAAATTCACCCAGAAAGCCTTAAATGATAGCTGGCAAAAGCTCTCCTTACCAAATACTGAAATGTCTCTAATGAGCAAAGCTGTCCTCCAAAATAGGAAGACCTTGGGCATTGTTACTGCCTTGCAAGGGGGCACCCGAGCCATTATCCAAACAGAATGATACGTGCTCATACCTCATGAGTCTGCTAATGTGTCACCTTGATTAATCACATAAGTGAATGCCCTGACTGATGTGACCTCCAGCCTAGGAGACTTAAATCAATGGTTTGAATCATGAGGCTCTTAGTGGGAAAAACTGTCACTGACTTTAGGAATCGTCCTAATCTGTGTTTTCTTTTACATGTGCCTGTATTGTTGCTGCAGCATCTTCCTCCAAAGCCATGAGAGAGCCACCAAAGGAAGCACCCTTGTGCTCATGAAACTCCTTGCTTGCTATTCAGGACACACAGCGGACTAGGGGCACACCAGATGGGAAGAACCAGTCAAAAGTGACAAAATGTCGGAGGATGTCTTTGAGAGGACATGACTATCAGTTGGCCTGTGAGATAGACCTGCAATCAGAGGCCTCTGACCTCCCCTCTGTCCTTGAATGTGGCTTTTGTTTGCTTTCCACACCCTAGAGGCTGCCCCTGGACACAGCCCTGGGAGAGTGATGTGGTGCTGAGACCATCTAGATGGTATCATGAATGAACCCTGTGAAGGCCTCTCTATAGACTTAAAATTCTGGTAGTCACAGAGGTCTACTCATCTTGCAACAGCCTGTAAGTCCCTTTTGAGACAGGGAAAAGACAGAGGCAGCCCCAGTCTAGTTAGAACAGGGTAAGGGGCCTCGGGAAAGAACAAAAGCAGGAAGCTTCCTGAGGGCCTCAGGAATATACAACAGGATGCCTGTTGGGGGAACACCCTTGTTTTGTTGTTTTGTTGTTGTTTTTTTTTTTTTTGGCTAGCTGTAAGGGTCACACAAGCATGCCAAACTTGGAAATATAGACAAACTTTCAGTAAGATTGGTCAAAACAAGGAACAGCATTCCAGCGGAACCAATAGAAATAAGACAACTCAGCTAAATCTGAGGTATACACCCCTAGACACAGCCCAGACACAGGTACTCTCCCCCCCTCCTGGTGTGAGCTGGGAGTTCCGTACTATCGCTTTCTCTAAACCTTTTTTTCCTGCTTGCCAATACTGAGAGTTTGCAAAGTTCGTTCTGCAACTATGTAAACGAGAACCCGCATATCACTTTATTACACCTGCCACCTGCCAATCTGGAATGTACTGTCACATTCTTTGGCCCCTCCTTGCCCACCATGAATACAGGACTTAGTTTGAAGTGAGCACAGAATAGAACTGCTGATAACAGCTGGGGCTAACATCAGAAGTGTTCTAAGAGACTAGGATGAGTATTCAGTACACATTCACAGCTATATTCTGTGGCTCAAAGGCTGGAAGTTTCTGGAGTTAATTTAAATATTATGGTCATATGAGAAACAAATAAGAATGGGTAACAAGAACCAATAAAAATGATGGTGATCCTCACGGTATCTGTAAATAGAGAACACTGTGATATCAAGTATTTTGTCCATATACCTTGATCATTTCTGAGAGAACAGAGATCCTCACGTATTTATTTTAAACAACATGATGAGTTGAATTCTGTGCTGGGAAAGATGACTCCCCAAATAATACCAGTTTTATGAAACATTTTTTAAGGATATCTAGCTGCTAATCAAAACCTTGCTCAGCAAGCAGCTTTCTGCTTAGTGATAAAGCTTTCCAAGTACCAACTGGAAAAGGGATATCTTCATAGGAATTTAGATTGATCTCCCATTGTGAACAATGAGTGGATTCCCTGATACATAAATTACTCCTTTTTAAAAAGTCTAGTCATTGTGAATCAACACATAGAAGGAGATACCACTTGAATGAAGACGTTTTTAGATAGGCAGTCCTCAGAATTAGACCCTGCATAATGATGTCATAAGAGACAGAACACCTATAGAGTGTAGTGTTTAGCATGGGCTAAGGGTAGGGCAGCTGATATTTATACACACACATATACATATTAGATCCAGCATATTATTAACTTTCAGACTATGTTTCTCTTGGCCTATGTGTGGAAATGATTTGTGTCCAAGACAGGACACACAAGTGGGGCTTCCGATAAGATTCCAAATGGTTCTAGTTTCTTCTATGGAGCTAAGAAGGAAAGCAAACATGGAAATTCAACTGTGATTAGTTAGGGGGTATGAAGTATTTACAGCGTCAGATAGAGAGCTACATCTACAGCTGCTTTCAGTACATCTACACACTGTTTTCAGTATGTCAAATGAAAGAAAGGACTTGTGAAGGAATAGTAGTATTGCAGCAAAGGTATTAGTAATGAGATAGTTAGGAAAAAAGAATTCATGGTAGAGAGAGACCTATCACTTTCATTTAAAACCCAACCAAACTTTTATGAACACACAGTATACTAATTTCCACTGTTCTTTTTCCTACTTTTCCCATCCATGTGATAATGTGCTTTACCATTGTGCCATGTTCATCCTGATTCTTTGATGTAACTAAAACGATCCACATTTCTGAAAAATTTCATGTTCACCATAGAGCAAGCCAACCTCAATCTTTATCCTGTATACCTAACTGCATCCTTTTCAATTTTATATATTTTCTAACAGTTGACAGCCCTTGGAACTTCAGGAAGGAATACGGAGATTAAAAAAAAAAGTGTGATGGGGAAAAAAAGAAAAAGAAGACATTCAGTCAATTCATACTATTCAGTATATTTCAGAAGTTTATTCCATAGTATGCTGGGAATGTAATTTAAGTATGATAATATGCAAATACATTTTATAAAAAGAAATCTAGAAGGCTAAAATGTGATAATGCATCTGAAAATATTGGGAACTCATTAAGTTTTTCATAAAATTTATCCTATATTATTATTAATAAAAGTGTGTTATTCCATATTAAAACTATTTCTAATTATCTATGAAAGAAAATATCATGTGATAGTTTGCAAAACCAAAAACAATTAAAAACAAGTACTTAATGCACATCATAAGACACAGCTACAAAATTATGAGCCATGTTATAAAAAGCCCCTCACAGCATATGTGTTTAATCAAGTGTTATATTTCATGGTTGTGTCATTAGTGGCTACTTTATTTATGTTAATTTGATCAAGTTTTCTCTAGAACCATCCTATCTGTATTGACTCCTAAACTTAAGGTGTCACACAAAATTATTTACATATTTGTTTTGTTCTGTTATTTTCATGATTTATCTACCATGCACATATACACTATTCTCCAGTCTTGGGTCCAGTACATTTTGAGTATTCTTAAACATCAATTCCACCCCCCTGAAAAACAAAAAAAAGGATATTGCCATATCTGCACCTGTTTAAAATTATGCTAACATTTCTCTAAAGTTTTCAGAAATAAAGTTTAAAAGTATTTGAGGCATTGTTATAGTAAGTTTACAGACCTATACAGTGAATTAGAAAAATTAAGTATCACCCATACTCCCATTACATTCATAAATTAGGGGGAAAAAAGTTATTCAATATACTGTGCCTGGTATTGGAAGACTGCTGGAGAAAATTTTAAAAGCTGTATTTTAATACTGCCAGGCTGGAAGTGCTAGAATGACTTAGCAAGCAGGATTCTCTAAACTCTGTTATATAGAGAAAAACTACTGCAGTTAAAAAATAACTTACACTAGGTTGCTACATCTGAAAGTGACAGAAATATTGGTATCAGTATTCATTCAGTATGTACCCACAATGTTCTACCATTATGGGGTCCTCTACCCCCCAAAAAAAGAAAATGACAATGATTGGCTTTCTGTATTTCAAATTTTGTATGAAATATTTTTAGGTTCTCAAATGTCAGTTTGTTGTAGCCCTCCTTATACAGATATGTTTGAATTTTGTAGAATGCTAGGCACAAATAAACAACTAGAACAGGAAAAGGGTAAAATGCTTAATATTTATTTTTCTTCTTTTCCAAATAACCAGAAGTACCTCTTTTCAAATAAGGAAACAAAAAGTAAGGATCTCGGACTTTTCCATTGGGCATATGCTCAAAAGAGGGACTGCTGAATCATATAACAATTCTATTTTTAGTTTTTTGAGGAATCTCCATACTATTTTTCATAATGGTTGCACCAATTTATAGTCCTATAAGTGTACAAGGGCTTCCTTTTCTCCACGTCCTCACCCACACTTTTATTTATTTTTGAATGCAGCCATCCTAAAATGTATGAGGTGATATCTCATTGTGGTTTTGATATGCATTCCCCTAATGATTACTGATGCTAAGCACCTTTTCATATGCCTGTTGACCATTTGTATGTCTTCTTTGGAAAAATGTCTATTCCTGTCCTTTGCCCATTTTTTAATCAGGTTTGTTTTTTGCTGTAGAGTTTTATAAGTTCCTTATGTATTTAGATCCTAACCCCTTAGCAGATACATGGTTTCCAACTATTGTCTCCCAATCCATAGGCTGCTTTTTCATGTGTTGTTGACTGCTTTTTTGTGCAGAAGCTTTTTAGTTTGACGTAGTCCTACTTTACTCTTGCTTTTACTGTCTGAGCTTTAGGTGTCATAACCAAGGCTAATCAATACCTTAAAGAGATATGTGTTCCCATGATCACAGCAGCATTATTCGTAACACCCAATATATGGAAACAATCTAAGTATCTAATGACAGATGAATAAAGTTGTGTGACTAAAGAAGTGTGATGCACACACACACACATACACAAGAATACTATGCATAACAAAGAATGAGATCTTGCCATTTGCAACAAACGGAAGAAGCTGGAAAACATGCTAAGTGAAATAAGCCAGACACCGAATGGAAAAAACTGCAAGATTTCATTTATATGTGGAATCTAAAAAAGTCAAACAAAGAAGCAGAGAACAGAATGGCTGTTAACAGGGGCAGAAAGGTGGTGAAATGAGGAGAGATTCATCAAAGGATACAAAGTAACCTAGGGTAAATAAGTCTGGACAGCTAATGGACAACATGATGACAATATTTGGTTAATACTGTACTGAACACTGGAAATTTACTAAGAGTAGATCTTAGGTGCTTTCATCACACACACACACACACAAATGGTAGCTATGCAAAGAGAAGACATGTTACTTATTTTGACAGTAGAAATCATTTCATTTTGTATATGTATATTAGATCATCATGTTGCCCATCTTTAATGTACATAATTTTTATTAAAAAGTAAAATTAGAGTAGGGGATCAACATGATTTTTAAAAAGTATAACTCTCATGCTTTATGTCTGACATGAGTAATATCAATACCACATGTGGAAAATAAATTCAGGTATAAAAGAGTGCATGATCATTTTTATCTTGGTCTCAAATCTGTGTGCCTATGAAAGTGGACATGAAATAGTTACATTTTAAAATAATATATGACTATAGAAACACATCCCATGCTCATGGATAGGAAGAATTAATATTGTCAAAATGGCTATTCTGCCTAAAGCAATCTACAGATTCAATGCAATCCCTATCAAAATACCAACAGTATTCTTCAATCAACTAAAGCAAATAGTTCTAAATTTCATATGGAACCACAAAAGACCCCAAATAGGAAAAGCAATCCTGAGAAGGAAGAATAAGGCTGGGGGGATTACACTCCCCAACTTCAAGCTCTACTACAAAGCCATAGTAATCAAGAAAATTTGGTACCGGCACAAGAACAGACCCATAGACCAATGGAACAGACTAGAGAGCCCAGATATAAACCCAAGCATATGTGGTCAATTAATATACAATAAAGGAGCCATGGACATACAGAGGGGAAATGACAGCCTCTTCAACAGCTGGTGTTGGCAAAACTGGACAGCTATATGTAAGAGAATGAAACTGGATCATTGTCTAACCCCATACACAAAAGTAAACTCAAAATGGATCGAGGACCTGAATGTAAGTCATGAAATCATAAAACTCTTAGAAGAAAACATAGGCAAAATCTCTTAAATATAAACATGAGCAAGTTTTTCCTGAACACATCTCCTCAGGCAAGGGAAGCAAAATCAAAAATGAACATATGGGACTACCTCATGCTAAAAAGCTTCCGTACAGCAAAGGACACCAACAGCAGAACAAAAAAGGCATCCTACAGAATTGGAGAATAAATTTGTAAATGACATATCCAACAAGAGGTTAACATCCAAAATATATAAAGAACTCACATGCCTTAACACCCAAAAAACAAATAACCTGATTTAAAAAATGGGTGGAGGATATGAACAGACACTTCTCCAAAGAAGAAATTCAGATGGCCAACAGGCACATGAAAAGATACTCCAAATCACTAATTATTAGGAAAATGCAAATTAAAACCACAATGAGATATCACCTCACACCAGTTAGGATGGCCAACATAAAAAAGACTACAAACAACAAATGCTGGCGAGGATGCAGAGAAAGGGGAACCCTCCTACACTACTGGTGGGAATGTAAACTAGTTCAACCATTGTGGAAAGCAATATGGAGGTTCCTCAAAAAACTCAAGATAGAAATACCATTTAATCCAGGAATTCCACTCCTAGGAATTTACCCTAAGAATACAGGATCCCAGTATCAAAAAGACATATGCATCCCTATGTTTATTGCAGCACTATTTACAATAGCGAAGAAATGGAAGCAACCTAAGTGTCCATCAGTAGATGAATGGATAAAGAAGAGGTGGTACATATACACAATGGAATATTCAGCCATAAGAAGAAAATAAATCCTACCAGTTGCAACAACATGGATGGAGCTAGAAGGTATTATGCTCAGTGAAATAAGACAGGCAGAGAAAGACACGCATCTAATGATTTCACTCATCTGGGGAGCGTAAGAACAAGGGAAAAACTGAAGGAACAAAACAGCAGCAGACTTACAGAACCCAAGAATGGACTAACAGTTGCCAAAGGGAAAGGGACTGGGGAGGGTGGGTGGGAAGGGAGGGAGAAGGGGAATAAGGGCATTACAATTAGTACACATAACGCACGGGCGGGGGCATGGGGCAGGCAGTATAGCACAGAGAAGACAAGTAGTGACTGTATAGCATTTACTATGCTGATGGCCAGAGACTGTAAGGGATTATGTGGTGGGACTTGATATTGGGGGGAATCTAGTAACCACAATGTTGCTCATGTGATTGTATATTAATGATACAAAAAAACAAAAAAGTAAGTTAAAAAAAATAATAATAATACATGACTATAACCAAAGGGTGGTTTGCTTAATATTGCCTACTGGAAATACTGAAGTCTTTAGAACAGAAAAAGAGGGACTACAAATGAAGCCCAAGAAGTTCAATGAGGTTAAATCATGGCTGCATTTCAAAGGGTAACAAAGTTCTACTTTGTTCATGCAACTTTAATACTCTATACTCATTACATTTCCTGTACCACTAATGAATTTTTAAGCTTTACAAAACTAATTAACACATAATTACTTTGCTATTAAACTGTTTGTTTATTTGTATCCCTAAATAGATTGCAAACCACCAGCAAGACCCTGGGACACATATATGCTACAGCAGAAAGGACAGGGCACATATTGGAAACAGTAAATAATTGTTTTCTATTGGCTCAGTGATTCGTTTAGCTATTCACTCATTCATTTTATTCATGTCAGTGATGATTTCAAATTGATATTCTCTGTATATTAAAATTTGTACAGGACTTCTGATTCTGGTAATGAGGAAAGCAATACGACCAGACCCCTATGCAGACACATTAAACAACTAGAAAACCACATAAAACATATAAAACAACACTTTTTTCAACATTTGAACAATAGGGAATATAGGATTATGACCTTTGAGAAAAGAGAACTGAGGTGAGTGCTGTAGTTACTTTACTTCTGGAGGCACTTTCCAGACCACAAGAATGAGAAGGGAAACAGAGTCAAGCAGCCTGGATGAGAAAGGAGATGGAAATTACAGCTGTGGAGGCCAAGTTGCCTCTACCTGTGGGGCAGAATCTCTGAGAGAAGGAAACTGCAAGGAGAGAGAGCTCCAGAGATATATGGAGGGTTTCCTTGAGTCTCATACTGATTAGTGATTTCTACATGAAGTCACTGGTAGGCACTAAGGTAAATAATTCCCTGAGATTCTACAGGGATGAGGAAATTTGTGTTTGCACGAGTCAAGAGTATAAAGGCTTCTTAGTTCCGGAGCACTGGGAAGAGTCCCAGAAGTGGTATTGTTTTATAGTAGGACTAAATTAGCCATACAGTAAAAGCTGCTCTTAACCTGTCCTACAAAATTACAAATGCAAACCTTCAAGAAGTAATGGATTCAAAGTGGCTTAACTGTGCCCCAGAACAAAGCCCAACAGTATTTAGAACAAAACAATACCCAAGACCTAATAATGTAAAATTCACAGTGTATAGCAAGGAATCAATTTCAAAAAGAAAGTCCTGGACATGAGAAGCAGGAAAGATGAACTATAATCTGAAGAAAAATCAATTAACAGAAACAAAAAATGACAGAGATGATGCTTTTCATGGACAAAGATATAAAAATATATGATTAATATGACATGTTTTAAGAACACAGATGAAAACATGGGAATAATTAGGAGAGAAGTGAAAAATATTAAATAAATAATCCAAAGGGAACTATTAGAAATAAAAGCATACTGCTGAAATGTGAAATATATTGTATCATTTACAGTGTGAGTTATAAGTTTGGGTCCCCCCTTTTTTTTTGCATACAGATATATACTTGTCTCAGAAACATTTACTGGAAGACTATTCTCTCCCCTATTGAATTTTACACCTTTGTTAAAAATCAATCATATATATGGGTTGATGTTTACCTCTGGACTCTATTGTTCCATTGATTTATACATCTATTCTTTCTCCCAATACCTCAGGTTCTTAATTACTGTAGCTTTAAGATTTGAAGTCAGTTGCTTTTAGTCCCTAACTTTAAAAAGTGTTTCATTTTTTGCAGCATTGCAAAATTTCAATGCAAAAATGCAAAAACAAAAAATTTCAGACATACATTTGTTCAGAAAATATATCAGGTCTCAGCTACATATTGTCACTCAAAATATCTAAGACTGAAGGGAAAAGTTAATTCTATTTAGACCATAATAAAAAGGCTTTGATCTGAATGAGGATTTTTCAAATATCTTTTGCTGTTAATTTTTTTTCAATTGTTTATTTCTCAAATCAGAAAGGTATATTAATTTCTTTCCAGGTTTCTTTTATCTTTGATATTTATATCTATTATTTCTCCTTCACTTTTCATTCTAAATATATATCCCAAGATTATATCACACCTAGATTTTTTTCTATAGTACTCATTATTGTGTGTGTCATTTTCAAAAATGTACAATTTCATTCTAATTCTTCTCATTAAGGTACTATTCACATATCTGCTAATTCTTACATACTTACTCCAAAGGCTGAGAAATGCATAAATATCTCTTGAGAAAAGGAAGATGATTATAGTAAGACAAATAACAAATTTTCTTATATGAATTTAAAATAAGTAACATAAAAACTTAATTATTGCACATACATTTATGTGAAAAGACTTAAAGTGACTATGGCTGTCACTGTAAAACAGAAAGAAATGTGAAATCAATGCCTTTGCTTTATTCATTTATTAAAGAGTTGTTCTGGGAAGGAAATACATTAAAACCAAGGTCTGTGGCCAATAAAATTCATATTTGGTCAACTGCATTATCTACAGCAACAATGCTGTATGACATTGAAAAGAATTATTCCTAATTAAATTTAGTACAAAACAAATGCTTTTTCCTAGCACCATGCTTTTAAATAGGAATCCCTTACAACAAAAACTGTATCTCCATGTTGGCTTTCTGAAGAGGGCTTCTCAGTTAATAATTTGTCTTAGAAATTAAATTTGTAACCAGAAAGTAGAGCCAAGGCAAATTCTCATGCTCAGTGTTTTTGTTTATGTTTTCATTTCACTCAGCTTCCAATTCCTAACCTAAACTTTAAACCACCAATCCACAGTGCACACTCAAGGTCCAGAGTCATTTGTCTTCCTTAATATTAGGTTGTGTTATAGACGGCTTCTCTTCTATATTGTTTCAGCAGATACATATGAAACCTTTAGTTTTTGAAGAGCTTTTCTATATCACAGGGATTCAGTAGCTTTTAAATTTCTCTGGACGTTTTACTTCTCTCTTCGATGTATCATTTTATCTTTACCCCTCTGTTTAACCTCAGACTTTCTGGAAGATTTGATTTTAGCTTTTAGTTTTATATATTTTACATTCCCATACAGTTACAAAATTCAATGATAAGTGTTTGATGGAGCAGTAGCAATGGCAAGGGACTTTTCGGAAATTGCTATAACTGGCGCAATGTCTGAACTGACACCTCAATAAGAAGATATATAATTGGTCAATAAGTACATTTTTAAAGGATGTTCAACATCAGTAGTCTTCAGAAAAATGTAATTAAAAAACCACAGTGAGATTCCACAATGCATGTTTTCGAATGACTAAAGAACTACCTAGTATTAGCAAGAATGTAAAGCAGCTGAAAACAGTATACACTGCTTGTGGGAGAGTAAAACGGCATAACCACTTTTGTAAATTGATAGTCACCTATCAAATTCAACAAACACTTATCAAATGACCCAGGAATTTTGCTCCTAGGTTTTAGCCAAATAAAATTTACATCCACACAAGGATATGTACCTGAATATTCACTGCAGCTACATTCCTAATAACCCAAAACTGGAAACTATGATATGTCCATAAAGTCAGTACTATTTAGATACCAAAAGGAGCAAACTACTGATGTACGGAGTAAGATGGGTGAATTTGACAAGCATTGAGTTTTTTGAGATGAAACCAAATGCAAATGAATATTTAGTATATGATTCCCTTTACATGAAATTATAAGACAGGCCAAACCAATCTATAATCTCATACAGACAGGATATTAACTGGGGTTGGCATTGGATTGGACTGACCACAAAAGAACAGTAGAGATCTTTTAGGGGATAAATAAAAATCTTTAATTTACAAGTTAATAACAAAAGCATATATGTTTGTCAAAATTTATCACATTCTACATTTAAAATGGTGTGTATTTAATTTTATGGAAAATATACACATAAAGTTAAAGTTCAAAGTAAAAATAATTGTGATAGAGCTACTACTAGCAAGCAGCCACCATTCAAATTTACATCTTGGCATCTGTGCTTCAAAGTTTAAACTTAAAGATGTTGCAGGCGTGGTCAAAGTACCTTTATCCATGCAAAGGCAGTTGTGTACACATGGTAACTGAGGCTGTTGTGTGGGTACAACCAGATGCAAAGAGTACATAGGATACTATTAGACAATTATCTTACCCATTTGTTGGCTCTTATCTTAAAGTGCCATGAAATACAGTTTGCACTTAAACTTTCTGTACAGATACATGCAGAAAAGTTGGAACAATTAGGGGATAATTTGAATGAAAAGAGGAAGAACTACAATAAAAAGAAAACCTCAGTAGGGTAGAAATAAATGAAAAATTTGAAATCCCAAATTTAGAGATCTGCCTATTCAGTAGTTACTATACATGGAAGTGAAGGCTTAAAAATTGGCTACAGGGATGCACAGAGGAGCCAAGCTCCCCTTTTGAAAGTTAAATCGGAAATGGCAGAGATTTTGCTACAGATTTCAAGTGTAGTACATCAATGACAAATGACTGAATATTTTTCTATTTCCATTATGCACCTCCTCAGAAATGTAGGTACTGGATTTTTCCAAACACCATAAAAAGAAACCCAAAACACAAGAAAACCCAGGAGGGCTTTCAGTTTACAATTGAGAAAATGCACTCCAGATGCAAGTATCTCATCTTGTCATTAGTTGTGACACTGTTACATTGGACATTCTTGATTAGAACTAAGAAAGTTGAAGGCTAGCCAACCAATGGACGTATTCTTATGGCAAACCTACAGCTTTAGTGGTTATATTTTCGCAGAGCGCACTATTTGTCAGAATTAATATAAAACAGAAAAAAAGATAGTGTTTTTTTTTACAGAAAATGGAAACTAACCAAGGTCTCCAAATAAAGGAATGTACTTTCAGCCTCCCCAGACTCTCCCAAGTTGCATACATTTATTACTTTTATAGGAAAGAGCCTTAATATGTGATACAGTAAGAAATGAAATTCACTGGATTTTTATAAAATGCCTTAACCACTTCAGAAAAAAATGATCAGTTTGAGAATGTGGCCACTTTTTTTAAATCAATTTTGTTGGAAGTGCTTTGATATTACAGAGACTTCTAGGCAAAATAAGATGAATGAAAAGCAAAGCAGCTGATGAAATTTGCTTTTGTCATTCTTTCACCTAATTTCTAGCATTATTTTCCTGCTTCATATTGCTCCAAATCTAGTTTTCTTATTCTTTCTTGTGCCGGCCTATAAACTTGTAATGTTCTGTTACTCTGCCCTCGAGACAGTTCAACTGGGTTAACAGACTTGTCATTCTTTTTCTTCCAACTAAAATGAAACTAAGCAAATTCAGCCTGGGTTTAATCATCCCCTTAACGTAGACTTTCTTTCATAAGGTGGGAGAGAACCCCGTTCTCTGAGAATTGGATATCTATTAATAACTGAGAATAGGAAAGTCGATTTTTTTTCATCTAATTTCCCACTGAAATGAAATTTGTACTGAGACACAGAAAATAGAGTGGATAAGCTGTGGTAAGACTAGATGAAGTTAACCACAAAGAAGGGAAGACAGGGAAGGTATATGAGGGTTTGCCTTCTAGGTTCATCTGTCGTGCTTATTGTCATTATTCTTTGAAATTTGTGAGTGGGATAAGTTCTGGATGATACCTCCTGAAAAAGCCTGGCTTTTACTTTCTCACCTTCAAATAAATGTCTTTTCTTCCTATTATTTTAGTCATCTACAGCCATAGTCATTCTTTTAGTCTTATACCCAAATGTGTATCACTACTGAACCTCAATTTTCTGACCCCAACTCTTATCCTTTCAACTATTTTTGTCCTATTTTAGCAATTCTCTGCCCAGATTATCTCACCTCTTACTTTGCTGAAAAAAATAGGAGCAGTTGCTTCTGAGTTCCCTTATGGTGTTACTACCAATTTTACTAAACTTTCTGCATCTGTCCTCAAAACTCCTGCTCCTATCCAAGGTCCAGACCCCTTTGGGTTTCACTCGCATCTCCTTTTCATTGTCTCAAAAGTTTCTTCAGCAACTGTCCACTATTTACCTGGAGTGATCTTCACCCCTCCCCCTTTGGCTCTGTCCTAGATATTTCTCATCACCAAATAAAAATATTTTAACAACTATTCTAAAACTTTGAAAACCAATAAACCTGAAAGGAAATAAATACACTCCTATTCACTTATCTCCCATTCAGCTACCATTTTATTTCTGGGTAGCTCTTAGTATCTTCTAGAGTCTCTATTACCAAGTACTCACATACCATTTCTTTCTCAACTCACTGTAAGCAGATTTTTACTAACACTTTATGGAAATTATTCTTATCTAAATTAATAATGACCTATATGTTCCTCAGAATCACTTGAAGGATCTTCATTTGAAGAAATTATCCTTGAAATTATCATTGTTGATCACTTCTTCCTCCTCAAAACACTTTGTTCTATTAGTGTCTGTACTACTACATCTGATTTTCCTTCCTGCTTGGCCTTCTCTGCCATCTTTGCTAACTCATCTATTCTTTGGTGTCTAAATGCTCTTTTCTGTTCCCATCTTTTCTCAACTACATACTCTCCCTGCTGATTTCACTCAGTCCCATGGCTTTACATGTTATCCTTACAGTAATGAGACCAAAATTCAACATTGTATCTTTGACCTCCTCATTAAATAGCTGACTTAGCTATTCAAATTCTTGCTGCTCTGATTTCATGTCTAGTAGGCTTCTAAATTTTTTCATGTCCCAAATAGAATGCTTAATATAAATATGTTTATGAATTTCAATCTCTACTCTTTCCTCAATCAAAGCTTCTGACATTTTTCACCAGGACTACAACAATACTCTTCTAACTTGTCATCCTCTTCTATTGTTCCTCTATTATCCATATCATTTTCTAAAGTCCTTTTCCTTACCCATAATTTTGCTTCCTGGAAATAACTACTATAGTAGTTCATGCATATGTTCCACATTCACTACATTTCCTATTTATAGTCATTACTTACTGATTTCAAAAATCTCCATTAAATAAAGGTTGCCTGTGGGAATATTAATACCTAAATCAGAGGCAAGGCTGATGCTATTTGGTAATTAGAAGGGTCTAAGTCTTTTCTTAGTCAGATGAAATAGTTGAGTATATTCATGTTAGACTAGGTTTACTGATGACCCAAAAAACAGATTTGCATTTAAGCACAAAACAATTTTCATATCAATAAAATGAGATATTGAAAAACAAGCTAACTCATACTAAAAATGTACATGAATACTGAAATAGACTTGCTGTAAAAAGATTTGCTATACAGTTTTTCAGAGCTTTTAAAGAAAATATATTAGTACACACCCAAAATAAATTAGTTTGGGCCCTATAAAGTCATCATTATTTAAGAAACACTGACTCCTATTTTAGAGGGCAAAACAGAAACAATTTGGCTTCTGTGAATGTGCCCAAGCAATGAGTTACATATAGACTTGGCCTTCTCTTTGACTGGCAAGGAGCAAACCTGGCAGGGGTCTCAAAAGCCTGTAGCAGCCAAGTAAAGTGGAGCAACATTTGTCTTATTATCCAAAGATGCCATGCCTGACAGGTGTGGGCGCTGAAGTGCAGCCAGCATTCCACCTGCAGGTTTTAGAGAGAACAACTTTTCTAATTTGTCCAGAATTTTGTATAGTCTGGCTAAAGCTGATAAAACTATGTGACGGTGGGCAACACTTTCTTGCTCCTTGAGCCTTAGTTTCTTCAACTATAAAATAATATTTACCATGAAATGGATATGTCATTATATTGTAAATACTCAGGCACACATGTGTTTTTTATTTATAATTTTAATGTAATTTTCCTTTTTCATAGTTATATCCTGCCGCTCTTAAGAAAATACTTCCTGATAATTATTTTTTAGTAAAACAAATTCTGTTTCAAATTTTTGAAAAAATATCCCATTTTTAAAAATGTATTTTGGCAAATGCTGGTGTTATGAATAATTTATGGACAAGTTAGCACAAGTGGTTGAATACTTAGAAGTAAATATTAAGAGGTTTCTAATATATGCATCTAAAGCAAAAGATACACTTTAGAAAACATGTTCAAATGCATACTGTAATAAAACTAAAATATTCAATGTAAACTATCAATGCATTTCCCACATAGTACACCTCTAAGTGGGCATTCCTTTTCCCAGTATGCTCTAGTCTAACAGAACTGAGTGCATGTTCATACCACCCAGAAATAATCCACTCAAATGAAAAGCATCAGTGTGCTACGCAAATTTCATCAGAAAGACTGCAATAAGTTTGTGATATGTTTACAACACACACCCCACAGCAAACGTTGTAAAACAGGCATATCTAGCTCCAAAATCCTAGCCCCAGAATACCAATAAAATTAATCTCCTTCAGTTTTATACTATGCAGCAACTCCCACTCCAATATTTTTTAGTCTCTATGTCCTTTCTCCTGATTTCTCAAACTGCGATTGCTTCCTTATTATACTTTGCAGAACAATTCTGCAAATTTGCACACCCACACCTATTCTACAGCTATCCAAGCTTGGGCATTCTATTTATCAGTCCCCATTCTCCTTAAAATACTTCAGGGGATGATGAGATGATAAAATCTTGGCACTTCAATACATGCCTTTTCTTATTTTATTCACTGAACAAGATTTTATCAAGTGTTTCTTTTTCTAAAGCCCACCTGGCAATTTCTATAGATGGGCATAGACACTGCATTTTAAATGTATTTCTGCTAAGGCTAAGTTCATTCTTCTGCACACAGTGGCTTTCTTCAAATATTCAGAGTCAGGCTATGTGAACTTGGTAGTTTGCTTGCAGTGACCTACAACCACAGAAGATGGGATTTTGGAAGCTGCTTCTATAAAGCAGGAGGCTCCTTGCTGTCTGCTCTAAGAATTCCCCCATATCTGGGAGGTCACAGGATACATCTGGGAGTAGAGATGCTATAGAGCATAGAAGACCTTGATATTTTTCCATCCATCCACTACATGCTTTTCCCAAAAAGCAGTATAGGAAAGGATCATTATGACACTTTACATACATGAATGCTGAGCTATAAAATTTTAGGCTGATTGAACTAGAGCATGCTCCTCCATGTTATATGTACCCAAAAAGCTTTCTCCATGTTATATATACACAAAAGATCTGACTGTATTTACATCTATGTATGGAATCATTTGTTTTATGAAAGGGAGACAAAACACAAATTTGTTCTTGCCCCAGTGATAAGGAGAAAATTAAGGGATGGGATATATATGCACATGTGGTTTGGGGTGGGGTGGGGAGGTAAATTAGGCCAGATTCTGAGGCTTTGTATTTAAGTTTTAGCATGCAACCCAGAACTCTCTTGCATGGTGAAGATATGAGAGTTGAGAATATCAAAAGAATATGAGAAGTGGCTAAAAAGTTCTTCAAGGAGCTCTCTAGTTAATGAAAAAAGATAACAGTTGGAGCATTTCTTGAGCTAAAGCCACAAAGTGGCAAAATAAAGAGGTCAGCACCCCGACCCTCTGTGAAGAATGTGGGCATCCACTCAAAATTAGAAGTTAGAGACACAAGAAGACTAGGAGATGGTCAGGTGTATATTAATTTCCCTGGTGAGGACTTAGAGCCCCAAGCTGTTCTATTTACACCTTTATCCCCTCAGTTATATTAGCCCAGGATGCAGTGGACTAGAAAAATATATCACTTGGGTTTTAAATTAGAAAGGTAACTAGATTTATGAACGGAAAACTGGAAAACAATGATAGCCCATTAGATAAATGGAACAAACATGCCTACTTTTCCACAAATATATAATATACTTTGTGATTTCAAAGTGAGAAATCACTTTAAAGTGGAAATTATTTTCACTAATGTTAGGAATATTAGGTAGAAAGATAAACATAAACAGCTGGGGAAGGAGAAGATAAGGTTCAAAGAAAACCCACCCAGGTAAGGTTCAACAAAAAAACCTCCCAAACTCTGCCCAGGTAGGGGGTCCCAAGTGAAAACAAAGCCTTTTCAGGGAGATAACTTCCTTACCTGTGGGGAACAGGCCAAACAGGTCCCAACCAGATCTCAGTTTGGGTGCAAACAGAACTAAGAACTGCCCAAACCACGCCTCATCATGAGAAAGGACATGAGCACCAAGAGGGAGGCTATATAGATGGACCTGTCAATCAGATGACCCCACCTTGTCCGTCAAAGAGGCGCCTCCTAGCCAGAATGCAAGATACAGGCCTCCTGCCTGATGGATCAGGGCCTTTGTCTACCTTGACCCTGACCCATTCATCCCTTGGAGTGTGTTCAAATAAAATTTTGCTCTGCTATGCTATCGTGTCTCTGCCTTTCAATTCTTTGTTACCATGGGGACAAGAACCCAGGAGAACACAACTCAGCCCAGTAACGCTAAGACTGACCACTAAGTCTTTGGTTCCTCAGCTGACAAATACTGAATTTGTGGAAAGAGCCCGGGAAGCAGTTTCTCCAAAAGCGAGACTATCCAGTGAGGATGTTTCCTTTGGTCTGTGCTTCTTCCATATATCTTTATAATCATCTTAAAGCCAAAATATTAGTGTCCATTTTTTTCTTAAACTTTGTCTAATCTCAAAACCCTAGGCAATAAAAAAGTCTTTCAATAAATTTCGTAGAAAATGTATAAATTATGGATATGAGGGAAAAAAAATTGTCCCAAACTTTATCTGGGGTAGAAACTTTTTCCTTAATGTAATCATGCTCTTTCTTGGCAGGTAAAATTCTTAAGAAATTATCTGATGTGGCTATCAGAGCTGGCGGGTGGGAGAGATGGATGAAGTGGTCAAATAAATAGTAAAAAGAAAAAGATAAAATAACTTTTAAAATGCCAACCATATAGGTGGTCATATATACACATCTTCAGAGAAACAAAACAAAAACTGGCACTAAGTATTCTGATGTCAGTTAAAAAAATGAGAGAAATGGTGAGATAGTCACAGTATATGAGGTTTCTTGGAAAAGTTGTGATATCAATTGAGATTACCATTATAATTAAAACTTACATATTTGGCTTCTACCTATTTAGATGTTGCAGCAGTCAGACAGTGCTTGGGCTGAAATGTACCTCTGTAATTCTTATAGTTTCCAAAGCAAACCCATCAGTTTAGGATATTGCCCAGAAATTTTTAATTATTTAATGAAAAATGGTTTCAAATTATTTAATTACTGCAACTTACATACAATTGATGTGAGAATTAGAAATCAGTCTTATCTAGTGATTTACATAAGCTATTTTTAAATTATGATTATGATTGATAAGGTTTCATTGCCTTGGGAATATATTTAACTTACAGATTTCTTTACTTATTCAGGTAGAATTTTTACCCATGTAGCCCAAATAACTGGTTTTGTTTTTTAATGTAAAGTACAAAATTGTATCTACACATCATTTCCTATTATTTTGAAGCCCAGCATTATTTGGGGATATTCGTGTTTATACCTGGTGCCTTTGATACTAAGTGGACATTAGAAGCTATTATGTGGTTCAGAGAAGAACATGTGGACTTCAAAGAGGTTCTTTTAGTTTTGCTCATAAAGCAGTTTTTCAGATGTTACTTTCCTTTGAAAACTACCTTGTGTTCAAGTTTTCCTAGAATAAAACATCCTACCAGTTAAAGGGGTTAAAAGAGCTAGGCCATGCTTACTCAGTGAAAAAGAAAAAAATATTATCTGATGTACTTAAGATTAAAATTTGTTCAGGGAAATCAATTATCCCATCTATCCTTTTGACCATCAGTCAAGAATCTAGAAATGTTTAATAAACATCTTTTCTTGCAGTCACTATGCTGAAAATGTTTACCTTAAAAACTCTTGTCCCAGAAAATGTCCATACCTAGAATATTGTTAAATTAGCCTATTGTACAGGAAGTCTAATAAAACCTTAATTTGTTCAGCAAAACAAATTGCCTGAAATTAGTTTTTAACAGTAGATGGTTCTCATATCTGACACTAGCCTTGCAATGTGCACAGGTCTGTCCCCATTCACACTAAGGATGTATGTTAATGGTTTAGAGAAATAACTGGGAAAGAAGGTGGAGTTTCCTTCTTAGAATCCCAGGCTTTCTCTAGCCTTCGCTCTCTTTTTTTCTCAGAAGAGAAGTTCCTTTTCTTTAAAATTTTTAGTTTCATATTAACAGGTTTATATGTAGTTTGAGTTCATCTGTCTCCCCTCCCCCTCACCCCCAAAATGCTTTGATTACCTTTGCCCAAAAAACACTAAAACTGTTACCTACCAAGTTTCCATGCTGTCCTTCTTAGGAATCTGAAGTTTGGGTTTGGAGAGCCACGGTAGTAGGTAGGTTCAGGAAGCCAAGCTTTGAGGGCTTGCCTTGTTTAAACAAAATGTCTGTCTCCAAGTGAGGCCTTGAGGGAAACAATGCATCTTTTATAAATCCTACAGACTCCCATAAACAAAGAAAGCCCTGGGGAGAGGAAATTTAGTGAAGGAAAGAGTAAAGCCAATAAAGGAGGCAAGGGGGAGTATTAAATCAAGCTGATTACCTGAAGACATTGATTTTAATCCAGAGGTAATAAGATCTCTGGCCTCAGACTAGAATAATTTATTTCTTTAAAAGGATAACAGTTTTTTCCTACTGATAAAATGATACAAAAATATTTTTTAAAACAGGAAGTTTTCTGAGAAAACCTTGATAGAAGTTGATTCTATTAATTTAATTGCTGTCTAAGAATATCTATTTTCTATTCCCACATTTAATTAAGAAAGCTTTATATAAATGACAGAAAAGAAAAATGTCCCTATTGTAGCTACTGTGAATGTATCAAAAATGTAAGTCAAAATACTCTGGCTGAATCTTGATTATTCAGAGATGGGTTATAATTTGAATTATTTGTGCTCCTAGAGAAAGTATCTATTGTTTAATCCTCAAAACAACATGAAGTGGTTAGTTTTAGTGGTTAGAGAGAAGACTTGAACCCCAGTCTGCTGTTTCTAGACCATCAGAACAAAGCTAGTGGTTAGAGAGAAGACTTGAACCCCAGCCTGCTGTTTCTAGACCATCAGAAGATCACAGATGTGTTGCAGGAGAGAAAACAAAGCCAGCATGCCTTGAGAAAAGTCAGGAGGAGCCTCCAGAAAAAATCAGAGCAGCAGATCTTTCTGTGAAAACTTGGTAAGTGTGTGCAACATAGTCTACATTGAACTAAGCCTAGAATTAATTCTAGCAAGGACATAATATAAGAAATCAGAACTAAACAGGCAAAGGCCTTCAATGATTAAGAGCATTTAGAAAAAAAACGATAACCCAAAGTAAGAGTGAAAGGAAAAGTAGAAATGAGAGCGATTTCTCAGCTACTCAGGAAGAGTGATTTGGACAAGAGGGTGAATAGCTACAGATTAGTAGAAAAAACTACCCAGAAGTACAAGGTGTTTCCAACTCAGAATAACCTAAGAGTTGTCACCACACTCTCCTACTCAATATACATATGTCACCTTACAACTCTACAGCAGGATAGTTTATGCCTTTGAGCTAATTGTCTCAAACATGAGTTGGATCAGTGCCTTACTACAAACAAGAGATACAGTGGATTTTAAACAGCACAAGAAAAAAATCTTATCCTGATTCTGTAAAATCAAAATTTAAGAACCCCAATTTGGAAATGCAATTCAAATGTAATTTTAGTAAATATCTGTGGGTAAAATAGCAGCATTTCCAGAATTTCTTGTCTGGCCTTAATATATCTCCATATCAATAGGTCTTTTCAAAGGGTGGAGAGAAGTAGTTCATATTCAAACCAATGGGTAATTACAAGTGTGAGTGAGGGCAAATCTGGAGAGGAGAGGTTGGGTGGGGTCTCTTCTTCGGCAGCCAGGTCACGAAAGACACAGGAGAGCAGAAGAGGATGACTGCTTGTAAGAAATAAATGGGTTTCTCCCACTTTATTTCTCCCTTTGACTGATTTTGGCTTCAAAGGTATTTTACTCCAGGATTTTGCCCCTGGAGTTACATCTGCTGGTAGCCGGCAGGACCTCTGAACCCAAAATCTGTCGACATGGGTGTGACCCTTGGGTGGGAGGCCCCTAAAGATGATGGAGAGATGTCTGGAACCCTCCCTGTGGATAGTGGGGAGGCCCCAGTGGCTGCAGCAGTTAAGGATGCAGCTTCACCCTGGAGCCTCTATCTGTGGGGCTTCCAACTGGGGAGCCCCTAGTGGGGAATTGGTCTAGGATAAAGCACCTCCTAGAGGGGTGGGGCCTTCCCCAGAATTGAGGAATGGTGGAGGCAACAGAAGCTGCGGAATTAGCCCTCCATAAGACAGAAAACCGCTTAGAGGTGCTGAGTAGCCATGTAACAGCTGGGATTGTAGGATCTCTTTTCCTCGAGATAGTGGAAAGTGTTATTGAGGAGAGAGAGAGAGGGTTATCAAGGAGAGAGACTTCGGCAGGAGAGAGACACACTTCAGCGTTGCTTGGAGGAGTTGGCTGATCTTAAGGATGCCCTTAAGAAAGGGAGACAGTTACTGAGAAGATAGGTCATGCTCCTGGAAGATACATTAGCAGCAAGGGAGGAGGCAGCCGGAGAATCAGCATTGCAGGAGGCTGTGGGGGAGGGGGGGGAAAGAGCAGTGCCTTCAGCCCTGGAGATGGTACAGGAGATGTAAGAAGAGGATGAGGAGGTGGGGCTGAGAGCCCATCTGCTACCGAGGCCGCTGCCAGAGGCAACAGCCATTCCTGTATTAAAGGCCCAGCCGCTGTAATTAAGAAAATGAAAACACAACATCCGTGGGCTCCTCAGGGGGAGGAGCTGCCCTCTCCCCAGGTTGTGAAGCACTCCATGCTCCACCCCTACACCCAGGATGAGCTGGTTGACATGAGCATCCGGTATCGGCAGAAGCCATCAGAACCTCTGCGTACACGGCTTTTGCATCTCTGGGATATGGTGGTGGAAACATTGTTATGCTGAACTCTGAAATGGATGGATGGGCTTCCCTGACAACTCACCCTTCCCTCTGGCAGCAGTTGCAAACTCTCCATCACACCTCAGGGAATCAGGTGATTCTGGATTAGCTGACAGCAGCCATCAGGGCAGTTTGGCCTAATCAGGGTGATTTACCATACTTACCCAATAGCTGGAAAATGTATGCAGAGCTCCAGCAGGTGTTACAGGAGGGGCGCATGTAAAATATCATCTGAAATCTGGACCCGTGGGGCCCTGATGAGTTGTTCATCATAGGAATGAGAAATCAGGGGCTCCATACAGGTCCCCCATTTCTCTTTGGGTCTCTAATGACTATTCTCGCCCCCCATATAAGGGAACCCATAAGTGAGGCTACTCGTACTTTAGCAGATCTGGGGGAGGTTGAAACAATAAGAGCACGGAAGGAAGTATGGGCTATGACTGAAAGGAGAGGTGCAAAGAGCCCTGTGAACGTCTCAAGGACCCAGATGTGGGTTGATTTGATAAAGGCTGAAGTAGTGAAAGAAAAAAGTTGATGGGCAGCCTAATAGGATCTTGTTAGAATTGTGGCACCAATTAAAGCCAGAGTAGCAGTTCCAGTCACTCAGGTCCAGGACACGGAAGCCAGAAACAAGGCCCCATGTCTGGCCTGTGTCCCTGCAAGACTTCCTGGGAGACAGCACTCAGACTCCACCTGGGCCCTCCCCCCCACAGGAGGACAACTGGGCATCATGGTTTGACTGAGGGGGGAGTCAAGGTTTGACCTTGGGGGGACATGGTGGGGACCGGAGGCCACATGTAGAATTAGCAATTCATTGGTCCCCTGTGAATGTATACCTATCCTAGCACTGGTGGACACAGGAGCTGAATGTTCTCTGATTTATGGCAACCCTGAGCATTTTCCTGGGACCCCTCCTGTGATAGATGGCTATGGGGTAAGGCAATTAGAGTGAAGAAAGCCCAAATCCCATTGGAGATAGGGTGTTTACCCCCAAAGGAGTATACTGTGTACATTTCTCCCATCCCAGAATATATTTTGGGAGTAGATATCCTGCAGGGCCTGTGGTTACAGACCACTGCAGGTGAGTTCAGACTCAGGGTACATGTGGTAAAGGCAGTTCTGAAGGGACATGCTAAGCACCGACCTGTAGCTCTTCCTGTACCTTGGTGGGTGACAAATATTAAGCATATAAATTGCCTGGGGGCATGAGAAAATTGGAGAAACTCTACAGGAGTTGGAAAAGGTAGGCATCAAAAAGCCCACTCATAGTCCTTTTAATTCCCCAGTGTGGCCAGTTAAAAAGCCAGATGTCTCCTGGTGTATGTCTGTGGATTACAGGGAATTGAGCAAAGTCACACCCCCTTGGCATGCTGCTGTCCCCTCTATAGCAGCCATTAGGGACACCATCAGTCATGAACTAGGGACATATCCAAATGCTGTGGGCCTTGCTAATGCTTTCTTTTCTACTGACATAGCACAGGAAAGTCAGGAACAGTTTGCTTTCATGTGGGAAGGCCGGCAGTGGACATTCACTGTCCTTCCACAGGGATACCTCCACAGTCCCACAATTTGTCATGGATTTGTAGTCCAAGACTTGGCCACATGGAAGAAAACACAAACTGTGCGGCTGTATTACTACATTGATGATATTATGCTCACACCTGATTCTCTTTCAGATTTAGAAGGGGAAGTTCCTAGACTGCTGCAACATCTACAGCAGAAAGGATGGGTTGTGAACAGCACCAAGGTTCAGGGACCTGGTTTATCTGTAAAATTCTTAGGGATTGTCTGGTTAAAACTAAAGTTATCCCAGAAGCAGTCATAGACAAGGTCCAGGCTTTCCATACCCCTACCACTGTAGCAGTATTACAAGAGTTTTGGGGTCTTTTGGGCTACGGGAGAGTGTTTATTCCACACTTGGCACAAATTCTGAAGCCCTTATACTGGTTGGTGTGAAATGGCATGAGGTGGGACTGGGATGACACATGTGCAGCTGCTTTTACTGCTGCTAAGGAAGCAGTCAAGGCCATAAAGGCCTTGAGTGTAATGGACTCATCAAGGCCCTGTGAGCTGGATGCTCATGCAGCCAAGGATGGTTATGGATGGGGTCTTTGGTAGTGGCTTGAACAGACATGCCAACCTACTGGATTGTGGTCACAACTATAGAAAGGGGCAGAGGTCTGGTACATCTTGATAGAGAAGCAAACTGGCTGCTGTGTACTATGCATTGCTGGCCATGGAGCTCATCACTGGAACAGATCCCACCAAGGTAACAACCACCTATCCCATTGTGGGACGGGTGCGAGACTGGATCCCAAGGCCATGGAGCAGCAAGGTACAGATACCCACACGGGCCAAATGGGGTGCATATTTACAGCAATGCTGTGCCCTCTCTACTAGCCCCTTAAATGAACTCCAACACTTATTGGGGCCAGTGACCTATACTAGTGGAAAGAAGGAAGAACTTGCTTTTGAGCCATTGGTAGCTGAGAGCCCTTACCAGGAGGGAAAAGCCTCTATTCCTGAAGATGCTTGTTATAAGACAGCTCCAGTGGTGGGCAGCCTGTGAAGTAGAGGACTGTGGCTTTCCATCCCAAGACTGAGACAATATAGATGGAGGATGGAGAGTTAAGAGCAGCCAATGGGCTGAGTTGTGGGCAGTATGGCTTGTGATCACCCAGGAGCCTTCCCCTATAGTTGTCTGCACTAACAGCTGGACCATCTATTGGGGCTTGACCCTGTGGCTACCCACATAATACCATGCCAATTGAATGGTTGGTCACCAGCCCCTTGTTGGAGGCAAGAGCTGTGGCAAGACCTATGGGCCGGTGGTTGGACTATGACAGTTACCGTATATCATGTGACTGGCCATTTGCCTTTGGCATCCCCAGGAAATGATGAAGCAGACACATTGGCCCAGGTGCACTGGCTAGAAGGAAAGCCTGCCTCTGATGTAGCCCAGTGGTTACATTGGCATTTGTTGCACCTGGAGCAAAAGATAATGTGGTCTGTAGCCCATTGGTGGTGCTTGCCATTGACCTTTGAAGAAGTCAGCAGAGCCCAGAAGGAGTGTCTTGGGTGCTCTAAGAGGAACTTACACTGAGTCCTGCAGCAACATGGGACAATAGTTAAGGAGACGATACCCCTTGTCAGGTGGTAGATAGACTATATTGGGCCTCTGCCCATATCAGAAGAATATCAGTATGCCATGACTCATGTGGACACAGCTACTGGACTATCGGTTGCTTTTTCTGAATGTCATTCAGATCAACAAACCACCAAGAGGGCTCTAGAGCATCTCTTTGCAGCTTATGACCTACCGCAGGTGATTGTGAGTGATCAAGGCACCAACTTTACTGGACATGCGTTAAAGGGATGGGTGCAGCAATTAGGAATAAAGTGGAAGTTTCATGTACCATATAACCCTACCAGGGTGGGCATGATAAAGAGGTACAATGGTTTGTTGAAATCTGGCCTGAAGTCGGACACCAATAGTCTATGGGGCTGGACAGTTTGTTTATGGACAGTGCCAGAGCATTTGAATGAGAAATCCCAAAAAGGAGCCTTGAACCCTGTGGATACACTAACACACATCGCTGCCTCTCCTATACAACTGTATATGCAAACTAAAGAGGAGTTATTGAAGCTAGGATATGGCCAGCAGAGCAACATCCTGCTTCCAGTCCCAACTGCATTAAACCCTGGAGACTCTGTTGAGTAGATGTGACCCTGGACATTTTGACACATGGACCAGTGATGGCTGGCCCTTCTGGCACCTTGGGGAAAAGGCCTGGATGCAGGCCTCCTGTGTGTTCCTGGAATAACAGCACAGTGGCCCTCAAAGATCATGGTAATGAACCAAAAACATCCAGGAGGTAAGAGCATCTTATGGAGAAGTCTTATTTTATCTTTATGGCCAGTGCTTTTACCTATCTTAGCCCTATATATATTGACCCATCTGTAACTCCCACAGGGAGTGGGATGAAAGTCTGGTATCCTAGACCATGACAAGATCCCATTTCTGCCACTGTCCTATCACAGGACCACTCTCTTGAATCCATCCTACTTGATGGACAAGATTTGCCTATGCTGGTGTCATTAAAACATGCATCTTATTGCCCTTAAGGTTATTTTCTTCTGCAGTTCCTGTGGCCTGGATGTGCTGCCTGACTGCAGCCGTGTGACAGCTCTGAACTCCCTATCTGTTCAGCTGACTGCCTGTGTAATGGGCCAGCTATGGACTTAATCTTCACAGGACTTTGAATGTAGCTGAATCCTCCATCTTGAGGATTATCATGATTTTATTGCTGTTGCTATTGTATATTAGTATGGTTACAATGCTCCAGTTTACCCAGAGGCCATGGCAGAAGATGGGGAATGAGTAGATTCTAAGGTGAGATTTCTGGAGGGGTGGGTTGTGGGTAAAATTGCAGTATTTCCAGAATCTCTTGCCTACCTTTAGTGCATGTCAAGATCAATAGATGTTTCCAAGAGGTGGAGAAAAGTAGTCCATCTCCATATCAATATGTAACTATAAGGGCGAGCAAGGGCATATCTTGACCGGAGAAGTTGGTTGGAGTCTCTTTTTCTGCAGCTGGGTTGCGAGAGACATGGGAGAGCTGAAGTGGTTGACTGCTTATGAGAAATAAACAGGTTTCTCCCACTTTATTTCTCCCTCTGATTGATTTCAGTCTCAAAGTATTTTACTCCCAGATTTCCCCCCCAGTTACCATGTCCTTGACATGTGTGTACATCATACATATTCCTCTTCTTCCACTTATTCCTTTGGTTTGATTAGCAGAAAAAAATTAATATTTGTTTTAGTATTAATTCATATTATTCCTCCTGATGAATAAGGGAATAAGATTTTCTAAATTAATCACCTGTAACAGTAGGTAAACGTCATATCCAAATACTAATTCTTACTGCCAACTCATATTCTACTTATTCCATGATCTGGGAATGCATTTATTCATTTGCTCAAGAAATAGTTACTGGCTGTAGGTGGCAGGAACTATGATACAAGATAGTATCATGAGACAATCATGGTACATGCCTTTATGGCACTCAATCTACTGAGGATGTCTTTCTCACCAGACCCTCCAAGCTAGACCATATTGCTTTCTCTTTCTCTGGACTCTGTTACTAGCAGCTAGCATTTCAAAGTTTAGGACTTATTATGCTCCCATTATTTGTGGGTATCATCTCCCAACTAACATAAATAAACACAGAACAATTATCATGTATTTCTTCTTTTAAGTTTCCATGATATCACACACAGTTATGATAATAATATAACCTAAATTAATATTTGTTGACTGACAGATGGGTATATGATTAAGTATTGAAATTTAAAATAGAGATCTCCACAGAAAACATTTGCTCTTTTAAGATTTTTTAAAACAAGAAGGAATATTTGAACAGCTCTTTAAAAATAGCAGTTTTCCAGTTTGCTAGAGAAGAGTCGTAATATAATATGTGCAATGATTTGGAGGCATGAAATGACATGATATATCATTTAATAAATATTTAGTGTCTATTCTACACCAAGTACTGCTCTATGTGCTTACATATACTGACTCATCTAATTCTCACAAACATTCTGGAAGACAATCTTCCAATTTATTTTTTATTTTTATTTTTTAATAAGGTATCATTTATAAACACTCTTATGAAGGTTTCACATGAAAAACATCGTGGTTACTACATTCACCTATATTATCAAGTCCCCCGCACACCCCATTGCAGTCACTGTCCATCAGCATAGTAAGATGCCACAGAGTCATTACTTGACTTCTCTGTGCAACACTCTTACCCATGCCCACCGAAACACCATGTGTGCCAGTCACAATACTCCTCAATCCCCTTCTCATTCCGCATCTCCTCCCCTTTGCTAACCACTAGTCCCTTCTTGGTTACTGTGAGTCTGCTGCTGTTTTGTTCCTTCAGTTTTGCTTTGTTGCTGTACTCCACAAATGAGGGAAATCATTTGGTACTTGTCTTACTCAGCCTGGCTTATTTCACTGAGCATAATGCTCTCTAGCTCCATCCGTGTTGGTGTAAATTATAGGATTTGTTTTCTTCTTATGGCTGAATAAAATTCCATTGTGTATATGTACCAGCTCTTCTTTATCCATTCATCTACTAATGGACACTTAGATTGCTTCTGTATCTTGGCTATTGTAAACAGTGCTATGATAAACGTATGGGTACATATGTCTTTTTGAATCTCAGATTTTTTTCCTTTGGGTAAATTCCTAGGAGTGGAATTCCTGGGTCAAATGGTATTTCTATTTTTAATTTTTTGAGGAACCTCCATATTGCTTTCCACAATGGTTGAACTAATTTACGTTCCCACCAACAGTGAAGGAGGATTCCCCTTTCTTCACATCCTCACCAGCATTTGTTGTTCCTTTTTTTTCGATGTTGGCCATCCTTACTGGTGTGAGGTGATATCTCACTGTGGTTTTAATTTGCATTTCCCTGATACTTAGTGATGTGGTGCATCTTCTCATGTGCCTGTTGGCCATCTGGATTTATTCTTTAGAGAAGTGTCTGTTCAAATCCTCTGCCCATTTTTTAATCTGGTTATTTGCCTTTTGGATGTTGAGGCATATGAGTTCTTTACATATTTTGGATGTTAACCCCTTGTCAGATAGGTCGTTTATGAATATATTCTCCTATACTGTAGGATGCCATTTCATCCTAATGATGGTGTCCTTTTCTGTACAGAAGCTTTTTAGTTGTATGCAGTCCAATTTGTTCATTTTTGCTTTTTTTTTCCCTTGCCCAAGGAGATGTGTTCAGGAAAATGTTGCTCATATTTATATTCAAAAGATTTTTGTCTATTTGCTTCTAAGAGTTTTATGGTTTCATGACTTACATTCAGGTCTTTGATACATTTTGAGTTTACTTTTGTTTATGTAGGTAGACAATAATCCACTTTCATTCTCTTACACATGACTGTCCAGTTTTGCCAAAACCAGTTGTTGAAGAAGCTGTCATTCCCCCATTGTATATCCATGGCTCCTTTATCATATAATATTGACCACATATGCTTGGGTTTATATGTGGGCTCTCTATTCTATTCCATTGATCTATGATTCTGCTCTTGTGCCAGTACCAAATTGTCCTGATTACTGTGGCTTTGTAGTAGAGCTTGAAGTCGGGGAGCATAATCCCCCATCATTAGTCTTCCTTCTCAGGATTGCTTTAGCTATTCAGGGTCTTTTGTAGTTCCATCTGAATATTATAACTATTTTCTCTAGTTTGTTGAAAAATACTGTTGGTATTCTGATAGGGATTGCACTGAATCTGTAGATTGCTTTAGGCAGGATGGTCATTTTGACAATATTAGTTCTTCCTATACCTGAGTATGGGATGTATTTTCATTTATTGGTGTCTTCTTTAATTTCTCTCCTGAGTGCCTTGTAGTTTTCAGGGTATAGGTTTTTCACTTCCTTGGTTAGGCTTATTCCTAGGTATTTTATTCTTTTTGATGCAACTGTGAATGGAATTGTTTTCCTGATTTCTCTTCCTGCTAGTTCATCATTAGTATACAGAAATGCAACAGATTTCTGTGTACTGATTTTGTATCCTGAAACTATGCTGAATTCAGTTATTAGTTCAAGAAGTTTTGGGGTGGATTCTTTAGGGTTTTTTATGTACAGTATCATGGCATCTGCAAACAGTGATAGTTTAACTTCTTCCTTACTTGTCTGGATCCCTTTTATTTCTTTCTGTTGTCTGATTGCTGTGGCTAGGACCTCCAGTACTATGTTGAATAAAAGTTGGGAGAGTGAGCAATCTTGTCTTGTTACCAATCTTAGAGGGAAAGCTTTCAGCTTTTTGCTGTTAAGTATGATGTTGGCTGTGGGTTTATCATATATGGCCTTTATTATGTTGAGGTACTTGCCCTCTGTTCCCATTTTGTTAAGAGTTTTTATCCTGAATGGATGTAGAATTTTGGCAAATGGTTTTTCAACTTCTCTGAATATGATCATGTGGTTTTTGTCCTTCCTTTTTTGATGTGGTTGATGATGTTGATGGGTTTTTGAATATTGTACCATCATTGCATCCCTGGAATAAATCCTACTTGATCATGATGGATGAACTTTTTGATGTATTTTGCATTCAGTTTGCTAATATTCTGTTGAGTATTTTTGCATCTATGTTCATCAGGTTTATTGGTCTATAATTTCCCTTTTTCTTGGTGTCTTTGCCTGATTTTGGTATTGCTGGCCTCATAGAATGAGTTTGGAAGTATTCCCTCCTCTTCTACTTTTTGGAAAATTTTAAGGAAGATGGGTATTAGGTCTTCTCTAAATGTTTGGTAAAATTCAATGGTGAAACAATGTAGTCCAAAGATTTTGTTCTTAGGTTGTTTTTTGATCACCAATTCAAGTTCATTGCTGGTAATTGAGATGTTTAGATTTTGTTTCTTCCCAGGTCTGCCTTGGAAAGTTGAATTTTTCTAGAAAGTTGCCCATTTCTTCTAGGTTATCCAATTAGCATATAATTTTTCATAGTATTCTCTAATAATTCTTTGGATTTCTGTGGTGACCGTAGTGATTTTTCCTTTCACATTTCTGATTCTGTTTATGTGTGTATACTCTCTTTTTTTCTTGATAAGTCTGGCCAGTGATTTATCTATTTTGTTATTTTTCTCGAAAAACCAGCTCCTGGTTTCATCGATTCTGTTTTTTCATTCTTCTCTCTTTTATTTATTTCTGCTCTGATCTTTATTATGTCCCTCCTTCTACTGACTTTGGGCCTCATTAGTTCTTCTTTTTCTAGTTTCATTAATTGTGACTTTACACTGTTCATATGGGATTGTTCTTTCTTGAGGTAAGCCTGTATTTGAAACATACTTCCTCCTTAGCACAGCCTTTGCTGCATTCCATAGATTTTATGGTGTTGAGTTATTGTTTTCATTTGTCTCCATATATTGTTTGACCTCTGTTTTTATTTGGTCATTGATCCATTGATTATTTAGGAGCATGTTTTTAAGCCTCCATGTGTTTGTGGGCCTTGTTGTTTTCTTTGCGTAATTTATTTCTAGTTTCATACCTTTATAATCTGAGAAGTAGGTTGGTACCATTTCAATCTTTTTGAATCTGCTGAGGCTCTTTTTGTGGCTTTTTATGTGATCTGTTCTGGTAAGTGTTCCATGTGCACTTGAGAAGAATGTGTATCCTGTTGTTTTTGGGTGGGGTGTTCTGTAGATAATCTGTTACATCCATCTGTTCTAATGTGTTGTTCAATGCCTCTGTCTCCTTACTTATTTTCTGTCTGGTTGATCTGTTCTTTGGAGTGAGTGGTGTGTTGAAGTCTCCTAAAATAAATGCATTGCATTCTATTTCCCCTTTAAATTCTGTTAGTATTTGTTTCATATGTAGGTGCTCCTTTGTTGGGTGCATTGATATTTATAATGGTTATATCCTCATGTTTGACTGAACCCTTTATCATTATGTAATGTCCTTTTCTCTTGTTACTTTCTTTGTTTTGAAGTCTATTTTGTCTGATACAAGTACTGCAACTCCTGCTTTTTTCTCCCTATTAGTTGCATGCTATACCTTTTCTGTCCCTTCACTTTTAATCTGTGTATGTCTTTGGGTTTGAAGTGAGTCTCTTGTAGGCAGCATATAGATGGGTCTTGCTTTTTTATCTGTTCAGTAACTATATGTATTTTGATTGGTGCATTCAGACCATTTACATTTAGGGTGATTATCGATAGGTATGTACTTATTGCTATTGCAGGCTTTAGATCCGTGGTTACCAAAGGTTCAAGGGTAATTCCCTTACTATCTAACAGTCTAAGTTAACTCACTTAGTATGCTATTACAAACACAATGTAAAGGTTCTTTTTTTTCCTCCTTTTTCTTCCTCCTCCATTCTTTATATATTAGGTATTATATTCTGACCGACTTTGTGGGTAGTTTACTTAATTTTGCATGTGCTTAGCAATTAATTGGCCTACTTCCTTTACTGTAGTTTTATTTTCTCTGGTGACAGCTATTTAGTCTTAGGAGCACTTCCATCTATATCAGTCCCTTTAAAATACACTGTAGATATGGTGTGTGGGAGGTAAATTCCCTCAACTTTTGCTTATCTGGAAATTGTTTAATCCCTGCTTCAAATTTAAATGATAATCTTGCTGGGTAGAGTTTCTTGGTTGAAGGCCCTTCTGTTTCATTGCACTGAATATACAATGCCATGCCCTCTGGTCTGTAAGGTTTCTGCTGAGAAGTCTGATGATAGCCTGATAGGTTTTCCTTTGTAAGTGGTCTTTTTTCTCTGTCTGGCTGCTTTTAATACTCTGTCCTTATCCTTGATCTTGGCCATTTTAATTATTATATGCCTTGGTGTTTTCTTCCTTGGGTCCCTTGTGTTGGGAGATCTGTGCATTTCCATGGCCTGAGAGACTATTTATTTCCTTCCCCAGATTGAGGAAGTTTTCAGTAATTATTTCTCCAAAGACACTTTCTATCCCTGTTTCTCTCTCTTCTATTACCCTTATAATGCAAATATTGTTCCATTTAGATTGATTACACAGTTGTCAATATTCTTTCATTCCTAGAGATCCTTATTTCTCTCTCTGCCTCAGCTTCTTTGTATTCCTGTTCTCTAATTTCGATTCCATTTATTATCTCCTCTACCTCACCTAATGTGCTTTTAAATCCCTCCATTGTATATTTCATTTCAGCTACTGTATTTTTTAAGGTGTCTCTCTCCCTCCTGAATTTGTCCCTTAGCTCTTGGTATTTTTCTGTAGCTCCATGAGCATGTTTATGATTTTTATTTTGAAATCTTTTTTGGAAGATTGGTGAGTTCAATTTCACTTGGCCCTCTTTCTGGTGTTTGTAGGATTTGGGTTTGTACCAGGGTCTTTTGACGTTTCATACTTGTAAAAATAACTTAGTGTAGGTGGCACCCTCTATTGCCCAGAATCTACTCTCTGGAGCTGCTCTGCCCCTGGAGCAGTGGTGGGGGTTGAAGTTGAGTGGCACTGCCTCCTGCTGGGAGGAAAGAGCTCTTTCCTGCTTCCCAGATGCAGTGCCTGACTCCACTGCCAGAAACAGTAGCCAAGCATCCAGGAAGGAGCCTCTATGCTACACCCTTGTAGCTTCCATAGGCAGAGATGCCCTCTGGCTGACCTGGTGCAATGACAGGGGCAGCAGTTTTGCTAGCTGGTGCTAGCTGTGAGGAAGGAGCAGTGGCGGGCCTTGGAGCTGTGTTGCCAGCCAGGGGGATGGAGCACCTAAAGCTCCTGAAATTTCCCAACCTGCTGGGCTGAGTGCACTGCTACAATTTTGTCCACCTGACCTTTCTCCTGAGCAGCAACCTCTGTGCAATCCTTGCTCCTTTAGCACTCCTCTCACTGTTGGGAGGTCTCTCACAGTGACTGCCTTTCTTTTCTCCCAGAGCAGCCAGTTTAGGGTACCCATTCTCCACAAATGGCTGGAATCTCAGTCTCTCCAAGTATTCAGCCTGTCTTAGCTTTCCACCCCTACTAATCTCCAGAGCACCATGTAATGTCGGTTCATGCTCCCAGAGCAGATCTCCAGGGCTGGGTATTCAGCAGTCCTAGGCCTCCACCCCCTCCTCACTCCGTTTCTCTTCCTTGCATGTGTGAGCTGGGGTTGGAGAAGGGCTTGGGTCCCGCCAGATCGTGGCTTTGGTACTTTACCCTTTTCCATGAGGTCTGCTCTTTCCCCACATGTAGGCAGTCTGTCACAGCCTTCTTTCCTGTTGTTTGTTGAGGATTAGTTGTATTTGCTAAATTTTCATATTATATATGGTTTTTGGAGGATGTTTCTGTCTCACCTCTCATGCTGCCATCTTTTAGCCAACCTGATTATTCCAATTTTATAAATTGGAAATTTGAAGTATCAAGAGTTCAGATACCTTGCACAAAGTCAGAGTTAGCAAGTGGCATAGCAAGATTTTGAACCCAGCAATCTACTTCCAGAGTCCATGTTTTCAAACAACCTAAAATACCACATCTCAAAGTAAAAATACTTTTTATGGCTTGAGTATGTTATAAATAATAAAGTATCAGAATAGATAGATGATCTGTGTCCAGATTTTAAAGAATCAATCACTACAAACTAGGTAGCATGGAAGTCATTTTTTTAAAGCATAAGGTATTATACAGTTTAAGGACAAGGATGAAGATAGTAAATTCATTTTTTAAAGAAACATTTTGGCAGAACTATAAAGAAAGAACTGAGGATGTGAGGTAGGTGGAAGGTTTTTAAAAAACACAGAAGTAAAATGATATACCTAAAAACTATGAACTGTGGCATCAATCTGATATAGGCTCAAACTCTGACTGGATTATCATTAGTGTTGTTCCCTGAAATTTCCAGTTGTCCTTCTAGGCATTATCTGTTTATCCCAGTAATGCAATGCAGGGGTTTTGTTTTGACCAAAGAAATACAAGCACAAATTACATGTGGTTTTTCTAGGTGGAAGACTAAGAAACATTGCATGATTTGCCACTTCCCTTATTCCTAAAGTGGGAAATTAACCTCAGTATTTGCATCCTCAGAGATTTTCATGTTTATCACCACAGCATAACCTAATCTATCCTGAGAGATACACAGTCTTTAGTACTTGAGAGTTTTATCTTAAATTATTAACAGTTCTGAGCCTCTATCTCCTCACATAAAAATGAGATGATGATTATATTGGAATTTTAATTTTGTTGTTGCTCTTTTGTTTTCTTTGACTTATTCTTTTTCTTGGTGTCTGACACCTAGTTGCTACTTGGCAGATGCTAATTCATAGGGAATGAAATAAGTAGTAATGTACAAAGAGGACAATCCTAAACACAGTTTTGAGGCAAAATGAATAGAATATGAGTCCAATTTGTTATGTAGAGAAATAAAGAAGAGGAAAAGAACTAAAGATGATTCCAAATTTTCAATTTACAGAATATAAAATGGTTGATGACATTATTTACTAAAATAAAACATCAAGGATGTTAGATTGAGAGCTTCAATTATCTGAAACAAGTCATGTATATGTACTCATTTGGCACTAGAGGCTCTGAAGCTAAGGGGATAGATTACATCTAAAGTTACTGATTTAAAACCAGTCAGCATGTAAATGGGCTTGGAGAATGTAGTTACTCTAAGGAAAAGAGATAAAAAGGCCAAGACTAGAACTTTTAAGTAAGGATTGATGGGAGGACCCAAGCTAAAAGACTAAAATAAATTTGAGTTGTTTGCCATTCAGTAGGTTGCCTTTTTATTCTGTTGATGGTTTCCTTTGGTGTGAAGAAGCTTTTTAGTTTGATGTAGTCCCCGTTGTTTGTTTTTCCTTTTGTTTCTCTTGCTTGGGACAACCTTGTGAATGCATTAAATGCCACTTAATTGTTTCCTTTAACATAGTTGTTTCATGTTATGAGAATTCCACCTGAATAAAATAAACAAGCCAAAAGAAAAGAAAAACAGTTTCTGGAAGTGAAAAGAAGGAAGAGTTAAAAGAATAGAAATGTCCTCAATACAAATACTGCAGAGAGGTTAAGCTTAATATAGTTACTAACATATTACAATATGGTTATTATTTTACTTGCATGAATAATTGCTTTAATGTTTCTTTCTCCCACTTTTTGAAGGAAGGTTAATGGAAAGCACTTTTGAAATAAAGACAAGAACCTTAAGCATGAATAAAGTAAGGACAAGGACCTTAAGCGTTAATGGGAAGCAATTTTTATGTAAAGACAAGGACCTTAAGCATGAATAAAAATAAAGAGAAAGGAGTTTCATCATTTTTCCCCTTAAATTAAGATCTCTAAAATGTATTAGTTTGCTACAGGGCACCTGAAACCCCACTGACCTTATCAATGTGAACATTCTAGGCACAACTCAGGGCAAAACGACAAAATAGGTAATTTTTCCTGTTGTTCTTTTACTCCCTCTCTTAGCATTTCCTCCTAGAATCACCTTTGGTCACATACAAACGCTTGTAAGTATTGTAAACAGGATTGCAATATTGTTTCATAAACTAAATTCACATAAGTTATTTAACTTTCAGAGCCTCTTGTTCTTTAACTGGAAAAAAGTGAAATGATAGTATGTAACTAATAGAATTCCTCAAAGTTTAATTGTGATAATATATGTGAAATGCTCCCAGAATCTCAGAACAGAAACTCTGTAAATGTTTTCTTTTTTACTGATTCTATTAATTTTCGTTCGCTTTTCAGAGGAACTTTCCTAGCTGGCTATCATAAAACTCTGTATTTCTATTCCTTTCCCAGAAGATCTTACTGCTGGAAAATAAATCTGTATTTTACTAGCAGATTGTTAGAAAAAGAATTTTTAATAGAGTCACATCTACAATTCTACAAATATCTGCCTTCTATTTTGTTATGCAACATTTGTGATCTGGCATTAAGACAGGGACCATGGGCTTAGACAGACTAGGGTGAGGGCCTCTGGAAAAAGCAAGGCAGGATATTTGCAGCCAGAGCAATGTAACTACATGCAAGGAAACCCTTACCAAAACTCTGTGTTAAACATTAATCTCTAGGGTCATTCTTCACTGAGATCAGTTAATATACCCCAGATAAAGAAGAGTAGCACATATTTTTATTATGCTAATTATTTGTAATCATGTGTAAGATTCACCTTAACAAGCTAAAGGCCCAGGCCTATGTGCTGTCTTTCCTCCTTCAGATCTGATGGAGTGATTTGCAAACTGGGAAACTAATTTAGCATGCAGACCCAGCTGTAAACAACATAATAAAAGTCAGGAAGCATTCCATCTTAAAGATAAGATTGCATTTTAACACCCAGGAAGTTTAAGAAGTAAGATTCTTAACTTACTCTTAACTTAGCAAACAGACAATACCTCAGCCCACCTTGCGGGCTGAACAGGTGGCCTTTTGATAGCCTCCTAGACCAAGACGCCAGTATCCCAGTGAGAAATCAGAGCAGTAAATTTCTTGTGTTAAGTTAATTTTTAATATTCAGGGACCACTTAACAAGTCCACACCCCTAAGCCTTTTATCCGGTTCCCCAAAATCCTCAACTGCCTGTAAAACCCCTAGACAACACAACACTACGGGCTCTCTTGTCCCCTCTTGGTATGAGCCAGGAGCCCTGTCTGTCTTCTCACTGTATCTCTCAATAAAAGTCTCCCTGGCTCTCCTACCTTGACTGTTTGCTAAGCTCATTCTTCGACTCCACAAACAAGAACCCTACCGTCAGTGTGATTGAATTTAAAACAAAGATTCTCAAGTACTAAGAAAAGGATCAGTGTCTAAAATGTATTTTTGCTCTTAGTTCTACTACAGTACTGTTGTGAATATATTCCTCAGATATGATATTGAGCCATTCAGGCTTTATGACTAGATGTAGAGAGCTCAACCAACTAGGAGTAAAAATTAACAGCCATAGCATGAAGTAAAATCATAGCATGATGCCAAAGCTGGCATCAGAGAAACATCACATCTTTATAGAACATGGAAGATTTTTACCCACAGAATATAGAATAAAGTAATGTAAGAACAGCGGAAGTTTCTTTTCAAATTGACTTCCTACTAAGGATCAAGAAAATAGTTTAACAAATGTGGACACTTTTGTAAACATCTTGAGAGAGAGTTACAGGTAAGGAGGAAATATGTTTTAATTATTGCTTGTTAATATTTTTAAATAACCCATTCAAATTGTTTTTCAAACTCTAATATTGGAAACAAATGGTTTAAGAAGAAAAGACAGTAAATGATGTTATGGTAAGGCAAAGTTTCTGTCAAAAATGCTAGTATGTTGTATTACAAAGGAACATTTTCTTTTAAAGGAAGAAAAAGGCAATGTAACAATTTTTTTCCTGAGTTCATGGTTAGATCATCCATATTTTCTAGAAGCACTGCTGAGTAAAGAGAACATGAGCCATTTCCACTTAATTTTGTTTTATAATGGATAAAATATGCAAAAATTACCTCAGTGTTGCTATTGAATATTTAAATATGTTGTATAATTTGGATATAAATCAATGCAAGTTCTTAAATATATGACAATCTTCTTGATGATATTTCATTCTCTAATTTTCCCTGATGTTTTGGTTATTTCAAAAGCAAGGGGTGGAAATTTTCTCTCCTGATCACAGTAGAATTACATGGACATGTCCTCCTCCCACAAGCAAATTAAAAACTAGAAAAAAATATATGAGGCAATGGTCACCAGTAATAAACAGCAGGCTGCAGTCCTTTCGAGAAGAAGAGTATGCAATGTGTGTCCCCCATTCTGTACATCTTCATGTCCCGAGACAATTGTTGAACTGCTGTGCAGAGAGACAGAGCCAAAACAGAGCATGGTCGTTTCCCGGAACTGATGTGGTTGAACCCTTGATGTGGGTACTAGAGAGCAGGGACCTTCGGAAACTGATGAGCTAGAACTCTTGATGTATGTACTAGAGAGCAGGGACCTTTGGAAACTGATGAGCTAGAACTCTTGATGTATGTACTAGAAAGCAGGGACCTTTGAAAAAAAGGAACACCTGAAATCTGTGTGGGGTCTTCTCAGAGATCCTTTCAGGCCTGACGGTGAATGACTGCTGCAGGGCTCCGATCTTAAAGGAACTGGCAGAGATTGTGCAGGGCTAAGGGAAGAGGGGTTCAAGTTCAGCCAGGGAAGAGCCCTTACTGTACCTCAAGTATTCAGATGAGATTCCCATAAAGACCGTCCCTAAGGATAAAGTAGTTATATCCTAGAATAGGGGCCATATCCTAGGACTAAACTGAAATAGACCAGCCTTAACAGAATGAAATGAAACATCACAGGGACAAGAGAGTCTCTAGTAAATTAACTTTCTGCCAAGGAAAAGTCAGGATTTTTCAGAGGCAATACAACCTAGATTCCCCACAGGATGCCATCCAAAGTGTCAGCATATAATAAAACAAGCTTAGATATCAAAACCTTTAAAAAAAGTTAAAAATAAGAAACAGGCTGACAATGAAAGGAGGGAAAGCAGTAAATAGAAACTCCAGAGACTTCCGGGAAGATGGCGGTGTGAGCAGGGCGGCAGAAATCTCCTCCCAACACTATATTTATCTACGAAAACACAGAAAATTCATCTATTCCTAAAAGAGAGACGAGAATACACAGGAAAGCGCACAGCGTGCAGCTACACCTGAGAGGACTTGGCACCCCAAGAGGCGGGTGAGACACGGAGCCGCGACCCAGCGGGACCCGAGCCCTCCCCCACCCCAGCACACCGGCAGGAGGAGAGGATCCAGAGCCGGGAGGGAGTGGAAGTACACCCCGCGAAGTAGCCAACCCCGGGGATCTGTGCAGGGAGCGCTGACCCACATTGCGCAGTGCAGCGGAGATTGGAGAGACAGAGGGGCAGGATCTGAGCGGGGAACGCGCCAGGGTGCTTGCAGCTGGCTCCCGGGAAGGAAAAAAAAAGTGTGCGCTTTCTTCAGCAGTCTTAAAGAGACAGGAGCCCAGCGGAGGAGCCGGATCGCCCCAGCACACTCAGCCCAGCAGGCTGGGAGTCCTGGGGAGTTTCAGACGCCTTAGCTGGCGACTGAGGAAGCGTAGCCATACTTAACACTTCTCACTGAGATCAACAGCCTCCTACTCGTTCCCACCCCTGCCAGAGCGATAAAGGGCCCTGCGGAGGCGGCACAGTCACAGCTGTGGAATAGTGGGGCAATAGCGCCACCTAGAGCATTCCCACAGAATCTACGTCCGGTGGGCTTTTTGTTTTGTTTGTTTTGTTTTGTTTTTGTTTTTTCTTTTCTTTCTTTTTTTTCTCTCTTTTTTTTTCTTCTCTTTTTAAAGTCTTAAAGAGCACAGCTGACATACGTGGCAATTATCAGTGACCAAATTATACAGCCATGAAAAGACAGAGGAATATGGTTCAGACCAAAATCAACCAGACAACCCCAGAGAGGGAGTCTGAAGGGATGGAAATGCACAGCCTCCCTGAAAAAGAATTCAGAATAAAAGTCATAACCATGCTGATGGACCTACAGAGAAATGTGCAAGAGCTGAGGGAGGAAGTGAGGGAACTGAGGAAAGACAATACAGAAATGAGACAAGCGATCGACGGGCTTAACAGCAGAATGGATGAGATGGGAGAGACTTTTAATGGAATAGAAAACAGAGAACAGGAGTACAGAGCAGCTGAGGCAGAGAGAGATAAAAGGATTTCTAGGAATGAAAGAATATTAAGAGAACTGTGTGACCAATCCAAACGGAACAAAATTCGCATTATAGGAGTACCAGAGGAAGAAGAGAGAGAAAAAGGGATAGAAAGTGTCTTTGAAGAAATAATTGCTGAAAACTTTCCTCGCTGGGGAAGGAAGTAGTCTCGCAGTCCACCGAAGCTCATAGATCTCCCAACACAAGGGACCCAAGGAAGACAACACCAAGACACATAATAATTAAGATGGCAAAGATCAAAGATAAAGACAGGGTATTAAAGGCAGCTAGAGAGAGAAAAAGATCACCTACAAAGGAAAACCCATCAGACTATCATCAGACTTCTCAACAGAAACCTTAAAGGCCAGAAGAGAATGGCATGATATATTTAACGTTATGAAACAGAAGGGCCTTGAACCAACAATATTGTATCCAGCACGATTATCATTTAAATATGATGGAGGGATTAAACAATTTCCAGACAAATGAAAGTTGAGAGAGTTTGCCTCTCATAAACCACCACTACAGGATATCTTAAATGGACTGCTCTAGATGAAGCACTCCTAAGGCTAAAAAGATGTCACCAGAGAAAATAAAATCATAGCAAAGAAAGCAGACCATCCAAATACTAACTAAAGGCAAAGAATAAAACACCTAGTATATAAAGAATGGAGGAGGAAGAATAAGAAGGGAGAGAAATAAAGAAACATCAGACTTTGTTTACAATAACTTAACAAGAAAGTTAAGTTAGATTGTCAGATAGTAAAGAAGCAAGCCTTGAACCTTTGGTAACCACGAATCTAAAGCCAGCAATGGCAATAAGTACATATCTATCAATAATCACCCTAAATGTAAATGGACTGAATGCACCAATCAAAAGACAGAGAGTAACAGAATGGATAAAAAAGCAAGACCCATCTATATGCTGCCTACAAGAAACTCACCTCAAATCCAAAGATATACACAGACTAAAAGTGAAGGGATGGAAAAAGATATTTCATGCAAACAACAAAGAGAAAAAAGCAGGTGTTGCAGTACTTGTATCAGACAAAATAGACTTCAAAACGAAGAAAGTAGCAAAAGATAAAGAAGGACATTACATAATGATAAAGGGGTCAGTCCAACAAGAAGATATAACCATTATAAATATATATGCACAGAACACAGGAGCGCCAGCATATGTGAGACAAATACTAACAGAATTAAAGGAGGAAATAGACAGCAATGCATTCATCTTAGGAGACTTCAACACACCACTCACTCCAGAGGACAGATCAAGCAGACAGAAAATAAGTAAAGACACAGAGGCACTGAACAACACACTAGAACAGATGGACCTAACAGACATCTACAGAACTCTACACCCAAAAGCAACAGGATACACATTCTTCTCAAGTGCACATGGAACATTTTCCAGAATAGACCACATACTAGGCCACAAAAAGAACCTCAGTAATTTCAAAAATATTGAAATCCTACCAACCAACTTCTCAGATCACCAAGGTATAAAACTAGAAATAAATTTTAGAAAGAAATCAAAAAGGCTCACAAATACATGGAGACTTAACAACACTCTCCTAATTAATCAGTGGGTTAACGACCAAATCAAAACAGAAATCAAAGAATATATGGAGACTAATGACAACAACAACACAAAGCCACAACTTCTGTGGGACGCAGCAAAGGCAGTACTAAGAGGAAAGTATATTGCAATCCAGGCCTATTTAAAGAAGGAAGAACATTCCCAAATGAATAGTCTAAAGACACAATTACTGAAATTGGAAAAAGAACAAATGAGGCCCAAAGTCACCAGAAGGAGGGACATAATAAAGATTAGAGAAGAAATAAATAAAATTGAGAAGAATAAAACAATAGAAAAAATCAATGAAAAGAAGAGCTGGTTCTTTGAAAAAATAAACAAAATAGATAAACCCCTAGCTGGACTCATTAAGAGAAAAAGAGAATCTACACACATAAACAGAATCAGAAATGAGAAAGGAAAAATCACGACGGACCCCACAGAAATACAAAGAATCATAAGAGAATATTATGAGAATCTATATGCTAACAAGCTGGAAAACATAGAAGAAATGGACAACTTCTTAGAAAAATACAACCTTCCAAGACTGACCAAGCAAGAAACAGAAAAACTAAACAGACCAATCACCAGCGACGAAATCGAATTGGTAATCAAAAAACTACCCAAGAACAAAACCCCGGGCCTGATGGATTCACCTCTGAATTCTACCAGACATATAGAGAAGAAATAACACCGATTCTCCTTAAAGTTTTCCAGAAAATAGAAGAGGAGGGAATACTTCCAAACTCATTCTATTAAGCCAGCATCACTCTAATACCAAAACCGGCAAAGACCTCACCAAAAAAGAAAATTACAGACCAATATCCCTGATGAACGTAGATGCAAAAATACTCAACAAAATATTAGCAAACCGAATTCAAAAATACATCAAGAGGATCATACACCATGATCAAGTGGGATTCATGGCAGGGACGCAAGGATGGTACAACATTCGAAAATCCATCAACATCATCCACCACATCAACAAAAAGAAGAACAAAAACCACATGATCATCTCCATAGATGCTGAAAAAGCATTTGACAAAATTCAGCATCCATTCCTGATTAAAACTCAACAAAATGGGTATAGACGGCAAGTACCTCAACATCATAAAGGCTATATATGACAAACCCACAGCTAACATCATACTTAACGGCGAGACGCTGAAAGCTTTTCATCTAAGATCGGGAACAAGACAGGGATGCCCACTCTCTCCACTGTTATTCAACATAGTACTGAGGTCCTAGCCACGGCAATCAGACAAAACAAAGACATACAAGGCATCCAGATTGGTAAAGAAGAAGTCAAATTGTCACTATTTGCAGATGACATGATACTGTACATAAAAAACCCTAAAGACTCCATTCCAAAACTACTGGAACTAATATCTGAATTCAGCAAAGTTGCAGGATACAAAATTAACACACAGAAATCTGTTGCTTTCCCATACACTAATGATGAACTAACAGAAAGAGAAATCAGAAAAACAGTTCCATTCACAATTGCATCAAAAAGAATAAAATACCTAGGAATAAACCTAACGAAGGAAGTGAAAGACCTGTACTCTGAAAACTACAAGACACTCCTAAGAGAAATTAAAGAGGACACTAACAAATGGAAATGCATCCCATGCTCTTGGCTAGGAAGAATCAATATTATCAAAATGGCTATACTACCTAAAGCAATCTACAGATTCAATGCCATCCCTATCAAACTACCAACAGCTTTCTTCAATGAACTGGAACAAATAATTCTAAAATTCATATGGAACCACAAAAGACCCCGAATAGCCAAAGCAATCCTGAGAAAGAGGAATAAAACAGGGGCAATTACACTCCCTGACTTCAAGCTCTACTACAAAGCCACAGTAATCAAGACAATTTGGTATTGGCACAAAAACAGACCCACAGACCAGTGGAACAGAATAGAAAATTCAAACATTAACCCAAACATATACAGTCAATTAATATTTGATAAAGGAGCCTAGGATATACAATGGGGAGATGACAGTCCCTTCAGCAGCTGGTGTTGGAAAAACTGGACAGCTACATGTAAGAGAATGAAACTGGAGTACTGTCTAGCCCCATACACAAAGGTAAACTCAAGGTGGATCAAAGACCTGAATGTAAGTCATGAAACCATAAAACTCTTAGAAAAAAACATAGGCAAAAATCTCTTGGACATAAACATGAACAACTTCTTCATGAACATATCTCCCTGGGCAAGGGAAACAAAAGAAAAAATGAACAAGTGGGACTATATCAAGCTGCAAAGCTTCTGTACAGCAAAGGACACCATCAGTAGAACAAAAAGACATCCTACAGTATGGGAGAATATATTCATAAAAAACGTATCTGATAAAGGGTTGACATCCAAAATATATAAAGAACTCATGCACCTTAGCAAACAGAAAGCAAATAATCCAATTAAGAAATGGGCAGAGGACATGAATAGCCACTTCTCCAAAGAACAAATTCAGATGGCCAACAGGCACATGAAAAGATGCTCCACATCGCTAATCATCAGAGAAATGCAGATTAAAACCACAATGAGATATCACCTCACACCAGTGAGGATGGCCAACATGCAAAACACAAACAACAACAAATGTTGGCGAGGATGTGGAGAAAAGGGAACCCTCCTACACTGCTGGTGGGAATGCAAATTAGTTCAACCATTGTGGAAAGCAGTATGGAGGTTCCTCAAAAACTCAAAATAGAAATACCATTTGACCCAGGAATTCCACTCCTAGGAATTTACCCTAAGAATGCAGCAGCCCAATTTGAAAAGGACAGATGCACCCTATGTTTATTGCAGCACTATTTACAATAGCCAAGAAATGGAAGCAAACTGAGTGTCCATCAGTAGATGAATGGATAAAGAAGAGGTGGTACATATACACAATGGAATATTATTCAGCCATAAGAAGAAAACAAATCCTACCATTTGCAACAACATGGATGGAGCTAGAGGGTATTATGCTCAGTGAAATAAGCCAAGCCGAAAAAGACAAGTATCAAATGATTTCACTCATATGTGGAGTATAAGAACAAAGAAAAAAACTGAAGGAACAAAACAGCAGCAGACTCACAGAACCCAAGAACGGACTAATAGTTACCAAAGGGAAAGGGACTGGGGAAAATGGGTGGGAAGGGAGGGATAAGAGGGAAAAAGGGGCATTACGATTAGCAGATGTAATGTTGGGGGGGCACGGGGAGGGCAGTACAACTCAGAGAAGACAAGTAGTGATTCTATAGCATCTCACTACGCTGATGGACAGTGACTGTAACGGGGTTGGTGGGGGGGACCTGATGAAGGGGTAGTTTAATAATCGTAATATTGCACATGTAATTGTAAATTAATGATAATAAAATAAATTATATTAAAAAAAAGAAAAAACAACTATATTTCAGTCTCAAACTATAGAAAATCAAAGATAAAGAAAAAATCCTGAAGAAACATGAGGAAAAAAACACCTTCCCTATAAAGGAGCAAAGATAAGAATTTCACCTGAATTCTCTTCAGAAACCTCAAAGCAAAAAGAGAATGGAGGGGAATATTGAAGGTGTTGACAGAAAAAAAAAAACCCCTATCAACCTAGAATTCTGAACCCTGTGGAATTACCTTTCAACAGTGAAGGAGAAATAAGAACTTCTTCAGACAAACAAAAGTTGAGGGAATTTGTTGTCAGTAGACCTGCCTTGAAAGAAATGTTGAAAGAAGTTCTTTAGAGAGAAGGAAGACGGTATAAGTCAGAAGCTTGGATCTACATGAAGAAAGGAAAAGCATCAGAGAAGCAATAAATGAAACTAAAAGAAAAATTTGTATTTGCCTTATTCTTATTTGATCTAATAGGTAACAGTTTGTTCAAAATAATAATAGCAATAATGTTTTTGATAAAATAAAAAAAAAAAAGAAACTCCACTTCAGGATGACCAAGATGTTGGAGTTAGCAGACAATTAGCAGATTTTAAACACCTAGTGTAAGAACACTTTAGAAATTAACGGAAAGGGAAAAGAGTGAATAGATGGAGAATCTCTTCAAAGAATGGCAAAACTATTAAAAAGAAATCTACAAAAATTTAAGAGCTGTGAATTCAGGCTATCTGAAGTGAAAACTTCACCAGATTAGCTTAATAGCAAATATGAGGTTAAAATGAACCTAAGGACAGATCAATCAAACACTATACAACCTGAAGAACAGAGGGAAGAAAGATTAAAGAAGTGAAGATGGCATCAGATGGGACCTGTGAACCAATGCCAAGTGATCTAGCATATGTCCAATTGCATTCTCAAGAAAGGTATTGTCCAAAAAAATCTGAAGAGTATTTGTAAATTTCCCAAACTTATGAAAAAATCAAATAAAAAAATGCAAGACACTCAGTAGACAGGAAGCAGGATAAACTCATACATACGCATAAGAGAAAAATAACAAGACACACTAGGTGTAATGACGAGTCTGACTCATGTTTTGATGTTTGTTTGCTGACAGCTTTGAAACCTCACCTGTCTCTCTTCCCCTGTGATGCATATCTGGGAAAGCTGATGCTCCCCATTTTGGCCCTGGTGGGAAATTTAAACCAAGCCCACATGTGGGAAGCCTCACTTTAACTCCTCTTACCGCAACCATAATAGACTTAAGCCGGTCTCTTTTTCTTGCTTGTTCAAGCCATTATAGACCCTTTGAAAGGCCTTCTGTGTTCTCCCCAGAAATGTCAATTACATAATTAATCTTTCCATATCATCTTGGGGTGTGTGTATGTGTGTGCTCTCATCAGTCTTAACATCTGAGTTAAATTTTGGGTGGAAGTTAATCTGCCATGTTAAGTAACTATAATACTAGTCAAAACCCTGTCAACTTTTTGAAAACCAAGGCTAACCAGAAAACAGCAAAAACAGTCATAAAATAAGCACACACAACACACCGGGGAACAAAGATACAAAAGAGAAGACAAAGTGGAGTTTCTCTAAGGACTTGAAGACCTCCTCACCACAAAAACGTATGACCTCTGGCAGTGGGGACTTGTGAACATAAAGGCCATATGGACTTCATCAAACAACCCAACCCAAATATATACTCTGGTTCTTTGATTTTCTGAAACATCCATTTTCTCTTTAACTTATTAAATTTAATGATGAAACGGTATCAGAAATGCAATGCATTTTACCAGGTAATGTTAAGTGTGTGATATAGACTCCAAGACTTATAAAAGTACAGATTAAAAGAAGATTAATGAAAGATAGTTAATTCATGTTTTATTCAAAACTGAAATGAAAGCAAGTGTTCTTCCTTTGAGTTTGAAAGTCATGCCCACTACCTGTTAAGCAAAGGCATTTCTTGCCAGGAGGCAAGAAAAAGAACAGGCATATGTTTCCAGAGAATGTTTCTAAATTTCCAAATGTCCTTGAATTTGTTTTAAAAATATCTCTCATTATGACGACAGACATGAAAAATAGCATCACTTCAGAACACTTGGTTACATTAAGCATTACATTATATTAAACATATATTTTCTAGAAATAGAGAAAGGAATACACTGACAAGACTGTGAGCACAAATTATTTATGAACAGTTTGTCTAGCTAGTAAAAAAGTGACTTCCTTTGTATAAATGTATATATGTAATACAGTATTACATACATATGTAATGGAGTACTGATACCAAGAGTAACATCATCTCTTTCCCAAACCACCAACTTTCTGCTGGACAAGCTAACAGAAAGCCTTGTTCTTCCCCACCCCCCACTGAGTTCAGAACATGCAACTCCTCAACTGGGAAAGATGCTACCACATCTTGAGTTCCAAATTACTCTGAATACATTTCCTAGGGGAATATTATAAATCAGGGTTAAATAAGCTTGAGAATCTGAGTCTTCTTAATTGTTTCTTACCTACTTGCTTCAACATTTATCAAGTGCTTTCTCTGTATAAGGAATAAATACAAAGATACTTAAGACACTGTGTACCTTGAAGGACTTTATGATTTCTTTTTGTTTAGGTTGTCTCACCTAATGAACTGTTTCCATATTTCTACCTCCACCATACTAAACCACAGGAATGTTTAACCTTACGTGTCAGAATATGTCACCATTATTTTAGTAAATACATGTCCCATGAACAGAAGAGGACTTGGAATAAGTTGCTTCTTTTGAATTTTATATTGTCCACATCCTTCTAACGAAATCCCTAATGTTATCTCAAGGGCCAGTATTGGTTGAACATGGAAACCTTTAGATATTTTGCAGTTGTATCATCCTTCCGGTGTTTGAAAGACAGGATTCAATATAGTAAAAGTAGTAGAGTGACCAAGTTGAAGAGCAAAACATTAAATAAGTATTTATATTATCCATTACCAGACATGGTTCTAAATGATGTAAAAGGGAATTATCAAAAACATAACACAACTTTGGCTTATAAGGAATGTATAATCTAGTTGGATACAAATCTCATCAACATAAAAATATAAATAGCAATCAATGACTGAATGGGTAGGGACAAGATGGATCGTGCAGATTTGATGTAAGAGCTCAAGAATGAAAACACAGGACTGAGTTCTCTCCCTATTAAGTGCTGCGATTCAGGCACGGCATTAATCTCTGCTTACTTCACATAACACTATCCATAACTGTGATTCCCTTAATAACTGAAGCTTTGCTAAATGTTTCTCTAAGCTTCAGCAATCCTTTGATGTAGGAATTAGCTTAATTTTGTGATCAAGGAAGTTGAACCCCAGTGATCCTAGGATACTGACATGTGCTCATAAAGATATTAAGTGAAAGAATTAGGACTTGAAACCAAATTTGACTTATTCCAAAACTTCTTCTCACTTCACTACTTTGTCACATGCTCTTTTACCTATGTTCCTACAGTATTTAAGATACAGGTGATAGCAGAATCAAGGGTATTAAAATAATTTTGCACAAGAATTTTCACTTTTTATGTTGATCCTCCCAATAATCCTGAAAAAGTCAAGTCAGTACCTTGATAGCTCACAATGTAGTGATAATTCATTTTAGTTATTAGGTCATCTTATAAATATTTGCTACATGTCTGTTTCCAGACTGTGAGTTCTACAATATCAGAGACAATGTCTTACTCATCATTGTATCTGTAGGTCTAGCATAATGCTGGTCCCATAATAGGCCCTTTGTAAATTATATTGCATAGACTCTCTCAACCTATTTTTTCATTGTCCCTGATAATAACAATACAAAGTAATAGACAGAATGCTGTTATATATTTAATAGGTATAGTTTGTTTTTTACAGGGTCTCAGGTAGGCTCCAGGCAATAATTTATAAAGAGCTTTGAAACTGTATCATTATGTAAAAATATAAGGTATATTGTTTCCCACAGTATACTTCTATTAAAACTCATGGCACTATTTTGCTCATAGTAGCACTACTGAGATAAAATTTACACACCACTGAACTCAACTTTGGTCCTTATGGAAAGTAGCTGAGATATGCGTTATCACATGAGTACTTGTTATGTAGTTCAGTTAATTCTCATAACATTACTACAGAGTTATTTGTATCTCTATTTTAAAGATAAGTAGAATGAGTTTTATAAAGGTAAGTAGCTAACATGACCATTTAACTAGTAAATAACAAGACTGGAACTTAACTTCAAGTTTTCTTGGTTCCACATCTTCCTCTCAAAGGTGCCTATATTGAAAGGGGTACCCTCTTAAATATATTCTACAGGAGCTAAAAATTCACTTCTTATATGTCTAAGGACTCTAATCTTAACACTAAGCAAATGCCACCTCACATTTTGTCTATAAAGGAAGGAAAATAAAGTTTAATTTGTATGAATTTTGGTGCAGGCATCATGTTTGGAAATTTCCACTTGAGATAGAGTTTGCTGAAGGGAGTAGACAACAGTATATAAAGGGAGTGTTGGTGACATGAATGCCATAAAACTCACACTTAAGACTGCAAAGCAGTTACTGCAAAATGTTGTACAGTAGATAACTCAGTCATCATCAGATGTAGCCCAAACTTAAAAGGATACCTGAATCATTTACACTCCAGTTGCAGTGGGAAGAAGCAGCCTGAACACTTTCAATCTGTCAGAAAGGTCGTGTTTAGGTAATGCAGTCTGGTTAAAGACAACCAGTTTTGGTAGGTGTGAAATAAGAACGCATGAACGATAAAGAAAGCAGAGACTTACCTAATTCTGCATATCCACCTCCTAGAACATGGTAAGCACTTATTTGTTAAATGAAAGTATGCCAATTGAAACAAAAGAAAAATGCATGCACAGATCAAGTGACTGTTTCTGTTATATGGTGCTCATATATTTTGGGTTATGAGTGACTTTTCAGATTGACCAATGATAGTTTCAAGAGATTTTTTTTCCCACCATCCATTGAGTGGAAGAACTAAACAAACTTTCATTAATACAGCATCAGCTAAGTCAAATAAGCAAATAAGCCAGGGTCCTTGTCCTCAAGTTCACAAATGCCCTGTACTGAAGGACTGCAGTGATTTTGCAAAGCGAAAATGGAAAGAGCCATCCATGAATAACAATGGCTGCATCTCTATAGTAAACTTGGCTAAGACCAAGGATGATGAGCAGAGAGATCGTAAACTCACACCCAAGAGACCAACTTTACGCCAAACACTTGTATCTTTGGTTGATAAGATTTGCTTTTCAGAGTGTAAGGGTCCTGATGATTTTCAGTTTCAGTAACTTAAAGAAATTTAACCACCCTCAGTATGGAGAGGGGAGATTCAGTTCATACGATTCGTATGCTAGGTTATTAGGCTGCCACACCAAGCAAGAGAGTCAGCATTTCTTGGCGTGCACACGCTAAAAAAGGAATCTAGGAATTTAAATTTGTTAGTGCACTAAAACATACTCCTTAATCTTCAATTTCTCTCTCCAATTATTTCTAAATAGAAAAAAGAACTCTTTATGATGTTCTATATGCAGGTATATCCCCACAGACATATCTAATCCCTTCCCAACTGTCCAAGCTTAAAAAAAAATCCCAAAGCATTAATTAAGTATTCAGAGTATTCTAGAATGGGAAGTCTTATAGACACAATTAAAATTAATTTACAACCTGAAAATTACAACTTATGCATGATTTATATCCCTTCAGGCCATCTTAGAGTACCTAAGATTCTGTCCAGTGGAAATGGCTCAAATTTTCCTTATCAAGTTCAAAAGCCTCCAAATTATTGCCCTAGAGAGTCACACAATGGAGACTAGTTATTCTGAAAAAATGCTAGATTTACTTAATTATTTTTGAAATACATTCCTTGCATGTCATTCAAGCCACTGCCAGCATTTTGTAGGGAGAGCAAAAGTATTCCTGGGGTAGTACAGTACAATGAAAGCAATAGTCAATTTTTCTGAAAAACATCATCAAATAACTCCAAAATATTTATTTAGAATCATGGTCTCCACAGTATAGGGTGACTGCCAGATGCTAGAAAGGTTTTTTGTTTTTTGTTTTCCTATCTTAAGTCTTGCTGATGCCCAAATTTCTACTATCAAGAATTTATGAATTCAGCTGAAGGCTTTTTTCTTTAAAATGCAAAATTCCCAGAGTTAGTTTTAATTCTTCTGGTTAATTTACTCTTTTTAAAGTTCAGAAGGAAGACTTTGACAAGAGGCAGGGATGACGTTGAGGCTGCCAGAACTGGAGATGTCACGTCACCATTAAACACGGCTCCCAAAATCACACGGGGTTCATCTTAAGTTCAGTCTTAACAACATATGTGGGGCATCTATTGTTTGTATGACACTATCTAAATTCTGGTAAGTCATCTTTATCATATCAGCCTTCAAGAAAAGCATATTTTACTGAGAGAAAACCCAGTTTAAAATGAGAATTCATGTATCAAATGAATTCCCATTTTGTATTTACTTAATTGACTTAAATATTTAAAAAGTCTAAACCAAAGTATTATCTTAGAATTATTTTGAAATCCCTGAAAGTTGCTAAAATTTATATATGACTACTATAACTACTAAAGGAGTTAATATTAGACACTATATCCTAAATGAATCAATGTCCACATTATGTCAAATCAGCTCTTTTTAATATATCCCTCTTCTTTTAAGATATCCATCAAAATATAATTTATTGTTTTGTAAAGGCACATGTTATATTTTTGAAGAGCAGAAATATAAATTCAAATTATTCCTATACTTCAAGTAGAATTAATGTTTTCATTTCCATTCCTCAGAGAAGCTTATTAAAAGCTGCATAAAAGAAGAAAATAACTGTACAATGAAGGGACATTCTAACTGGTATAAAAGTGTTAGGCAGAAATACAGAAATGAGCGGGATGGAAAGGAGAAAGGTCCCCCCAAAGATGACTCGGGAGTTGATCAAATAGAACCAGAAAGCCAGAAATGACTCAAAGAGTTAATCAGATGAAGCCACAGGGTTCAAAAGTGACAGGAAATGTCCGGGTTCCCCAGGTAAAAATATCAGAGGCGCAAGCACAGCACAGCCCCTGTCCCCATTTCACCAATCAGAAGAAGCCTAGAGAGCTGACTGCTGTCAATCAAGGACCTCTCTGCCCTGCCAAAACCACATAAAAGAAGCCTCAGAATGAGCATCCACACCTGCCTGTCTTATCTTAGGCAGGCCTGCTCTGCTACTCTCTGCAGAGTGTATGAAAACTTACTTTGCTTTCTTGACTTTGGTCTCTCCTCTCACTGTATCTGACTTCCCTGTGACACGGAGCCGAGTCCTTTCCTTCCCAACAAAAGGATGAAATAAAACTTTATAAAATACATAATAGTGTGTCTTATTAGCAGTTTTAGTTTTTACTGAAGGTAGGTTTAACATTTTTTTTTTAACTCTAGGTTAGATTACATGTTGTGTTAGAGGAAAGGATGTACTCAGGCTAGAGAGAATACTTTCCCTAAAATATATATGTCTTTTTTATACCTTATTATGTCATTTTCCTCTGAACCTCAGGATTTGGACATATTATGTTACCCATTAAGGAGCAAACTGCTTTTGCTAGAAACCTCTTCTACAAGCTACTCCTGATACCGGTTCTGGTACCTAAAGACAGACAAAGTCTGTAAAACTGCCTGATGAGCTGAGCAATGTGTTTGGAACACAGATCCTTGATCCACACAAACTTCTATAAGAGCAACCGGAAAACCTATCTCCTAAATGAAAGCTATTTTTTTTAAATGTTTGAACTTACAAAAGCCCTTTTTTTTTAATGAAAGGCCTCCCTATGACTAAGGTCATACCAAGGTTTCTAAAGTGCCACAGCACCAATATAAGCTCAAGCTATTGTTCCATTATTTTGAAACTAATGTACTTCCAACACTGAAGCTCTTTTTCATTTCTACTGATTTGTTCATATATTTTCTGACTGAATCTCATTGATCTTTCATAGCCTTGAGCCAATCACACCTATTCATTTAAAAACATTCTCCCATGTGTCTTTTTACACAATAAGTCTTTTTTTTTTTACACCATGAATGGCAAAAAGACTATAATAAGAACAGCTAACTTTACTGCATGATGAATATGGGTAGATTTTTGGAAAATTTCTCTCTGTTTTCTTAGATGCTGACATTTCTAATTATGCCAGGGTTTCAGAGTCAAGATTGTGGTGTGACTTTCTTGGCAGGTATCTTCTCCTAAGCAAAAATGGATTCCAGTAAAGACTTCACTACGTGTCCCTCACCCTCTTTTATACATTTGGTATATCCCTGCTCCATCTCCCCATAGTTACTGGTTTTCCACCTGTTTTCGCTCTAAAATTCTGGCACTGTCCCAAATACAAATTTCCTTTTCTTTGTGGGTCCCTCTTCCCAACACAGTGCAGAAGCAGCCAACAACAAAATGTCTCTTTCTTGCCAAGAACTGCTACAGTATGGAAATGAGCTACAGAACAACACTCTAGGTTTGGAATATGTAGTGGTGCATCCTGTTTGCAAAGACTGTGATTCCTCTGAGAGATTTTGAACTGCCCAGTGTGCTGGGTAATCGTCTAGGTGAGCTTAGTTATTTAAAAGAATGTGGGACAGTTAAAGGTATTTGAATTCTATCCCTGCCTAGTCTGCAGCACAACTGATTCTGGAGCTCATCATACCACATAATCAATTACTGAAAAATAGTTTTGCTTACATTTAAATATTAGACTTCAAAACAAAGCAGAGAGGATGTTTACAATGGGAAAGTAATTATTAAGCTCACAGACTATATAGACTTACCTTAAACTGTAGAGGAGGGAACATTTTTAAAATGTGATTTATTTCTAAATATAAAATTATTTTGTATATGAAAGTGGTCATATTTCCTATATGAAACCAGTGCATGGATTCTCTAAATCTTTCTAATTGAAGATCTAACATTCTTGATCCATCTGTATTTGGTAAGCAGTGATAAAGTGTCCTGCATGCCTTCCACTCACTGTGGAACATACAAAAGAGGCAGCATAGTTAATTCCGGCTGCTGTGCTTTGGAAGAGATAAAGCCAATCTGGGATATATTCAAAGATGTTAACAGTACAAGAAATTAAGCCTTCATTTTCTGAGCATCTGTTTTAGGAGTGAATATATTTAACTTAGAGAAGGGGAACAAAACACTGTTATTAAATATATGTACCAGAGAACAAGAGAGCGAACCTTAATATTTTAAGGATATTCTTATAACAAAAAAAAAGTATAATACATCTGGCTTGCCTGTGGGCTAGAATTAGGAAGGAACTAGAGATCTTATAGTTGGCAAAATTTTAACTCCACATTAGAGAATTTTGCAAGAAATTTGCAATGCCAGAATGAGCTACTTCTGCAAGAACTGAATTGCCCTTGAGCATAAATAGCTTAAACAGGAAGTTGGCAGTCATTTTATAGAGGATGTTCAAATATAGGGTGACTTTTAAGATGCAGATAATCTATGAGTGAATACTGAATCCAAACAGTAAGACCCTGTCTTCCAGTAGCTTTTGTGTGTAAAAAGAGGTTAGCAGGCAAAGAAAAATAATGCACCAAATGACAACTTAAGTTTACATTCACTGTAAATTCTCATTCAGTGGATTGCAAAAATTATAGCCATGCTATAGAATAAAATTGTCATAAAAAAAGAAGCTTTTTTAATTTTCTAGAATCACTGGTAGGATGATACCAACAAAATGGCCTGAATGAAGCAGCAGAGGGTGCCTCCCTCCTCCTTGGTGTATTCATTTCTAGGGCAGCTTTAACAAGTTGCATTAAACTTGGTGGCTTAAAATAACAGAAATTGGTCCTCAGTTTTGGAGGTTGGAAGTCTGAAATCAAGGTGTCAGCAGAGTTATACTACCCCTAAAGACTCTAGGAAGGACCCTTCCTTCCTTCATCCTAGCTTCTGGTGGCTCTAAGCAATCCTTGATGTTCTTTGGCTTAATAGATGCATCTCCTCAATTTCTGCCTCTGTCTTCATATGACCTTCTTGTCTACTTCTCTGCAAATATTACTCTCCTTTCTCTTATAAAGATATCAGTCATTAGATTCAGGGCCCATTGTAAATCTAGGATATTTCCCTCACCTAATTATATTTGCAAAGACTCTATTTCTAAGTAAGATCATCACAGTCTGAGTTTACAGATAAACATTGTGGTGGGGGTGGTGGGGGAGAAACACCATATCTAGGGACCTCAAAAAGCAGTGAGAGGGAGGTGAGTCTGTAATTTCATTATATTTCTACAACCACAGTTCTACTCTTAAGGTTTTGGTGGTATTGTAAATGGTGGAACAACTTCATGACATCAAAAAGACTGGGGTGGTAAACTGAATTGAATCAAAATATTAATCTCATAGTAGTCCATTGATGCCATGGATACTGTGTTAGAAAACCCCTTGATTGGAATGGCTGGTGCAATTATTTACATAAGGTTCATGTATAGATACAAATCCCACAAGAACAGAGCTGAGGAAGTGGGGAATGGCTCTGATCCATTGCTGTGGTGCATAGTTATTTCCCTTCACTGCTTCAAGATCATAAGGGACAGAAATAAATTTAAAAAACCAGCATGGGGTAAATACACATTTATTGCAAACATGCCAAAGCATACATGACATGTGGTCTCTGACCATGAGTAAAATTCTAAATGATATGGGTTGAATGATAAGCACCTGAAATAAACTGGTCTAAGTACTAATAGCCACCTGATTGTCATCCTATGGCAGACAAAAAAGATGCTCAGAAAGCAGCGACAAAATCAGCATCCTCTTCACTGCAAAAATTATAGAACATTGATCACAAAATGCCCTCAACAATACACAGTCAGCTATCAGATAACCACGTGCTCTGTCTGAAGGAAACCTGTTTTCCTCTAATTCTTTTTCACCATATCTCCCAATGCATCATCTCACCTTTCAAAGACAAACTTCCTCAATGAATTAAGTTTGCCTTCCCTCTCTCAATACTTTCAGCTCCAGAAAGAAGCTGCTTTTGGTTACTCATTGGCTATAACTGAGTCACTTCTATATGAGTTTCACACTTTTCAAAATATGGCCTGCTGGACTCTCATGGGAGAAACATGACCGTCTCCTTGTTGAAACCTCCAGATGGTCCAAGAAAGTTCTTCATATCCCCAATTACTCAGATACACTCCGTACATAAACTGTTGAAGTTGCTTTACAAAATGTCACTTCTCTGAATTATTCTGGGTCAGGCAGAGTAAAGGAAATACTCATAAAGAACCCTGCATGAGGCTGTCACCTCATTATTAGGGATTCAGGATTATGGTACCAACCAGGAGTAAGACAACTACTACTTGTGTGTGTGCAGAGGTAAGAAAGCGGTGGGTACTTTATCTTGTTAATAGAGCCAACAATATAAACCAGAACTGAGATTTTATTAAAGGACAAAGGCTTTCAGAAACTACTGGGTTGTCACCTCTGCTTTAGATTTGGCTTATATCCCATAGACCATATGTATAGGACTTTTAGTTGCTTCATGTATCTAGCAGAATGGCAGAAATAATAGAGGATGTGTATCAATGAGCATGGTTAACTATAGAGCTGGTATGGAAGTTTAAAAAGGTGATAATAAGGATTTAACTATTTGTATAAATAAGAGATTGATGTTTATATCGATCAAATGATTTGCCAAAGAATGGGTATTAAATAGATGTGGCCCTGAGATTTGAACACATGCTGTTTGTCTCCAAATTCTATAGCCATCCCTCTCTATATATTGTCTCAAGAAAGAAAGATAGAGGCCATGAACCTCCTGAAGGGAATGATAATAGCACTTTGGTAAATCATGTATATGCTTGTTTAATTCAACAAAACTACCACAAACTTAGCTATACAACAAATTGCATTTCCAGTTTTTCCCCATGAAAATCGACTATCAGTAGGTTCCTTATATTCTTCCAAATAGATTCGGAAATAGCATCAACAAAAATGATTTTCTGGAACCCTTTTTACTTGCTTCATTGAATTAAAATAAAAGTGTATATATGTTCATTTGATTTTAGAGTATTGGGTATTTCATTAATGCAATAATATATTAAATGAAAATAATTCTTTGTCAAACAGTGATCTCTGCTGATAACATTCAGAAAAGCAACTGTATCCAAAAATTTTTTCTTTCAAAAGTCCCTAAAGATGTAAATTTCAAAATGTCTGTAGTATACATCTAGCCCATGATGAATTCAAATACTAAACACTTAGACTGTGTTTCCTTTAAAGAGACATAACTGAACAGACTGCCATTTGTGCAAAGGGCTAAATTACAGAAAGTTTATATTACAAAGTTTGAATTTCATTTAAAATATAAACCTGTGAACTTCCTAGGAATCAAAAATGTACATCACATGCCCACCAATATCTCAGGGAAACAGAGAACATAAACTTGCTGCTCTGTAGTGCCTATGTTCTTCAGCTATAGCAATAAGGAAATATGAAAAAATATTGTTATTGTTATCCCAACTGTTTATTTGCAGGCTTATATTGTTTTGACAATACAAAAATTGTCTTCTCTAGGTGCACTCTTCTAAACTCTGGAATGGTGACAATAAGTACTGACAGCTCCCAGGAAAAATTAGGAACTAAATGAGAAGCTGGATGCCCACCTGAACTCAACTCTGGTGGATTAGAAAACTTAATATAACCCTGGGATAAATCCCTGGAGGAATGACAGTATGTGGATAGCACAGTGTGTGGGTAGCAGTGGGCCAATGAAAACTTAGAGCAGAACACTCTGGTGAAGACTTTTTCCTCTTCATGTTGCTCTGAGAAGATCTTTGCCCACCCTCACTGCCTTCAGGTGGGGACAGGCAGCCAGTAAGAGATGGCAAGGTCTTATGGGGCAAGCAGCTACCCAACTATGTAAGAAGCAGATACACAATACTGGCAGGTGGGCAGTGGACTCTAGAGCTTTCACTCCTCCCCCTAGGCCCACTTTCCTACAGGGGTTTGTTAAATAGGACTTCCCTTCCATAGCCCAAACAGAATTTCGTTTGCACTGCCAGGCTCTCCTTGTCCTCTCCCTCCACTCTGTTTTGTACTATTAAGTTCTTATTGTAGCTAAGAAATAAATCTATTAACTTATGTTGCATTTGCCAGAATTTTGAATTTACCTCATATTTGGGGCTCAGATATTTGAATTTCTGAAGTAAATTCTGCCTTATTGAGTCTTGCTCAGTGTTCTGATGGCAGAATATCAATTAATTCTTTTATAGGAGGAATGAGACATTACCAACCTAATGAAGACAATTCATCTAGCATAAGTAATCCATCTTTATGAAAAAAATCACTAAATCATATCACAGTACATAAAAGTGCATTTCTAAAATTTCCAAAATCAATAGAAAAAAATTTATTAACATATTAATGGGTCTTTGTGTCCTACATCTACAATTAATCTTGACTGAACTGTCTTCTGAAAACAAAAGAAAACAAAAATAATGTCTCTTTGAATTTGGATATTTAGATATTTGGAAAGAATGTTGCAGTAGCCAATTTTCACATGAGCAAAAGGTGTTTATATGACACAGTAACACCATCTGTGTAAGAAAGCAAACAGTAAATACAAGTTCTGTCATGAGAAAGACACTTTGAGAGGCAGTGTGAGAATGATCATTGAAAATGGAGAGTTAAAACACAAAAATCATTTCTAACCCAACAACAAGAAAACAGTTAAATAACATAAAACCTTTTAAGTTTTTTTTTTGAGAACTTCAGAGAATTAGTGTCACAAAACCAAGAAAATTGAACTCCAAAGAGCAACAAGCACCTCCAAAGAGATATGGGGCACAAAAACTGTTTGCTGAATGGATAAAAGGAAGTAGCTGAATGGATAAAAAATAAGGTCCAACAATATGTTGCATACAAGAGACTGATATTAAATTTAAGAATGTACATAAGTTTAAAGTGAAGAGATGGAAAAAGATTTTTGATGCAAATGGTAGCCAAAAGAGAGCAGGAGGGGCTATAATTATTTAGATAAAATACAATTTCACTCAACACATGTTACAAGAGACAAAGAAGATAAAGATATGGAGATAAAGGGCTAAATTAATCAAAAGGCTATAACAATTGTAACTATATATGCTCCCAACAATTAAGCACCTAAAATACATAATTTCTGCAAGGACAAATATTAAAAGAATTGAATGGAGAAATAGACAGCAATGGTAGTAAGAGATTTGGTATTCCACTATCAATGAATAGATTATCCATACAGAAAATCAATAAGAAAACAGTGAATCTGAATAAAACTGTAGACCAAATGGACTTAACAAATATAGAGAACAATCCATCTAACATTAACAGAGTATACATTCTTCTCAAAGGCACCCAAAACATTCCCCAAGATAGATTATATATTGGACCACAAAGTAAGCATTAACAAATTTAAGAAAATTTAAATCATATCTAGTATCTTTTCTGACCACAATGGTATGAAAATAGAAGTTGGAAAGAAGAATAAAACTGAGAACTCTCAAATACATGTAAATTAAATAACACAATCCTGAAGAACAATGGGTCAAAGAAGACACCAAAGGGAAATCAGTAAGTATCTTAAAACAAAAACACAATATACCAAAACTTGTGGGATACAGCAAAGGTAGTTCTAAGAGGGATGCTTAAAGTCTACACTAAAACTAAGAATATCAAATAAGCAACCTAACTTTCCATTTCAATGAATTAAAAAACTAAACCCAAAGTTAGCTAAAGTAGAGAAAGAAATATTAGAGGAGAAGTATAATAAAGACTAGAAAGACAATATAAAAAATATATACTGAGCTGTCTTTTTGAAGAGATAAAAATGAGAAACATGACTAGACTAATAAGAAAGAAAACTTAAAATTATAAATGAAAGAGGAGACATTACAACTGAACTAGAGAAATACAAAGGATTATAAGGCTACTACAAAATTTATATATATATAAATTTTATATCCAATAAATTGGATAGCCTATAAGACATGAATAAATTTCTAGAAACATACAACCTAACAAGACTGAATCATAAAGAAATAGAGAATCTAGATCCTTGGTGGGAAATAGATGGCAGAGTAGGAAGGCAAGATGGAAACTTCCTCCCAAAAACACATAAAAGAAAACACAGCAAATACAACTAAACCTGAAAAATAATTGAAGACTGCAGAACAGACCTTGTACACCTGAGGAAAAAGAGAAGACCACACAGAAAAGCATAAAGTGGCAGAGCTGAGATCAAAAGTGGGACCCAAGTCCCCCCCCCCGCCCCAGCCTATAGAGGGGAGAAAGAGGAACAGAGTGGGGAGCGGGCCATGAGTGCTGCACACCTGGCCCTGGAGATCTACCCCAGGACCATGGGTCCACATTACACTGGGTTCTGGTAATTGGAAAGACTGGACACCAGAGACAGGGGAACATTCTGGGAGGCTGGGACTATGGCCATTGTGGAGGACAGGCACACTCCACTAGTCCTTAGACCCAGAGCAGAGGCAGTGATTTGAGAGACTTGCCAGCAGCAGGAGTGGGCCAGAGGGGTGAGGGTTGAATAGAAAAAAGGCAGGTGAAGGATACCCCCAGACCTTCATTGGCCCAACAGACTGAGAACTCTTGGGAGCCCAAAACACTTTATCCCCATTGCTGGAAGTGCAGCCCCAAGGCTCCACACCAAGTGTGCTGCTGGGTCCAGTGGCAGCCTCAGACTTTGCCACCTGGCAGTCAGTGGGAGACTCTTCCAGCTTCCTTGGCTCTGTTTCAGCCCAACTGGAGAGGTGCCTGCAGGAGCCAGCCCCAGGAGCTCCTTCCTCCTGTGGATGCCTGGGCCAAGTCTTGCAATTTGGCCTGGGTAGAGCCACACATCAGCCCACCCACCCCTATTATTCCTGAAGTTCCACCATTGCTGCAGGCCAGACAGCGGGAGGCCCTGCCCACAGCAAGTGTGATAGAGTCTCCTGAGATGATCACAAAGGTGGGGGCTGAAGCAAATTGCCAGGACAGACAGAAAAAGATCCCACTTACTGCACACCAACAGTGGCCCCACAAAATAGAACCAGGTACTAGAGAGTAAAGAATCTTGAGCTTCTGAGCACCACAGCATGCTTACTTCATAAAGCTACTACTCTACAGGACAGGAAGCATAACAGAGCTATCTCATACAAGAGAAGAAATACAAACCCTGACAAATGAGTAGGCACGAAAAATTAATCCAAACAAAACTATAGGACAAAATTCCAGAAAGAGGGCTAAATTAAATGGAGATCATCAACCTTCTTGATAAAGATTTCAAAATAAAAGTCATAAACATGCTCCAAGATTTACAGAAAAGTACTCAAGATCTCAGGGACACTTCAACAAAGAGATAGAAGATCTGAAAAAGAATCACTCAGAGCTGAAGAATACAGTATATGAAATGAAACATACAATGGAGGGATTTAAGAGGAGATTAGAGCATGTTGAGGAGACAATAAATGAAATAGAGATTAGAGAACAGGAAAACAAAGAAGCTAAGGAACAGAGATAAAAAAAGGACCTCTAGGAATGAAAGAATGATAAGAGAGCTATGTGACCAATCCAAACAAAACAATATTCACATAACAGGAGTGCCAGAAAGAGAAGAGAAAGACAATGGGATAGAAAGTCTCTTAAGAAAATTGTTGTTGAAAACCTCCCCAATCTGGGGAAGGAAATAGACACTCAGGTCATGTAAGTACAGAGATCCCCTAACAAAAGGAACCCCAGCAAGACAGCACCAAGACATATAATGATTAAAATGGCAAAGATTAAGGATAAGCAGAGTGTTGAAAGCAGCCATAGAGACAAAAAGAAAGATTACTTATTTATAAAGGAAATCCCATCAGGCTAACAGCAGACTTCTCAGCAGAAACTCTATGGGCCAGAAGGGAGTGGCATGATATATTTAATGAAATGAAAAAGAAGGACCTCCAAAGAATACTCTACTCAGCAAGATTATCATTTAAATTTGAAGCAGGTATTAAACAATTTCCAGACAAACAAAAGTTGAAGGAATTCATCATCACTAAGCCATCCTTACAGTATATGTTAAAGGGACTGCTATAGGTGGAAATGTACCTAAGGCTAAATAGCTTTCACCAGTGAAAATAAACCCACAGTGAAGGTGGTAGATCAACTAATTACCAAGCAAGTATGAAATTAAAAGAAAAGAAACTATACACAAAGTCAAGGGATACACAAAAAGTGCATATTATGACATCTAATATGAAAAACGTGGAGAAGGAAGGAGGAAAAAAGTACCTTTAGATTGTGCTTGACACAGAGTAATCGGCAGTTTAAGATAGACGATTATATAGTAAGGAAGCTATACTTGAACTTTTGGTAACCACAAAAAGCCAAAAAATAAATTAAAATAAATTATAAAAAAGGATAAATCCAGACAAATAGTATATGATTTCACTTATTTGTGGAATATAAAAACAAAGCAAAACAGAAAGAACAAAACAGCAGCAGACTCATAGACAATGAGAAGTGACTAATGGTTACCAAGGGGGAAGGGTTGGGACAGGTGCAGGGGCGAGGGGGATAAAGGGACACAATAATTCACAATCACAATGTAAGTTGATAACAGGAACTATTGAACCACTGTGATGTACATTTGAAACAAAGATTGTATATTAACAACTTAATAAAAGAGTATCTACCATTAAAAAAAAGAAATAGAAAATATGAACAGAAAATAACAAGAAAGAAGATGGAATCAGTAATCAAAAATCTTGTGACACAGAAGGCCAGGAGAGATAGTTTCATTGGTGAATTCTACCAAACATTTAATGAAAACTTAACACCAATCCTTCTAAAACTCTTTGAAATAACTGAAGTGGAGGGAACATTCTCAAACATTTTATGAGGCCAACTTTACCCTGATAACAAAGGACATCACAAGAAAGAAAACAACAGGCCAACATCCCTGATCAATGCAGATGCAAAAATTCTCAACAAAATACTATCAAACTAAATTCAACAACACATTAAAAGGATCATGTACCATGATCAAGTAGATTTATGCCAGGAGTGCAAGTATGATTCAGTATGTGCAAATCAATAAACATTGTACATTACATTAATAGAATGAATGATAAAAATCATAAGATCCCTTCAGTAGATGAAGAAAAAGAATTTGACAAAATATAACATCCTTTCATGATAAAAGCTGTCAAAAAATTGAGTATTGAAGAAACATACTTCAATATAATAAAGGCCATTTATGACAAACCCACAGCTAACATCATATTCAGTGCTGAAATGCTGAAAGTTTTTTCTCTAAAATCAGAAAGAAGACAGGGGTGTTTATTCCCACAATTCCTATTCTGTACTGTACTGTAAGTCCTAGCAAGAACAATTGGGCAAGGAAAAGGTATCCAACCAGAAAAGAAAAAGTAAAATTGTCTGTTTGCAGATGATATGATCTAATATACAAAAACCCAAAAGACTCCATTAAAACATTATTAGGCCTAAAAATTAAATCAGTAAACTTGCAGAATACAAAATCAATATACAAAAATTAGTTGCTCTTCTATACAATAACAATGAAATATATGAAAAAAATATAAATATATGAAAGATAAAGAAAACAATCTCATTTATAAGAACATCAGAAATAATAAAACATACAGGGATAAATTTAACCAAAGAGGTGAAAGCCTGTAAACTGAAAACTATAAGACACAGAAAAAAGAAATTGAATAAGACATAAATGGAAAGATATCCATGTTCATAGATCAGAAGTAATATTGTTAAAATGTCTACAGTAATCAAAGCCATCCACAGATTCAATATGATCACTATCAGAATTCCAAAGGGATTTTTCAAAGAAATTTAAAAGATCCTAAAATTCATATGGAATCACAAAAGACCATGAATAGCCAAAGCAATCATAAGAACAAAGCAAGAGGCATCACACTTCCCAATTTCAAACTGCATCATAATGCTATAATAATAAAAACAATATGGCACTGGCATAAAAACAAACAGATCAATGGAATAGAATAGACAGCCCATACATAAACCCATTCCTATGCAGCTGACCAATATTTAGCAGGGGACCCAAGATATTCAATGGGGAAAAGATAGTCTTTTCACTAATGGTGATAGGAAAACTGGATATTCACATGCAAAAGAATGAAACTGGACCCCTACCTTACACCATTCCCCAAAATTAACTCAATATCTATTAAAGACTCAAATGTAAGATCTAAAATTGTAAAACTCCTAGAAGAAACATATGGAAAAAGCTTTATGACATAAGTCACAGGAACAATTTTTTAGATATTACACCAAAACTTTAGCAACAAAAGCAAAGCTACACAAGTGGGATTAAATGTTTCTGCACAGCAAAAGAAACCACCAACACAATGAAAATGCAATAAATGGAATGGGAGAACATATTTTCCAACCATATAGCAGATAAAGGGCTAATAGCCAAAATACAAGAACTCATAAAATTCAATATTAAAAGAATAAAATAGTAATCCAATCATAAATGGGCAGTGATCTGAACATTCTTTTGAAGATACACAAATGGCCAAAAGGTACATAAAACAGTGCTCAACATCACTAACCACTAGAGATATGCACATCAAAACCATTATGAGATATGAATTCACACCTGTTGTGGAAAAAAAGGGAACACATGTACACTGTTGCTGGGAATATAAATTGGTAAAGCCACCAAGGAACAGTAAGGAGACTCCTTAAAAAATTAAAAATAGAACTACCATATGATCCAGTGATCGCACTTCTGAGTATATATTTCAAGGAAATGAAATCACTATCTTAGAGCTATCTGCACCTCCATGTTTACTGAAGCATTCATTATTTACAATAACCAGGACATGGAAACATCCTACTAATTCATGGATAAATAGGTAAGAAAATGTACATGTAATGGAATATTATTTTGTCATAAAAGAGGAATCCCGCCACGTGTGACAGCATAGTTGACCTTGATGGCATTATGCTAAGTGAAATAAGACAGAGAAAGAAATACCATATGATGTGGCTTATATGTGGAATCTTAAAAAAGCCAAACTCACTGTAACAGAGAGAAGAATAGTGCTTTCCAGTGGCTAGGGCATAGGGCAAATGGGGATATGTTGGTTAAATGGTACAAACTTCCAGTTATACATAGGTCAAATGGATTCTGAAATTAAAAACACAGTGTCATTTACACTAGCAACCCCCAAAAATGAAATATTTAGGTAGAAGTCTAACAAAATATGTACAAGTTATATATGAAGAAAAGTACAAAAGTCTGATGAATGACATCAAAGGACTAAACAGGTATTCCATGTTCATAAATATGAAGACTCGATATTGTCAAGAAGTCAACTGTTCCCAACTTGATCTACAGATCCAATGCAATCCCAATCAAAATCCCAGCAAGTTATTCTGTAGATACTGAACACTGATTCTAAAGTTTACATGGAGAGGCAAAAGACCCAGAAATGCCAAAACAATATAGAAGGAGAACAAAGGGAACTGGCACTCTGCAATTTCAAGGCTTACTATACAGCTATGGTCATCAAGATAGTGTGGTGAAAGAAGAGACAAATAGATCAACTGAACAGAGTAGAAAGCCCAGAAATGTATTCACATAAATATAGACAACTGATCTTTGACAAATGAGCAAAGGAAATATAAGGAACAAAGACAGTCTCTTCAACAAATGGTCCGGGAACAACTGGATATTCACATTCAAAGAAAAAAAGAAAAGATAAAAGAATCTAGATACAGACCTTACACCTTTCAGAAAAATTAACTCAAAATGGATTACTCACCTAAATGTAAACACCAAACTATAAAACATCTAGAAGATAACACAAGAGAAAGCCAAGATGACCTGGAGTATGGCCATAACATTTTAGGTACAATACCAAAGACAGGATTAATGAAAAAAATACTTGATAAGCTGAACTTCACTAACATTAAAGAGTTCTGCTTTGTGAAAGATGACATCAACAGAATGAGAAGACAAGCTACACACTGGGAGAAAATATTTGAAAAAGACATACTCTAAGGGTATATTATATAAAATATACATGAAACTTTTAAGACTCAATAATAAGAAACTAAACAACCCAATTACAATATGGGCCAAAGACCTTAACAGATACTTTCTCAAAGAAAATATACAGATGGCAAATAAACATATGAAAAGATGCTCCACTTATATCATCAGGGAGTTGCAATTAAAATGATATACACCTACATACCTATCAGAAAGTACAAAATCCAGAACACTTGACACCAAATGCTGGTGAGGATGGGGAGCAACAAGAATTCATAATGCAAAGTGCTACAGCCACTTGGGAAGACCATTTGGAAGTTTCTTACAAAACTTAACATAACATGACCTCATGATCCAGCAATCACACTCCTTAGTATTTCCCCATAGGAGCTGAAAACATGTCTATACAAAAACCTGTACAAGGATGTTTATACAGTTTTATTAAAAATGCCAAAACTTAGAAGTAACCAAGATGCTCTTCAGCAGGTGAATGGATAAACAAACTATGTAAAATCTTGATAAGGGAATATTATTTAGTGCTAAAAAGAATGAGCTATCAAGTCATAAAAAGGCATGGGGAATCTTAAATGCATATTACTAAGTGTAAGAAGCCAATTTGAAAGGGCTACATGCTACATGATTCCAACAACTATATGACATTCTGTAAAAGACAAAACTGTGGAGACTATAAAAAGATCAGTGGTTGCTAGGGGTTGACAGTCAGGGGAGTGGAGGATGGATAGTTTAACACATATTTTTTTAGGTTAGTGAAAATGCTCTGTATGAGACACACAGGCTGTCCCTTCCATGAATCACCCAGATATCAGCACTGCTCTCTCTTTGCTCCTGTTTTGTTTAGTTTCACTGCAATTTTCCAAGAGGAACAATATTCTTGTAATGTTGTATTCAATGAGTAATTTTTTATGCGTATGACTCCATTTGCTAGAAAAATTCAGTCCAAGTTTAAAGAAAAATTTTCTCTTCAAACTGAAGCTTGCAAAGTTAGTAAAAACAGAAAGAGATTTACTCAAATGGGGGCTAGTCCCAGCACTCAACACCAGCAAAGTGTTAATCATGCCTGTATTCAATATGTAGAATGACTTTAAACAACAATCAAACGTTTTGTACTGAGATCAGTTTATTTCTCCACATTTAATCACTGTGAAATGTACCATTTAAAATTTTTTTTCCAGGAAATATTTTTATTATTCTTTGCTAAATACAACAGCATGCAGTATTCTAATGCTGCTATTAGAAAACTGACCTTTAATTATGCAAAATATAGTCTCAGTATTAGATACAGAAGAACTCAAAGATGGTATTCTGGTAAAGGTATTCCTTTGAGTCAATATAGTCATCTTTATCTCCTTCACTTGCCAGTGACGCAATTGCTTCATAATGAACCAATAGAGGAATTATTCTAAGTGAACTGCTGAGAAGTTAAATGAACCCATTTAATAGGCATTTGGAGAGATATTTTCTGCCTATTTACTAAAGGGTATTTGCAAGTATGGTATGAAAACTTTCTCATATATCAGTAAGAGTAAATAGTTATTTTCAGAGAGTGAAAAGTACGTAGACTTTGGAGCAACACAGAAACACAGACATAAGTTATATAATCAACCTAAGTCACATGTCACCATTTGTAAAACAGAAATAATTAAATTTATCTTGAAGTATTGCTTAGTATAATTTATAAAATAATAAATTAGCCATTATATTGGTTGACACACAATAGTATTATTAAAAGTGAAAACTTTGAAAAATGAGGCATAAGTAATACATTTCCCCAAAACTAACTTTGTGCATTAAACCTCCATATAAGTAGAGGTTAAAAGGGAGCAAGAGAGATTTTTCTTCCTGAATACTTATTGTGTTTTATCATGTGCAAATGTATGTTGTAATACTTTCACAGTTAAATGTTAGGTCAAACCCAATAAATCTGATGGTTAAGTGAAAATTAAGTCACCATTTTGTTCATACCTACACGGTTTCTGGATCCCTTGTTAATTTGTCAGTTATGCTATGTCCCAAAGATCCCTGAGATTTTATAATAACTGAGTCATTGCATTTAAGGAAAAAAATGATATTTAAAGTAATAGCGTTAAGTAAGAATTATCAATGGCCCTTAAGAAACCACAGTATTACTTAAGAAGTATGCATTAAAGCTCAACAAAGGAGAAAGTGGAGTTAAGCCAGCACATTTGACGAGTTGTCACTTTTAGTTCTTCATAAGTGAATCTCAAAGCCTAATTTGAAAAAAACAAAATGAAGGATTCAGGTAATCAACTTGACTGAGTCTTTTTTTTTAATTAAGGCAAAGTTTTATTCTTCAGTTTCATTTAAATTCTGTTCAGGAAATACTCTTAAAGGTCATTTCTGGAGATGGGAATATCATTGTGATTTACATAATTAATAAAAAGAGTCTGCAGGAAAATTCCTAGAAAAGCAAATGAATATTTGAGGAATATGAACTGTAAAATCCAGACAGGCTTCTAGATCAGCTTCCAGACATCAAGGACTGTTTTTATTCTAACAGTGAATAAAATTTATAGAAAGTAATCCATCACTAAGAGGGGATTAAAGATGGCAGCGTGAGAGGTGAGACAAAGGCTTCCTCCTAAAACCACATATAATATGAAAATATAATTAATACAACTACTCCTGAAAGAGCAACAGGAAAGAGGGCTGCGCCAGAATGCATACACCTGGAGAAAAGAGCAGACCTCACAGAACAGAATAACGTACCAAAGCTGTGGCCCGGCGGGACCCAAACCCTTCACCCACCCCAGCTCACCAGCAGGAGGAAGAGAAACAGAGCGGGGAGGGAGTGGAGGCTTGAGACTGATGAATACCTAACGCCGGAGATCTGATCTGGGAGCACAAACCTACATTTCATGGTGCTTGCATGGTACCCCCGTGATTAGGGGTTTGGAAAGCTAAGACAGGCAGAATTCTTGGAGTGACTGAGATTCCCACTGCTTGTGGAAACCAGGGATCCATATCCAGCTGTTCTGGGACAAAAGAAAGGTGGGCAGTCTGAGAAACTTCTTAAAAAGGAAGGCCTTAGCAAAAGGGCTGCTAAAGGGGCAAGGATTGCACAGAGCTTACTGCTCAGGAGAAAGGACAGGCAGACAAAAGTGTCTGCATGCACACTGCCCAGCAGTTGGGAGCTTTCACGTTCTTCAGGGGCTACAGCTCCCTGGCTGGCTACATAGCTCCAAGAAACCCCTCCATGATATGCAGCCTACTGAGCCTTTCTCCCGGGCAGCCACATCCGGCTCGCAAGCAGGCAAACCCTATCCAGGCATTAGGCCAGCCAGAGGGAAGATCTGCCTACAGCAACTACAAATGCAAAGAATAGAGGCTTACACCTGTGTGTTCAGCCCACTGTTTCAGGCAGTGAAGTCAGGCAGAGCATCCGGGAAGCGGGTAACAGCTCACTCCTCCCCCCAGGCACCAATACCACTCCCCTGTGACCCCCTGACATTGCTTCAGAGGCTGAACAGCTCCAGAGAGTAGAGCTTCTGGGCACTAGAGGGCACCATATACAAACAAGAAATGCCAAAGGAACCTGGTTCAAAGTAAAATTATTAATACAACTCCTAAGAAATATTTAAATGACAGTGACCTCATGAATCTTCCTGAAACGCAGTTCAAAATAAAAATCATTAACATGCTCATGGAGGTACGGAAAGATACTCAAGAACTCAGGAATGAATTCCGGTCAGAGATCCAATAATTGAAGAGCACAATGGATGGTATAAAAAGCAGACTGGATATGGTGGAGGAGATGATAAATGAAATGGAAACTAGAGAAGAGGAATACAAAGAACCTGAGGCACAGAGAGAAAAAAGGATCTCTAAGAATGAAAGAACATTGAGAGAACTGTGTAACCAATCCACATGGAACAATATTCTCATTACAGGGGTACCAGAAGAAGAAGAGAGAGAAAAAGGGATAGAAAGTGTCTTTGAGGAAGTAACCACTGAAAAGTTCTCCAGTCCAGGGAAGAAGATAGTCTCTCAGGCCATGGAAGTGCACAGATATCCCAACACAAGGAAGACAACACCAAGATATATAGTAATTAAAATAGCAAAGATCAAGGATGAGGACAGACTATTAAAAGCAGCCAGAGAGAGAAATAAGATCACATACAAAGGAAAACCCATCAGGCTATCATCAGACTTCTCAGCAGAATCTTTAAAGGCCAGAAGGGAGTGGCATGATGTATTTAATGCAATGAAGCAGAAGGGCCTTGAACCAAGATTACTTTATAAGGAAGCTTATCATTTAAATTTGAAGGTGGTATTAAACAATTTCCACATAAGTGAAAGCTGAGAGAATTTACCTCTCACAAATCATCTCTACAGTGTATTTTGGAGAGATTTCTGTAGATGGAAGTGTTCCAAAGGTTTTATAGCTGTCACCAGAGGAAATAAAACCACAGTAAAGAAAGTAGAACAGCTAATTAATAAGCAAATGCAAAATTAAATTCACTATCCCCAAAGTCAATCAAGGGATAGATACAAGCGTACAGAATATGATACCTAATACATAAAGAATGGAAGAGGAAGAAAAAGGAGGAAGAAAAAAAATAAAACCTTTAGATTGTGTTTGTAATAGCATATTAAGTGAGTTAAGTTAGACTCTTAGATAGTAAGGAAGTAAAACTTGAACATTTGATAACCACAAATCTAAAGCCTGCAATGGCAAAAAGTACATACCTATCGATAATCACCCTAAATGTAAATGGTCTGAATCCACAAATCAAAAGACATAGAGTCACTGAATGGATAAAAAAACAACATCCATCTTTAGGCTGCCTTCAAGAGACTCACTTTAAACCCAAACACATACACAGACTAAAAGTGAAGGCATGGAAAAAGACATTTCATGCAACTAATAGGGAGAAAAAAGCAGGAGTTGCAGTACTTGTATCAGACAAAATAGACTTCAAAATAAAGAAAGTCACAAGAGACAAAGTACGACATTACATAATGATAAAAGGGTCAATCCAACAAGAAGATATAACCATTATGAATATCTATGCACCCAACACAGGAGCACTGACATATGTGAAACAAATACTAACAGAATTAAAAGGGAAATAGAATGCAATGCATTCATTCTAGAAGACTTCAACACACCACTCACTCTGAAGGACAGATCAACCAGACAGAAAATAAGTAAGGAGACAGAGGCACTGAACAACACAATAGAACAGATGGACTTAACAGACATCTACAGAACTCTATACCCAAAAGCAGAACACACATTCTTCTCAAGTGCACATGGAACATTTTCAAGAATAGATCATATACAAGGCCACAAAAAGAGCCTCAGTAAATTCAAAAAGACAAATTGTACCAACCACTTTCTCAGACCACAAAGGTATGAAACTAAAAATAAATTACGCAAAGAAAATCAAAAATCCGACAAACACATGGAGGCTTCACAACATGCTCCTAAATAACCAATGGATCAATGACCAAATAAAAACAGAGATAAAGCAATATATGGAGACAAATGACAACAATAATTCCACAATGCAAAATCTGTGGGATGCAGTGAAGGCCATGCTAGGAGGAAAGTATATTGCAATACAGACCTCCTCAGGAAAGAAGAATAATCCCATATGAGCAGCCTAACCTCACAATTAATGAAACTAGAAAAAGAAGAGCAAATGAGGCCTAAGTCAGTAGAAGAAGGGACATAATAAAGATTAAAGCAGAAATAAATAAAATTGAGAAGAATAAAACAATAAAAAGAACCAATGAAATCAAGAGCTGCTTCTTTGAGAAAATAAACAAAATAGATAAACCCCTAGCCAGACTTATCAAGAAAAAAAGCCTACTCACATAAACAGAATCAGAAATGAGAAAAGAAAAATCACTTTGGATACCACAGAAATACAAAGAATTATTAGAGAATAATATGAAAAATTATATGCTAACAAACTGGATAACCTAGAAGAAATGGACAATTTTCTAGAAAAATACAACCTTCCAAGGCTGACCCAGAAAGAAACAGAAAATCTCAACAGACCAATTGCCAGCAATGAAATTGAACTGGTAATCAAAAACCTACCTAAGAACAAAGCCCTTGGACCAGATAGCTTCACCACTGAATTTTATCAAGGATTTAGTGAAGACCTAATACCCATTCTCCTTAAAATTTTCCAAAGAGTAGAAGAAGAGGGAATACTTCCAAACTCATTCTATGAGGTCAACATCACTCTAATACTAAAACCAGGCAAAGACACCACAAAAAAAGAAAATTACAGACCAATATCCCTGATGAACATATGTGCAAAAATACTCAACAAAATATTAGCAAACCAAATTCAAAAATACATCAAAAAATTATCCATCATGATCAAGTAGGATTTATTCCAGGGATGCAAAGATGGTACAACATTCGAAAATTCATCAACATCATCCACCACATCAACAAAAAGAAGGACAAAAACCATATGATCATCTTCATCGATTCTGAAAAAGCATTTGACAAAATTCAACATCCATTCATGATAAAAACTCTCAACAAAATGGGTATAGAGGGCAAGTACCTCAACACAATAAAGGCCATATATGACAAACCCACAGCCAACATTATACTTAACAGCAAGAAGCTGAAAGCTTTTCCTTTAAGATAGGTAACAAGACAAGGATGCCCACTCTCCCCACTTCTATTCAACATAGTACTGGAAGTCCTAGCCATGGCAATCAGACAAAGAAATAAAAGGCATCCAGATTGGCAAGGAAGAATTTGAACTGTCCCTGTTTGCAGATGACATGATATTGTACATAAAAAAATCCCTAAAGAATCCACTCCAAAACTACTAGATATAATATCTGAATTCAGCAAAGTTGCAGGATACAAAATTAATATGCAGAAATATGTGGTATTACTATGCACTAACAATGAACTGGCAGAGAGAGAAATCAGGAAAACAATTCCATTCACAGTTGCATCAAAAAGAATAAAATACCTAGGAATAAACCTAACCAAGGAGGTGAAAGACCTATACTCTGAAAACTACAAGACGCTCACAAGAGAAATTAAAGGAGATACCAATAAATAGAAACACATCCCATGCTCATGGATAGGAAGAATTAATATTGTCAAAATGGCCATCCTGCCTAAAGCAATCTACAGATTCAATTCAATTCCTATCAAAATACCAACAGCATTCTTTAACGAACTAGAGAAAATCATTCTAAAATTTATATGGAACCACAAAAGACCCCGAATAGCCAAAGCAATCTTGAGAAGGAAGAATAAAGCAGAGGGGATTATGCTCCCCAACTTCAATCTCTACTACAAAGCCACAGTAATCAAGACAATTTGGTACTGGCACAAGAATAGACCCATAGACCAATGGAACAGACTAGAGAGCCCTGATATAAACCCAACCATATATGGTCAATTAATATATGATAAAGGAGCCATGGACATACAATGGGGAAATGACAGCCTCTTCAACAGCTGGTGTTGGCAAAACTGGACAACTACATGCAAGAGAATGAAACTGGATGATTGTTTAACCCCATACACAAGTGTAAACTCAGATCAAAGACGTGAATGTAAGTAATGAAACCACAAAACTCTTAGAAGACAACATAGGCAAAATCTCCTGAATATGAGCATAAGCAACTTCTTCTTGAATGCATCTCCTTGAGCAAGGGAAACAAAAGCAAAAATGAACCCATGCGACTATATCAAATTAAATAAGTTTCTGCATGGCAAAGGACACCAAAAACAGAACAAAAAGGCACCCTACAGTATGGGAGAATATATTTGTAAATGACATATCTGACGAGGGGTTAACATCCAAAATATATAAAGAACTCACACACCTCAATACCCAAAAAGCAAATAACCCGATTAAAAAATGGGCAGAGGTATGAAGTGACAGTTCTCCAAAGAAGACATTCCGATGGCCAACAGACACATGAAAAGATGCTCCACATCACTAATCATCAGGGAAATGCAAATTAAAACCACAGTGAGATATCACCTCACACCAGTAACAATGGCCACCATCCAAAAAACTAAGAACAACAAATGCTGGCATGGATGCGGAGAAAGGGGAACCCTCCTACACTGCTGGTGGGAATGTAAGCTAGTTCAACAATTGTGGAAAGCAGTATGGAGGTTCCTCAAATAACGAAAAATTGAAATACCATTTGACCCAGGAATCCCACTCCTTGGAATTTACCCAAAGAATACAACTTCTCAGATTCAAAAAGACATATGTACCCCTATGTTTATTGCAGCACTTTTTACAATAGCCAAGATATGGAAGCAACCTAAGTGTCCCTCAGTAGATGAATGGATAAAGAAGAGGTGGTACATATACACAATGGAATACTCTTCAGCCATAAGAAAGAAACAAATCCTACCATTTGCCACAACATAGATGGAGCTGGAGGATATTATGCTCAGTGAAATAAGCCAGGTGGAGAATGACAAGTGCGAAATGATTTCCCTCATTTGTGGCATATAACAGTGAAGCAAAACTGAAGGAACAAAACCAGCAGACTCAGAGACTCCAAGAAGGAACTAGTGGTTACCAAAGGTGGAGGGTGTGGGAGGGCGGGTGGGGATAGAGGGGAAAGGGGTTGAGGAGTATTGTGATTAGTACACATGGTGTGGGGGATCACGGGGAAAACAGCGTAGCACCAAGAAGGCAAATGGTGAATCTGTGGCATCTTAGTACACTGAAGGACAGTGACTGCATTGGGGTATGGGTGGGGACTTGATAATACGGGTAAATGTAGTAACCACATTGTTTTTTCATGTGAAACCTTCATAAGAGTGTATATCAATAATACCTTAATAAAAAAAATTTTTTTAAAGACAAAAGATGGTGAATAAAAGCAGAGGTATTGAGTTCAAAAATAAATAAATAAATAAATAAAAGGAAGTAATCCATCACTGAGATTACTTAATTATAACATCGTGATACACGTACATAAATATATATATGTGTGTGTATATATCTATGGTTTTCCATACCTAGAAGGATGCTTTGAAAATCCAATCCTAAAACAAATGAAAGAAGAATAGAAATCTAATTTTAAGTCACCTTGTAGCATTTGAAATATTAGTTCATTTTTCTTGGCATATTGACCATTTAACTTAGCAACCATCAACTTAAAATAGACTGCTATATATTCAGATATCATATATAAAACCCATGGTAACCACAAATCAGAAACCTATAATAGATACACAAAAAAGTCAAGAGAAAGGAGTGCAATCATAACACTAAAGAAAGTCATCCTGCACAAGGGAAGAGAGGAAAAGAAGATTAGAGGAGGATGAACAAGGACCAGAAAATATTTAACAAAGTGGTGATAAGCCCAATTAATTTTTTAAAATAAATACTATTTATATAGTGGAAGTTTATCTTGGCTGCTGTTTTTTTTTTATTTTCCTAAGTCTAGACTTTGTCTTCTAGTTTAAATTTTATTACTGAGGTATGCACTTCTAGTTTATTCAGTGGCTCATTTATTAGCTAGTATAGTTACTTCCTTATCAAGAATGAAAATAGTTATTACTTCCGGAATCTTGCTGCCATTCTCTCCGAATCTACTGACACTTCCACCTACAGTAGCATTACTGGCCAGGTAATTTGTTTATAGAATATTTTTTAATTTTACAGCTATTGTGCCCACCATAACACCCCACCACCATTGAATGCATTCATAAAGTTCTGCTTTTACAAAGATTTTCTGATAAGGCAAAGTATTCTACATGGCTCCCGTGCACACAGTATTTGCAGGAAGAAGTAATGAGAAGCATGGCTTTAAATTAGAGACGGCAGAACTAGGCTAGGTTTTTAAGAGTTTTTTCTTTAATAAATTAGTCATTTGTTGTATGACCTAATTTTGAAGCAAAATTATTCTTAGAAGTGTAGAACCAAACTAACATCAAGTCACTTATGTCAGGAATAAAATGGATATGGTTAAGCCAGTCACAGAAGGGAAACAATCTGATCTTATAGGAATTTACATCTCTCCTCAGAAATCAGCAGGGACATGGGCCAATCCCCAAATGCCAAGTCCAATCTCTTGTTCCCACTGATTCAGCTACCTTGAACCAAATAGGGAAAGAAGACCACTAGGCAATCAATCACCTAAAAAAGGCAAATAACTTCCACCTTTACCCCATAAAAATCCCTAGGTCTGTGAGCAACTCAGAACACTGCTCCCATAGCCTGGAGTTTCCTGGCTTGCATGTCAAAACCCTTGCAATAAACCCTTTCTACTTTGTTTTACTCAGTATTCAGAGTTTGGTTTTGACAGAAAGAAACAAAAAAGGAGAAAAAAAAAGGAAGAGATATAGGAGTCTAAGTCTTCTTCTAAGTTAAAATGGTGATAAGAAATGTAATAGTGTAGCAGATATTTATGAGTTATAAAGTAAACATTTTTTTTAAAGTTTGACTCAATAAATAATACATGTTTCTCTACATGTAAGAAAATTTTCAATTGAGAAAGGTTGTGGAAGCTTATAATTTAAGACTCAGACTTAAGTGGTAAATACAAAAGAATTCTATGGAAGGATTTTCTTAAATTGAGACACATACAATAAAAGGCACAGACCTTAGCGCACAGCTCAATGAAGTTTGACGTGTATGTGCTCATTTAACCATGATCCAGATCAATATGTAAAACACTCTAATTTTGGCTCCCTTCTTCTATTTCACCCATTCCCCAATCCACCTCCCCTATGGCAAGCACCAGTCTTCAGCTATGAGTTTATGTGCGTCTGTTGTCTGTGTTGTTTCGAGGGATAGATAGAAATGTCACTGTAGAATTTCAAGAGAATAGGGCTTGGATTTTTCTAAGTTTTAACAACTCTGAGAACTCAAGATAAAGCTGCTATTTCTATGTGTTTAAAACAACTACTCAGACTTATTAGGTCTTATCCAAAACATTATGCACAAATTCTTGTCTGAATGACAAAAATTTTGTAAAAGTAACAAGAAAATAAATAACTTACCCACACCATCAGGAGCAACTCAGAAGATGGCAGAATCAGGCGCAAGATGCTACTGCCTAAACCCTCTCCAAAAGGGAAGTCATCTCACGGGATCTTGGGAGTTTTAAGGAGGCCCAGCTGGAGAGTCCTGGGGTGAGAAACACCTGGGTACTGCAGGTGCCAGAGGGTCCTCATCCAGACTAACCAGTAAGGGGTGTGGTTTTCACCACTTATCAAGCAAACCGCAGTTCTCCTTTATGCCTCCACCATCTCCAAGCCCACATTCGCAGGGCAGAGGCAGCTAGCCCAGGGCCCGCTCTGTCCCAGTGGTTGTGCAAAGGCGAACTGCAGGAGGCCAGAATAGGGAAGTAAACTGCTCAGGCTCGGGCTACAAGTCTGTCCCCTTCAAGAGGCCAAAGGCTGAGGCAGCAACTCAGGCTTTTGGCTGTGAGCCCCTGGAACCCAAATCCCATGGCTGCCGAAGTCCAGGCTGCAGCAAGCCCAAAGGGGCCACTCCATTGCACATCCTCAGGGCCAGCTGTTTCCTCTGGGCAGTGCCTAGCAGCAGGGAGCAGGGTAGAAGCCATCCCAGGAGACCATAACTGCCTGTTCCTCCAGCCTTTCCCCTTTAGAACAGGCCCAGACAATTGCCCTCTCTCTCTGGGAAGGTAAATTGGTTCAGTTACTATGGAAAGGAATATGGAAATTCCTCAAAAAATTAAAAATAGAACTAAAATATCCAGCTATTTCACTTCTGGGTATATACCCAAACAAAATTTAAACAGGGTATTGAAGAGATATATGCACCCCCACACCCCCATATTTATTGAAGCATTATTAACAATAGCCAAGATATGGAAACAACCTAAGTAAGTGTTTATCAACAGATAAATGGATAAAGATAATGTGAAGAAAGAGAGACAGAGGTAGAGAGAGAGAGATGGAGATGATAAGATATAGATATATACACGTACACAATGGAATATTATTCCACCATGGACAGAAAGGAAATCCTGCCACTTACAATAATATGGACAGACTTCAAGGGCATTCTGCTAACTGAGGTAGGTCAGAGAAAGACAAATCCTGTACGATATCACTAATATGTGGAATCTAAAAAGCTGAACTGATAAAAAAAAGATAGTAGAATGGCAGTTATCAGAGACTGGGGTTAGGAGAATTGGGAATATGTACAAACTTGGTAAGTACAGTACATCAGTAAGTCCTGGGGATCTAATGCATTGCATAGTAATTATAGACAACAGTCCTATATTATAAGCTTCAGGTTTTAAAGAGACTAGATATTAACTGCACCTGACACAAAAAAGAAATGATTATGTGAAGTGACAGTAGTGTTAGCTAATGCTACAGTGGTAATCATATTACAATGTATAATTGTATCAAGTCAATATGTTTTACACCTTAAGTTTACACAATGTTCTATGTCAATTACCTCTCCATAAAAGTAAATTTAAAAAAATAGAACTTATTACACATTGCTGTCTTTCTGACTCTGCAACACTTTTTATGCTTTCACATTAGTTGGCCCCATCATTCACCATGAAGGGAAATGAAACCTGCAGTTCCAATCTTAGACACAGATGAGTCCTTATCACCTATTTCTGAAATGTACTGATTAGACACACTGACTCATACTTGACACATCTGGAATCTCACATGGTTATAGTCATCCTGCAAGAGCAGGAGGGATCCCACTCAAGTATGCTTCAGATTCGAGACCCGATCACACACACACGCACACACACAAACACACCCCAAAAGGCTATAAAATGTTTATTACTTACATAATTGAGGTCTCAGAGGAAAGCAGAACAAACCTCTCAACCATGTTCAAAATGGCTTGAAAGAAGTAAAGGAGACCAGACTGAGTTTGTATTGTGGTGAGATGGGGCTGGGGTGAGAGTTCCTGCATGCAGTCAAGGGCTTGTGGTTTGAATCCCCCTTTGGCACCAAAGGAGGGAGAGTTTTATCAGCTAGCCCAATTGTGGGACAAAGAAGAAGGAAGGGAAAGCTTAAAAGCTGTCAGCAGTTAAACATCAAAAAAATGGAGCCAGAATCACCTTTAAACAGACCAAGCAATTGATCATGTGACCATACAAAATGAACCTTTAATAATTATTATTAAAAAAATATAGAAAGTTATATATAAAAAAAAAGTTATTGTAATAATCCTTGATCCCATCTCTTTAACACTACATTTTCATACCTTATCCAAAATGACAATTTTATTGTCCACATTCTTGTTTTCTTACTAGCAAGTCAATAAAATATGATAAATGCTTGAGAAAAATTTGTCCAATTATTGGAATACCAGTACTAAGTTTGTATATTCACTTAACTCTTTATTAGTCTGCCTTTCTATTTCTCAAAATAGGTTAGACATATTGTAGAGTGAGATCAGAGCCAAGTTAAAGCTGAAGCAGTAGGCTTGATTTTGCATATAATAATGAGAGGCTGAAATTTTATCTCAAATATTTTTTAAGTCAGAGACTATGTTTTAACATAGGAATAATATGATCACATTTATAAACTAGAAAGTTTACTTTTATAACAGCATGAAGAACCATTTGTAGAATTTTATTTTATAACATTTTATAACAGCATAAAGAAGCATTTGTAGAAGCTAAGCATGTATTTCAGACCTAAAATACAAAGAGTTGATAAATAATAATGATCAAAAATTATATTAGGGACATGAAAATAATAGAATCGTAAAGAGGAAAACGTATTTAACTCTGGCTTGGATTACTTGGCCATTGTAATAGATACATATATAAATATATAAATGAATACATATGTTTGTGTGTATATATGTGTGTGTGTGTGTGTGTGTGTGTGTGTGTGTGGTCACTTCCCCTTCTTGAGCAACTGATTAAGTATACATACCGACTACTTGCTATATCAGGCTCTCTCATGTAGGGTCTGCCATGCACCTGCCCTAATTGTCCCAGACAGCTAGGGACAGCCCCTATATCCTGAAGCCTGGGAAATTCATTCAAATTAACCAATCACAGGAAACCTCATATGATTGCTCTACATAAACTGCAGCTCAAGCATACTGTTACACTCCCTGGGTGAAACCACCTGTGTGGCCCCACCTGGCAACTTCTATTTGGAGCTGTAAATATTGAAAAGTTCTGCCTTTTATCTATCTGTGTGTCAGGGTGCTGTTTCAACAAGGATACAGACACAGTTGTGCAGGAAATGAGTTTTAAATGAAAAGAAAAGGGGTCTGAGCATTAAATCTTGACTGGGAAGAGTGAGAGTATTTACATACTAGACATGCCAATTAAGGGAATGCCATACTCACAGTAATTTATACAGCTCTTAATGGAAAACAAACACCCAAGCAAGTGACTGGATGCACTTAGCACTATATAAATCTGTGTCTTTATGTTAAGTCTAATGAAGGATTTGGAAAATAGGAGGAAGGGATAGCTCTATCTCCCACCCCCAAACAAATCAACTAATACATAGGTTTGACAATAATTTGTTGTATGAGAAAAAAATGTACTCATCTGGAGACTGCCTTTAGAAATTTGTACTGGGAAACATGTAGACTTAGCAGTTAGCCATGGGTTCTGAAGTAGAATAAGAAACTATATTGTGATTTTCCGAAGTTGTGCTTAAGCAATCCACTTATAGGGGTTGAGATGCCAAATGGTTGGTTTCATCTATAATTGGGCTTCTACAGCACTGAGGTAATGGAGATACGGGTGTTGAATGGAGCCAGGATATGGTTAAAATTAGGTATTTTAGGGCCTATGATGGATAGGTCAGAGGAGCCAAGAAATAACTTGTGAAAGTCTTGCAATATGGCAACATAATTGAAATGGAAATCAAGTTTGCATTGGCCTCAGAGTTGGAGTGGCAGTATGCTCCTGAAGGAAGGGGAATATGATCTGGAATGGGAGTAATAGTAGAGAACTAAGAAAAAGAAATGCCCACTCCAGGCCTTAATGATTGGTGTTTTGAAGGTTTAATAACCTTTTGTTGGATAATTCCCAAAAAGTTGTTTCTTCAGTGGGAAACAAAGATAAAGGTAAAGTAAAATTGAAGGTAGAAGATTATAAGAAGGTTGAGAGTAAAGAAGAGCTGTTACTTGATAAATGGAACAGTATGAATGTCTAGAGGGAGGTTGGTAATGGTAACTGAGCTGAAGACTTGTGTTCAAAATACGTGAAGAACTCCTATGAGTAATAAATAAGCACACAACTCAAGCAAAAAATTGGAGCAAACCCTTTATACAAGCACTATGCAAATGGCCGATAAGCATTTAAAAAGATGCTCAATATTAATGATTCAAAAGGAAAATACAAATTAAAACCACAATGAGATACCACTATATGCTCTTTTGCATGGCTAAAATGAGAAAGATTGGAAATAACTAACATAGGAGAGGAGTGGAACTACGTGATATTTCATATATTGCAGAGGGAGGGTAATATATGGCAACCTCCTTGACAAACAGTTAGGCAGTTTCTTAAATGGTTAAACAGCAGCTTTAAACATAATGGGCAGAAACTGGAAGCAATGCCGAAATCCATCAACAGGAAAATCAATAAGCCGTGTCATAGTCACAAAATGGAATACCACTCACCAGGAGTAAAGTACGGACACATGCACTGGCACAACATGGATCAATCCCAAGAATATTGTCTGAGTGAAGAAAGCAGGATACAAAAAGTACATGATTCTATGTGTAAGAAATTGAAGAGTCAAGAAAAACAATCTATGCTGATAGATATCATACCAACTTCTGGGATAGAGGAGTAAATTAATGGAAAGGAGGAATGAGTAAACTTTCTAGGGTGGGTGATAGAAATGTTCCAATCTTTATATGGATTTGTCAAAATTGATTGAAAGATACATTTAAGATATTTATATGATTATGATTTATGTGATGATATGTATATGATATATAAATAATGTATAAATGACATAAATAATTTATCAAATCAAAATAATCAATGACTGAAAGAAAACAAAACAAATAAAACAAAGAATTCCATTTTTAAAAAACTCTCAAGTTGTTCAGAAAAAGAGAGATTAAGTACAAAGGTGTTAAAAATTTTTGATAATGCAAAATTTCTGGCATGTAGTAAGTTATAAATTATAAACTCTTTGGAATTGTTGTATTTTCCAACATTAACAACCAATTTTCTATCTCTCTAGACATCACCTTGGATATCTAGCAATTCAATTCAATTCTAACCTAATGTACCTGGAATAATAGTCAGATTTCAGAAGTCAAAAGGCAAGACTGCCCCCACTAAAGATGCCAATCACAAGTCCTGGGCACCTCTATTTTCAGACTGACTAGCAGCAGCAGTGAAATGAGCATTTGGAAAAAAGGTGCAATTTTTTAAAGTATGCAAGGTAAAGGGTGCATATAAGGATTTATATCACCTTCATATTGTACAAAATATCCTAATATAAAACCTAAAAACTGGTTTAGGGAGCAAGATGGCAGCAGTGACAGCATAGCCTTTTTCTTTGATCTTTATAAACAGGAGCACAAATATGATTGAATCAGACACCAGTCATAGTACAAAAATCAGATGTATATACTAGGTACTTTGGTCAATCCTTACCAAGAACATTGGTAGATTTCATGGGGCATAAAGGAATATGTTAAGATTTTTATTTTGTTTTATAACTAGTTAATGGGGAATTATGTGAGGGATAGATAAAAGAGATACCAGAGAGAAAAAAAGACTCTTTTCTAAAGGGTACCAGAGAATTGAAGTAATGGGTAATAGGGTTGGAAAATTTGTTTTCTTACCATCTTGAGATTCTCTCCTTCTAAGCCATGAAAGCAGTAAAGGATTGTATGCTAAAAGTTGTATATTATATTTTAAAAGGCTCTCACCTCATTCTGTCCGGCATTATCCTAATTTGTTGTCTTATTCCAGCAATAATGATATAAATTAATATTTATTTAAGAGCTGCTCTGAACCATGCATGTGTGCTACAGTTTTACAAACATTGTCTCTGATCTTTAAAAGGCCTCTGGAACATGTACAGCATCATCTTCATTGCCTACATGAGGAAACCAGGTTACAAATTATTGAGCCAGTCCAAGGAGCTAGTTCAAGGAGCTAGAATAAGACCTGATGTTGGAATATAATCTTAATTTGTGAAATTCTAATCCATGGTCCTTCTATGTGCCTTAGCTAGAGGCTGAGAACAAGCCTGGCCCTTTTCATTCGTCCCTAAAGCATCTGGCACAATGCTCTCTATGTCGTAGGTGGTCCGTGAGCACATATTTATCTGACAAGAACTTGGCAAAGCATTGTAGTCTTGTACAATCAAGGCTTATGGTTCTAATCATGGCCCTGTCACCAATTAATTGTAAGAATATACCATCAAATCACTACTAGCTTCAATTTACTTAATTATAAAATGAGGAATAAAAAGATGTAAGAATTAAATGATAGCATGCAGTATAAATTACTGGCAGGTAATATAAAACCACTCTACATTTACTCATAATGCTTTCACCTCACCAGCCAGCCCAACACAGTGTGTAAACTTACCAGGCCCATTGGTTTATCCTGTATATTTCTTCCATGGGACACAAGTTTTTATCCTATCATGTACCTGTTCACAGAATGGGAGCCACAGGGAATTTTTTGTAACAGAGGTAGGATGAAATGTAGGGTTTAGGATCTAACCTGTTACTTAAGCCACAACCTCGCTCATGTTTTGTTCACTAATCTGTTCTTTTGGTAAGTTCCCCAGGTAGCAGTATATCAGTGAGTTTAAAACCATCTCCTGTTGCTAATTTTTTTCATTGGCTAATACTTCCTAGTTCAATTCCAGCAGTATTTTGTTAGGTTTGTCAAAAATATTAAATTGGCCCATTTTATGGGATAATGGAAATGTGTTTTCTCTCTTCTTGATTCCATAAAAGCAGTTAATGGCTTACTTGAACTGTATATTATATGATACACGGGGATGCCTGGGGTCCTATTATTATAGTTTATGGGGCTGGTCTGAACAGCCTGTCCTGTGACTAGAATGAAAGATAGGAGTTAGAAGGGCAAAGTGACCTACAGGAAATTTGGATTTCTGAATTGCTTGTCAAAATGTTCTAAATGGCTAGGCTATGTATCTTTCAAGGTAGGCTGAGAACATACTGATGGAGAAATTTAACCCTTTGTTTAGTGAAAACCAAGCAAGCATCAAGCTTCCTGATATAACATTACATGGAGACTTTAAATTTTTCTTCAGAAAAAATGACTAATGGATTAGATGTTCTTGAAAACACCCTCTTTTTTTATATGGTTTGTTATCTTTCCCTAAGCCTAAGGACTTACATTCTTGCCCATGATAAGAAATATACAGCTGAAAGAATTTTATTGAATAGTGTTTTAATATTTGAGTCTTGAAACTCTGTTGGTGATACTGTGTGTGTTCTGGAACCCTAGTGTTTTTAGTTAGAAGATGATAAATTTGAAAAACTGTGGACATGATGTTTGGGACACAGAGAATTATTTTACATATTCTCTGTACTGACAAGACCACTTTATAGTTTTCTCTATTCTTGTTTCTTGCATTTTCATACAAGATTGCACTTACTGGACATATCAGGGCATCAATTATTTCCCTTTTTGTCTAGGAGCTGTGCTTATTTGATTTTCCAGGAGACACATATCCTTTGACTATTGTTTTGACCCATTTTTAGAGATACAAGTTTCAGTTATTTCTAAAACCTTAAGATTCAGGTCATTGTTGGTCACTCAGCCTTTGTGTGTCCAATGGTTAAATTATTTGTTTCCATACCATAAATTTTAACTATTATGGAAGAAAACTTGCTGCCAGGCTGGTTAAAACAAATATTGAACAAAATGTAAACCATATTAATTATGATCTATTTAGACTTTCTCAGACGGGGGCTAAAAATCAAATGTGACTATGGGTGTGCCATATAAATGAATGACATCAGTTACTGTGATCAGAAAGTAGCCGTGGAACCTGGTGAGCTGGAGAGTGCATGACTTGTCTGTCAGGATTACAAATATGTGAATGAACTACTCTGCCAGCCAAACAAAATACATGATAAGGCAAAGCACTCTGCTAGCTAAAAAGAATGAATGGATAAACTGAGAGATGTAACAGGGCTAGAAGGAATGAGCTCTGTTTCTCTCTGTGGGAGGGAGCATTGACATGAGGACAAATGACCGTGGTCAGCACTGACCATGGCTTCCTTTAGAGCCGGAGGCAGACAGGAAGGAATGCAGCTCAGATCTAATTAAATAAGCCATGAGGAATTCAAATGGAATAAGTAACTAGTGGTTTTAAAATTAGTTTGCTGAGTTTCTATAGTAATATTAATATAAGTTGGTGCTTTTCTGTTCCCATCATGGAGAAGATGTAGGGCAGAGCTGTTAGTGGCCAGGATCATAGGCTCTAAGTGTTGTTTGAGATACAAAAGACCCCTTCTGCTCCATGTGAACTATGACAACATGGACATGTAACTAAAGTTCTCTGCTCTCAGTTACACATCTGCAAAACAGGAATAATGATAGTATCTACCTCCATGGTTGTTTTAAAGATAAAATGACAGTATATTTAATAGGGCTGACATATAGTGTTACATAAATATTTGTTATCATGAAGTGATGGTTAGACAACCAATGATTCTTTTCAGCTTTTTTCTACTAGAAGAAATACGAGACCTCAGTAAAGTAGTAGATAAATACATCTTTTATTGTACATAAAGTCATAGATTATCAGAGCCATTAGGAAACTTTAGAGATTCTCAAGACTAATCCCAGACTTTATAAGTAAAATGTCTTACATATGTAAGTTATTTCTAGTCATGCTACTTATAACAAGAGATAAATGACCAGTAACTCTCTCCTCTGAGCACCAGGCCTGATGATTTTCCTGACACTTTCTGCTGTGTATATAAACTTAAACATATTAGTTTCTCCCTGAAATTCTTGATTAGTGAGCTAGAAATTATCCCCATGTTATCTGTGGAACTAGCTCATATACAAAGGCCTACTACAGGTGTGTAATATAAGAGAAAGATTTTGTGATTTGCTTAGTGCCAATGTAACAATTTTCTCCAATTAACTAAGCTAACCCATTTTATCTGTTGTGGCAGCAGGTGCCATTAAATATGATCCTTTCAAATTCAGGTGCTGTCTGTCAGAGCAGAAGGTGAAAGTCCCCTGTAATACAGACACTAGGAAAGATACCTCATCTCTTGGGATTTATATGCCATGGCAAACACACTATTTGCCTGCAGCTGGAAATGAAATAAGTGTGATTAGAATCTGGATTTTAATAAAGTACAACTTGTCTCGCTGAAGAAACAGAAGCTCAGATATGAACAAGAATAAAGCTACAAGATAGTAGTTCTCAGCCTCACTGCACATCAAAATCATCTAGGAGATTTAAAAAACTACCAATTCTAAAGACCCACTCTAGATATTATTATGAATAGTCTGTGGAATATGGCCAAAACAAAGTGATTTTTAAAATTTCCTAGTTGACTCTAAGTTGACTCTTATCCAAGGGTTAAGAACCATGAACCTAAAAGTAATTTTCTCACTGACCCTCTGTTGGAATGGCCTCTTCTCTCATTGCCATCCTTTTATTTAAATAACCTCCACTTGAAACTTGAAGATTGCCAAAATATGTATCATTTCCACTTGTCCATTCTTTTATTGACTTGAATATTTATTAAATATTTTTTGATGTGTCTAACAATAAACTGGGTGTTGGGATTACAACAATGAGCTTTCCTTTAAGAAAGAAAAGACTTTGGCTTTTACCATCTTCACTAACTGAATCTCCATAAATGTTAAATTTAAGTCAGTTAATGGATAAAGGAAAAACAGGCAAATGCTATTTGTAGATAACATGATCTTATACGTAGGTATAAGACTCCACCAAAAAAGTACTAGAGCTTTTAAAAAAATCAGCAAAGATGGAGGATAGAAGATTAACATACAGGAATGTTTCTCTTCTATGCAATTTGAGAAGAAAGTTAAGAAGTCAATTCTGTTTCCAGTAGCATCCAAAAGAATAAAATTCTTAATAAATCTAACCAGGGAGGTAACCAATTTGTACACTAAAAAATACAAAACATTGCTGAAAGTTATTAAAAAGAACTAAGTAAATGAAAAAATACCCCATGTTCAAGAATTGGAATACTTAATATTGTTAAAATGGTAAATACTGCACCCAAATAATCTAGAGTCTCATGTAATCCCTATCAAAATTCCAATTCTGACTCCAAAGAAAAATTATTTTATTTTTTATTTTTCAGAAAAGGAAAATCCAATCTGGAAATTGATGTAGAATTCAAAGGGACCTCACATAGACAAAACAATATTGAAAAAGAAGAACAAAGTTGGAGGATTCAAACATCTCTATTTCAAAACTTATTATAAAGCTACAGTAATCAAAAGAGTGTGTTATAGAATAAAGGTAGACATATACAGCAATAGAATAGAAATAAATTCATGGACATGGCTGAATGGTTTTTAACAAATGTGCCTAACTATTCAGTGGGGAGAGAACAGTGTCTTCATAAATGGTGCTCAGACAACTGAATACCCAGATGCAAAAGAATGAAGTTGGATCCTTCCTTACATTATGTAGAAGAATTAACTCAAAGTATATCAAAGACCTGAATGTGAAAGCTAATGCCATAAAACTCTTAAAAGAAATCATAGGAATGAATCTTTATGACCTTGGATTTGGCAATGGATGCTTAGATATGACACCAAAAGCATGAGCAACAAAGAAAAAATAGATGTGATGTCATAAAAATTAAAAAGATTTATGTACCAAGGATCATTATCAAGACATTTTAAAAACAACCTACAGGATGGGAGAAAATGTTTGCAAATCACTTATCTGGTCATTGTTTACTCACAAATATAAAAAGAATCCTCCAACTCAATGACAAAAGATAAACAATCAAATTATTAAGTGGGCAAAGACACTGAAAAAAATTTTCCAAAGAAGATACACATATGGTCAATAATCACAAGAAAATATGCTCAATATCACTAGTAATTAGAGAAATGCAAATTAAAATCACAATGTGGTACTACTTCATACCAAGTAGAATGACTGTAATAGAAAAAAAAGAGAAACTTTCAAGAGTTTGGTGAAGAAGTAGAGAAGTTAGAACCCTGATACACTGATGATGGGGATATAAAATGGCATAGCATCTATGGAAAACATTCACCCTTTTCTCAAAAATTTAAGCATCTAACTACCATATGACCCAACAACACCACTCAAATATATATACCCCAACTATTTGAAAACAAGTACTTAAAAAAATACTTCTACATGAATGTCCATGGTGGCACTATTCACAATAACAAAAAGGTAGAAATGACTCCATGTCCATTAACTGATGAACAAACACAATCTGGCATATATAAACAATGGAATATTATTTGACCATGCAAAGGATGGAAGTGATCATATATGCTACAATGTGGATGAACCTCATTGTTAAATGAAAGAGGCCAGACACAAAAGGTTACATATTGTATGATTCCTTTCCTAATGAAACATCCAGAATAAGCAAATGTATGAGACAGAGCACACTGATACTTGCCAGGATATGAAGAATGAGGAAATGGTGAGTAGTCAGGATTTTTTGGAGGAATAATAAAATGTTTTACAACTTTGTAGAGGTAGTAATTATACAACACTGTGAATTCACTAAATGACACTAAATTGTACACTTTAAAATGGTTAATTTTGGTATGTGGAATTCACCTCAATTAAAAATAAAAAGGAATAGGAATAACAGAGTCTGGTACTTACACAGGGCTCAGAACAGTGCCTGTTCCCTCAGCCAGACTGAAAAGCCTCAAGACTCACAGGAATTAGACTACACAAAAAGGTGTTGTCTCAGGAGTAAGAAATAATCAGCCTTAGATTGAGAAAAACTTTTCCTTTGCTACCTAATAAACTAAGACCCAAATGGATGAAAATTATTTCTGAGGAATTTAGTAGCTATGCAGGACAAAGCTCAAGCATATTTACAGGAATACAAATAGATATAGCACCCAACAAAGATAAAATTCACCATGTTTAGCAACCAAGAAAAATTACAGGCATGCAAAGAAAATATGACCCTTAATGGGGAGAAAAATAAATTAATCAAACCCAAGCCAGATTGGCACAGATGTTAGAATTAGCAGTTAGAATTAAAAGCTATAACTGTATACTGTATGATCAAAGAGTTAAGCAGAGATATGGAGGTTATGAGAAAATGTCTAAATCAAACTCCTAGAGATAAAAATCATAATATCTAAGATGAAAAATACACTACATGAGATTAATGGAAAATTAGACATTACAGAGGAAGATATTAGTGAATTGAAGATATAGTAATAGAAACTATACAAAGACACACTGAAAAAAGGGAATTTTAAAAGTAACAGAGCATCAGTGAGATAATTTTAAATGGTCTGATATACATGCAATTGGAGTTCTTAAGGGAGAAGAGAGTAAGGATGGAAAACAATAAATATTAGAAGATAAAATTACCAACACTTTTCCAAATTTGATAAAAAATATAAAACAACATGTCTAAAAAAGTGCCATAATACTGAAACGTAAGAAACATGACAAAAATTACATAATGGAATATCAGAATCAAACTTCTCAACATCAGTGATAAATAGAAAATCTTCAAAGTAACCAGATGAAAAAGACATGCTGTGTACAGAGGCACACAAAAAAAAGTTCAGCAGATTTTTCATTCAAAACAATGCTACTGGAAAAAGAATGGAGTACCATTATTAAAGTACTGAAAGAAAAAGAAAATAACTGATCATATAGAATTCTATATCCAGTGAAAATATTTTTCAGATGAAGGTGGAATGAGGACTTCTTCAGACATATAATAGAGGGAAGAATACACCACCAGCTGAACTACCCTGCAAGAAATGTGAAAGGTCCTTCAGGCAGAAGAAAAATTACAGTGGATGGAAATATGAACTTACACAATGGAATGGCAAGTACCAGAATGGTAGCTACAAAAATTGACATAACAGTTGTTTTGTTATTTAAATTTCTTAAAAGATAATTTGAGTTTTAAAGAAAAATAACATCAGTGTAGTTTGGATTTTATAAAATATATCAAAGCAAAATGTATGCCAACAAATCTCAAAAGTAAAGAAGGGAAGGATGGAAGTGTACTGTGTAAGGTTACTTTATTATAACTGAAATGGTATACTATTACATGAATAGTAGACTGGGGAGTTTAAGATATATGTTATAAAGCATAAAGCTGTAAACCATAGAGCAACCACTAAAATAACAAAATATAGGATTATAGATAGGTAGTCAACTAAGGGAATAAAAAAATTCATGATGATGAATGGCCAAAATTTATAAAATAATAATAAAATATACTGATAACACAAAGTGTTAAAGAGAATGTGGAACAATAGGAAATTTCAGACACTATTGCTAGAGCATATTGAATTATCACTTTCAGAAATATTTGAGAGTATCTGATAAAGCTGGACATATGCATATAAAATAAGACCCAAATGGATAAAATAATGAAATCATTTTACCTCGACATATACATACAATATGTATGTAACTATACATATATATGAAACTGATGAGTCTTTTTTAAAAAAAGTAAAAACAGACAAGATATCCATCAACATTATAATGGGTAATGTGTAGCATATTTACACAATGGGATATTGTAAAACAATGAGAGTAAAATGTGCTACATTCAATAATGTGGAAGAATCTCATAAGCATATTATTGAACTAAAGATGCCACATAGAGCACATCTGTTATAATTCCATTTATGTATGAGTCGATGGTGCTAGAAGTCAAGGCAGTGATGATCTTCTGGGGCCAGTTATAACTGGATTTGAGGAAGGGGACCTCCAAGATGCTTGCAGTGGTCTATTTACTTAAATGGATGGTTACACAAAAGTATTCATTTTGAGGGAATTTATCATTTATGGTTGTGCACTTTTATTTAAGCATATTATACTTCTTTTTAAATACACGTAAAAAGTCACATAGTGGAAGTTGTAGATCCTGATAGCAAACATAATTTAAACTTTCAAAACTTCCAAGTTCAAAGTCTGTTAAATGAAAACAGTTACAATGTTTTCTAGTTCTATATACTTGATGAACACTTATGATAGTGAAGATAGGATAAGTGTAATGATGAAGTTGATGGGAAAAAGAATATTTGCCTTTGTTAAGTAAGAACTTTGATGCAATTCTGCAGGTCTTAAAGAAAAACAATTATAAAAAAGAAAATAAATGGTGAAATAAACAATTATCCTTAATCTTTCTACCCAGAGTAAATTGATGTTGATCTTTTTGTTGTATATACTCCCAGAGACACTGTGTGTGTGTGTGTGTGTGTGTGTAGATGGTGTTGCATTTTATTTTGTTTTTCTGAGATATGAATACATTGTTTTATAATGCAGTTTTTGGTCATTTAGCAGCATATAGTGAACATTTTCCATTTCAATAATTGTGTTCCTAGCATATTACTTACAGTTATGATAACTGCAGCTACTTCACTTAAAGACCAAGATTTCCTCTTACTATTTTACAACTGGATGGTCACTAATATAAAAGAAAAAAATAGCATTTACTTAAAGATAGTCAAAAGAGTTGACTTCCAGGATATACACACAGTGAATATCAAAATGTATCATTAATAATTTGTTTGCTTTTTTGCTATCCCTGTATGATTTGAAGTTTTAAAAGAAATATAAGGTTGTTGACAAATCTGTCATTCACCTAACCTTTAAAGTTTATGTTATAATTTTGTCTGGTTTAGACCCATTAACAGGGAGGTATACTGGGAGAGACTCTTCCATACTTCACAGTGGAACTTAGACATGAAGAAGATTCTTTCTGTTTTGACCTACCTACGATCTACTCCTTTAAGTTCCCTCGAGAAAGTTTTTTCTGGGATTGTTGAGGGTATCTGGCTAAGCCATGGGAATAGTTCTGAAACTGTCTACATTCTGCAAATGAATCAGTATTACACCTTAAACACAAAAGGCATATATGAGCTGCCTCTATGAAATTTGGCTCAGTGAAATTCCAAACTGACTGACTGTTTAAATAACTAAATATAACCAACTTCTTTTTTTTTTTGGAAAAAGAATCATTTCTTTTTCTTGCTTACAGGGATGTGAGTCAGGTGGGGTGACCTTGCTTCAGGTGGGGGTTGAGTTGGCTTCAGATCCAGGTTGTGTATTGGGTACAAGTCTGTTCTACACGTCTCTCCTCCTTGCTGGAACAGAGTAGGGTTTGGACTTTTAGCAACAGTGTGTCTATCAGTTATGATTGAGCTCTGTGACTTAATTCAGCTGTCTGCAGGACTGGCTTGATATTGAGTAAAACTGGGTCATGGTGAGCTTACTGCCCTTGGATAAGAGCACTAATAAAGGACACTTTTTCTGTTTGACAGAGTTGAATTAAGGACAGTGAGGATTATCTCACCACATCATTCTTTGCTTTTTCTTTACACCCTGCAGATTTCCAGTTGCATCTTGTTGGCCCAGAATTTATTTGAATCACTAATACTCATTAATATAAATGCAAAATCTTAAGTCATCATCATGCATGTCAATTTCCAGATGAGTCTCAGTAGGTTTGTATTCTCCACGAAACAAATAGAACTAATGTAGTAGCATTATCTATCAGCATACTGAACCACACAGACCAACACATACACAAATTTTCATCATCATTTCTAATTGGTACTAATTTATAGAAATCACAATTCACTTATCACAGCCTTCTTTGCCTAGAACCACTGCAATTTCTTTTAGAGCAGAATTCCATGCCCTAATCTGGAAAATGATCACAGAGAATTTCATTTTATACAGTAATTGCACCTCTAAGCCCTATTTCAGATTGTAATAGAACAGGGATGTTTAACATAGGGTTTATCACTCCACTGGGTTGTATTGAAAGTTATCATGAAGCCCCTAAAATGTCTATACACTGTCCATGTTATTGCTTGCATATTTTATATAAGGAAGGTCTGTAACTTCCCCCAGTTTTGCAGAAGATCACACAATTCTGTAAAGGCTCACAAACATAGACCCATTCCTTGGTCAATGACTTTGTACTGTGCATGTGAAGTGTAGTGTTGTAGGTAAGATCCAGACCTTGACCCCCTTTCACTCTTAATATACCCTATTTTACACATTCCTACTGTCCCTTCTCAACCTGCAAACACTAAAAGGGTCCTTGTTTTGTTACTGAACTGCAGGATCGTGGATCCCATGGTTCTTCTATTAGGCATAAAGAAATACGTTTAATTAATAAAAATTACCAAGTATTGTTTGAATAAAGACAGTCCACCTACACTGTGCTAGGCCCTGTGAGCATACATGGCACAGTAAAAGCAGAGCTGTCCGTATATATATTAGCAAGATGAGTTGGCACACAATTATGAAGCAAGATTTTTAAAATATCTCAAACACTGCTTGCTCTAAAATACAATTTGAAATCTCACATAAATTTCATGGGGGAAGATATGGGACTTGAATCTTTTTTAAGAGGCAAATATTCCAGAAAAGGAAACAAATTAAGCCAGTAATAATTTCATTTTTATTCATTTAATGCAATAAGATTTCTTTCCTCTATACAGCAAACTGGGATCCGTTAATTCTAGGTAAGTTAAGACAGTAGTCATTCGTGTGAATCATGGGCATGAACAAGAATGACAGAGTCCAGCAGGACATATATTAGGCATGGAAGAGAGCAGAGCTCATCAACTAATATCTGTAGGGAATTTCTAGATATTCAGAAAATAAGTGTCCAGAAAAGAAAAGATGCAGCTAGAAAGGAAATAAAGTGAATTCTCTTGTCCTCCTTCATAATTTTGCAATGTCTAAGTCTGAATACATGTAGAAGAAGTCAAAATGGGTTTTCATGTTACAGAAATGACTCTGGATAGTTGGTTTTCAAGCTGAGCTCTATGCACTTCTCCATGGTCTTTCTGAAAGGAAAGATGCCAAAGAAGCAAGGTACATAAAGGTGAAGCCAGGACACAGGAATCCTGAGGCTCTATCTTGGCAAGAGAACAATTCTGATTAGATCTATCTTACGTTTTGTCCCTTAGCTTCTTTTAAGTAATGGATTTCACTTGTTATAAATAATGGATTCCTCTATATGATAGAGAGGTTATTGACAGGTAGACCATAATTGGGTAGATGGATGGAAAGGTGGATGATATATAGGTACAAAGATTATGCCTGATTCCTGTGGGTGAAGAGGGCACATGGCAACCTTCTAATCCCTGTGCTTTTAATCAGTCTTGTCTTGTTTCTGTCTTTCCTGAGGTTGAACCTAGAGTCCATTACTTTGAGCAATAAGAGTGATTCCTGAATATTATTTAAGAGTGATTCCTGACTATATCCTGTATAATCACAATAGATACTGGGTTTCTGTTTCCAGCCCTGTTTCCCTTATCATCTCGTTTTAATGCTACTTTCCTCTTTATTTACCCTGGCAAATCCAGCCATGTTCTTTTAATTTTCTTCCAAACTAAATACCCCTATTAAATAGGAACCAAAAGTCTTTAAAGCAAGTAAGGTACAATAAAAGCAATAGTTTCACATTATATTCATTTACAGGAGGAGCTAATGGTAAAATCAAGAGTGAGAGCATAGATAAAATCATGATAGGATAAGGGTAAAATGAAGCATAAAGACCACAGTTTCTAATCAGTTAAACTTTTCATTTCTCTCCTACAATGCTGAAAAATAATGTTTACATATTTAAGCACTTGCACTTCTATTCTCTAAAATGTACCCTTATTCAGAAGTCAAATGCAAATTTCATATACACTCTATGAAAGACTCAACTGACTCAATGAAAATGAATTTTCTAGATTTTTTTTTTTTGGTTATTTACTTTTGCTTCTAGGAAAATTCCTGGAATAAGGAATAAAAATAGATATTCAGAGACCAGTGTGGTTACTTGATTCATCACCTTGTCACCAGAGGAAAATTCACATAATTTAATTCCCCACCCTCCTGTCTGTATTTTCTCTGCTGTCTGTCACAGGAGGGCAATGCAGGTGCATATTAATGAGACCAGGCTGGGCAGCCACCCAAGGCATTTTTCTCAGTCTGGAAAAAGTGTCTCGACATTTACAAAATCCCTGAAAGGACAGTTACATAAGCAATTGTCAACCTTAAGAGAGGTCAGGAGATAAAAAATAGAGGCAAGGTGAGATGTGGAGTTGGCACTAAAAACCACGGCAATCAGTTCTTGTCTAAAGTTATATGATGTAATGTAAGCTTTGTGATATTGATATATGAGCAATAAAGTGTTGTTGATTAAGACAGAATTTTATTCCAACTATCACTGAATATCAATAAGAGAGAAAAAATAAGTGAAGATATTTATTCAGAATTGGAAGAATCTTTTTGTGAATCATTTTCCATCAAAAACTTTATGTACTTAATAAAGACTTAATTAAGAATAAATGAGAGCTGATCAATGAAGAATCTGTCCCCTTCCCCAAGAAAAGATATTACAAAATGAGTAAATACAGAAAGTTTCACATTAAACTTACTGTACTACATTGGCATAAAAGATGTTACTTCCTATACAAATTTTAAAAGCCCAGAGACATATAATAAATATGATGATTAATAAATGTGGCTAATAAGTTACTTTTATATCAGTTTGGATTTGTTCTCTTTAATAACCTTTATTCTTTTTAATGCCACTACTTGGATAAATATAAAGAAGAAATAGAACTTCTGAAAGAAAAATAATGAGTAAAGAAATTAAATTACTAGCTTAAAAGTTTCCAAAATAAAAATGCCAGTGTTGGATGGTTTCACTGTCAAATTCTATGAATCATTTATGAAAAAAATAATACCAATACTATAAGATGTCTAAATTGTATAAAAGGAGAGAACAATTCCCAATTCATTTTATGAGGCCAACATTATCTAATACCAAAACACAATAAGAGAAGAAAACTACAGGCTAATACCCTTAAGAATACAGACACAAAGTCCTAAAAAAAATACTAGCAAAGCAATTCCAATAACATATAGAACACCATGACCAAGTACAATTTAAAGGATAAAAGCTATAAGGTCATCTCAATAGATACAGAAAGGGAAAAAAAAGCATGTGATAACCCAAATCCATTTATGATTCAAAACAAAATAAAACAAAACACTCTCAACAAACCTGAGTAGAAAGGAGCTTATTAGCTAGCCTTATAAAAAGGTTTCTATCTATGAAACACCTACAGTAACATTACATCAATCCCAAAAGCCTGAATGCACTCTTAAAACTCAAAAGTTAAAAGGCAAACAACTCAACTAAAAACACACAAAAAGAGGATCAACATCATTGGTCATTAGGAAAATGCAAATTAAAACCACATGAAATAGTATTTCACATCAATTAGGACAGTTATAATTAAAAAGACTGACAACAATAATTGTTGAAATGGATAAGCCTCAAAAATATACTCAGTGAAAGAAGCCAGACATAAAAGACTACATATTATGTGATTTAATTTACATAAAAAATCCAGAAAAGCAAATCTATTTGAACAGAAAGTAGGTTAGGGGTTACCTAGAGAGAACAGAGATTGAGCATATGGGAAATATTTTAAGAGTAATGGAAATGTTCTAAAACTGAATTTTGGTGGTATTTGTTCAACTCTGTAATATTTATTAAATGTCATTGAATTGTATATTAAAATAGTTTAATGTTATATGTTATACATTAGTAAAGCTCTTTAAAAAAACAAAAGAAAAAGTAAAGCTCACTATTACAGTAATAGCTGAAAAGGGCACTTCTATTTTCTAGCACTCAAAAACCATTTATTCATATACATCACTCATTCAAAACACTCAACCATATAAAATGTGTGAACATCTTTGTAATCTCACATTACTCATGTAATGTGGATTTGTAAAGAGTGTCTTTCTGTTCTATGGATGTATATCCACTGTATTTTGCATCTCTCTACCCAAGATTCAGAAGTGAAATATGTATATTAACTCTCTGTTAAGCTTAAGACTTTTTCCAGAATAGCATGCATAAATACCGACAGAATACTTTAAAAGTGGGCATAACACTCAGGATTCCTAATGATTACATTATAGGTGATAGAATGAGCCAGAAACATAAAGGAAGTGGCTTCCTCTGGCTTTCTATAATAACTGAGAGAACTGGACTCAGGTTTGGTTTGCCACATTCCCTTTCCCACGTTTTTTCTATCTGGGTAATCTCTTAGGTAAACAAAACATTGGAGATATGTTGTGAAAAATCCTGTCAGAGACTGGTGCACTGAATCCCCAGCTGTGACAAAGAGAGGTCAACAGAGTTAAGTCACCTCCACGCCAAATCTGCTAAGAAATGAGTTTCCATGTGTGTTGGTCAAAGGAGTTTCTTTCCCATTCTGGAGAGGAAGCTACTCTCCTTCCCTGATTTCAGGTCCAAACAGGACCACATTCATAATTTTCAGGACCTTATGCACAATAAAAATGCTGGGCTCCTTGTTCAAAAAATTACTAAGAGTTCAAAACAATGAGAACAGAGCTTTAAACCAAGAGTTGGACCATTCTTAGGCACCTTGTGTGACTACACAGCTCACAAGTCCATAAAGCCTGCCTTGTCCCAGTTGCACTGCAACTCCTTACTTAATAGCAGATTTTTTTTTAGCACTCAAATGATAAAGATGGGCACTCATTATTTTGATACTGCAGTTTGAAGAACCCTCTTAAGTGTGCACTAGAAGTCTGATTGGAAATGAGTCAGCAATACCTACTTAATTCTGCCAAGAAAGAAAGCTGCCTCTCAAACAAACAGGACATAAATAAGACTTTTGCCAAAACAGTTTAAGACAAAAAATGAAAATGCTATTGCAAATTCTATTTAAAAGAAACTTGTCCCCAGTATCTTAGATTTTTAAGAACATGAGACACATTATGGTGCCTGCTAAGCATTTCCAGTGTCTTCATATTTTATGATATACTACTTGGATTAACTCTCATACTTGAGACAAATGTTAATTGAGGGTGTTTCTTATTTTCAAATTCTTTTGCCATTCAAACAGGATGAGAACAGGAACAGAATTTGAAAAGCATAGATAAGGACTGGTTTTGTTAAGTACAGTCAGTTTTAATAAGCACTGAGTGACAGCCAGAAGATAAACATACTAGTACATTTTGGACAAGGCTTCTTAATATCACAGTTGAGAGATTCCTATTTATTTCTCTCTAGCCATTTAGCCAGCACCTGTTTCACTTGTTTCCATTCAGCGAAAGCATCCTCTGTGTTTGATTTTTGGAACTCCTTACAATACTTTGAATTTCTTTCTGCAGTTTTGTCTGTTCTCTGTGGAATCTTGATAACATCTGAAAATTTCCAAACACTTGTTAGGCCCTAGGATTTTTCTGATATGCTGTTCAGAGGAACAGATTTAGGTTTTCAGAATATCTCCTATGGTTAGACTGGCAAAGTTACCAAGTAAAGACCCGGTACCTGACTTTGAATCTGTCTGCTCTGATTTAATGGGTGATGTTTAAGACACCTGCGCAACTCAGCTTATCATGTAATCTGTTTTCTGCCCTGAACCATCTTTCTTTTCCAGAAACCAGCTTAAAGAGACTCTTGTACTCTCTACTCTATTTCCTGCCTCAGGACTTGACTAATTTCACATGAAAGATTTTATAAATGTGAACTGTCAGCATTTTCTAATACTAAGATTTACCCTCTTAATTTACAATTTATTCAAACATATCTTCCTCCCTCCAACTGACAATGTACCTGGACCTCTATTCAACTTTTAAATTATTTTTTTATCTGAAGATAATTGTAGATTCAGGTGAAGTTCCAAGAAATAACAGAGAGAAACTACCCAGTTTCCCCCAATAGTAACATCTCACAAAACTATAGTACATTACACAACAAGGATTGACATTGATAAAACCCTCTTATCTTATTCAAATATACCCTCATGCTGGCCTTTTATAACCACACTGAACTCCTTCCCATTGAACACATCTGCCCCCTCCCATCCTTAACTGCTGACCCACTACTCTGTTCTCCATTTCTATAATAATGTCATTCAAAAATATTATATAAATGGAATAATATATTATATAACCTTTTGGGATTGGCTTAATTCACTTGGCAAAATTCCCTAGAGATTCATCCAGGTTGTTGGAGGTAACAATAGTTCAGTCCTTTTGGTTGCTGAGTAATAGTCCATTGGTACAGATGTTCCACAGCTCCTTGAACCATTTACTCACTGAATGACAAATGGGCTATTTAAAGAAAAATTTTCTCCTCTTGTTTAATAGTTTTAATACTTTACATTTGTCCAGGATCCATTTTTATTTAAATTTTTCTTTTTCTTTTTTTGCCTACTGATGTGTAATTACTCCATTACCACTCTTCTTCCATTAAATTGGTTTTGCTTCTTTGGCAAAATGATGTATATTTCTATGGGTCTATATATGTGTTCTCTATTCTGTTCCACTGACTTGTGGTTCTATCCCTCTGCCCACACAGCATCATCTCAGTTACTGTAACTATAAAGTAAGCCTTAATATTGGGTAGAGTCATTCCTCTCACTTCAGTCTTTCCAGATTGTTTTAGTTATGCTATGGTCTGTACCTTTCCATGTAACATTTTAGAAAAAGCTTTTCTACTTCTACAAAACACACATGGGAGATTTTCAATGCAATTTCATTAAACCTATATAGATCAATTTGGGATAGTTGACATCTTTACTATGTTGAGTTTCTGATCCATGAACAAAGCATGTCTTTCCTTTTATTTAGATTTTTTTTGATTTATTGATCAACATTTTGTAATTATCAGCATCTGGAGTCTATGTTTTGTTAAGAGTATAAGTATTTGTTTTTCTTTAGAGCTATGATGAGTGATACTGTGTTTTTTACTTTTGGTGCCTACATATTTACAGTTGTTTGTAGTTAATATATAGAAATGTATTTGGTTTTTGTGTGTTGGTCCTGTATCCTGCAACCTTGCTGAACTCACAAGCTCTAAGTGTTTTTATAGATTCCTTGGGAGTTCCTAGGTAGACAGTAATGCCAGCTGTAAAAAGAAATAGTTTTATTTCTTCCTTTCCAATTTATATGCTCTTTATTTTCCTTGCTTTTATATTGTTACCACTTGCTCCTGATCTTTAGGGGAAAATATTCAGTCTTTATGCATTAAGTATGATGGTAGCTATGGATTTTTGTACATAGCTCTTCATCAAGTTTCAAGTTGAAGTAATTCTCCTCAATTTCTAACCTACTGAGAGCTTAACATGAAAAGGCCACGAATTTGTCCAGTGCTTTTTCTACCTCAATTGATATATCCATATGACTTTGTTCTTTAGTCTGTTGATATGGTGGATTGCCTTTACTGATTTTCATATACTGAACCAGTCTTGCATACATGGAATAAATGTCATTGGTTATGGTGTATAATTATTTTTATACATTGTGGATTCTATTTGGTAATATTCTGTTAGGGATTTTTGTGTTTAAGTTTGTGGTACCTCTTTGCCTATGATTTTCTATTTCTTGTACTGTGTAAGCTCTCAGTATCAGGCTAACATTGGCCTCAAGAATTAAGTTGACAAGTGTTTTCTCCTCCTCTACTTTCTGGAAGGGATTTTTTTTCTTTCTGGGGCACTTAAAAAGGCCATTATCTAGTGCAGGGAAAGAACGTACATAAATAAGGAGCAAATTCAAGACTTGGTAGATTTAAAAAGTTCCAGAAATGTTTAATCATCACCCAAGTCTTCTATACTAAAGTCAAAGTCCATCCAGAGCCCTGGGATCTTAAAACAAGGAACGGTGACATCTGAACAGATGCCCTGGGGATGGTGGCCCTGTGCAATCCATGAAACTTCAGAGCTTGAAGAAAACCCATCTTTCCCTAGTTAGAACTAGTACTATCCCCACCCCACCACTTCTAGTAGGAACTGAAGATGCCACTTTCCCACAATGATACAGGTATCCCTTTCGGATACCACCTCTCGTGCTATCATGCCAATACCTAAGTTTAAATCCTACCATAAGTGGTCTGAGAATGTACTAGACCTAAAAAAGGAAAAAAAAATCTATCATAATGGGGCTACAGGAAATATCTAGCATATTCCAGTATGAGTCAGAGGCATATCCCTAAGATTGGATTTTAAGGATATGTGATCAAGAGAATCAACACAGAATAAACAATAATTCATTGACTTGGGGTGCTTTATTGGGATAACAGGTTTTGATACCATGGCAAAGACTCCAGAGGATGAGGCAAACTCAGTGACTAGAGGTCCACAGAAGTATGGAGAAATCAATGACCTATCCTGATTTGTGGGGAAGTGCCTGAGTTTCCTGGAAGAAAGTATTATCAACAAATACCAAGATTAAGGAAGTAGGGATGCTGAAATGGGCATATGGTATAAAACTGTAAGATGTATATGGATTTAATCCATGGGTAGCCCATAGGAAATAGCATTTACCAAGGGTATCAGGGAGGCACTGGGGAGAAGAGTACCAACGTCACTAAAAAATTTAGTGGTAGCCCACCTCTGCAGGCCAGGGCTGATGGTAAGAGAGATGGTCCCAGGCCAGGCCTCATTAAAATTCATGGAAATGAAGCAGCTCTGTGAACTAATAGAAGCTAGGTGCTGACATTTAACTGCTAGAAACCAGTAGGATGAAATTATCATAATAATCATCAAGGTCAGAGGGACAGCCAAGAAGTCTTGGCCCACAGCGTGTTATGGAGTTGGATAGTAGTGCATGGCATCCTTGGGGGAAAAACAATGAGCCAACAAAGCTACTGATTAATATATAAAAGCCAGAACAAGGAAAGAATAGACTAGCAGGAGGCTGAATTTGTTAACTAATAAAGTGTGCAGATCCCCAAGAGGACAACCCTGTAATTCTGTGGCAAGTATGATTTCCTCAGTCCTTCCATTGAATGACTCTATAGCCTTAATACTACCATTAGTACTACAGCCATCAATACTAGCGAAATATATTAAAGAAAAGAGAACCCTATAATCATACTGGGATGAAGAGGTTCCTGTATAAGTAGCTAAATGTGGAGGAGAAAGTTTAGTTTACCAATAGATTATTGGGATACAAATGAAAGTAGATGGCAACCATATTATAACCATATTCAAGGATAGTCTTGCAAGATAATGTAAAAGATAAAATATTCCCAATGTGAAAAGCTATGAGTATACATTGGCCATTCACCTTTTATGGAGAGGTAGCCTAAGGGGAGGATATATACATACATACGTACATATATACATATTCCTGGGAAGTGACCAAAGACCTGGCCTTCTGAAAAGGAAAAAGACTATAAGATCAGATATTAGAAAGTCTGGTGTTGTGGCATGTCGATGTACATATGGAGGTGGGTACAACATATGAAAATTTTCATATCACACTTTAATGCCACCAGAAAGTATACTCCTGAATAGAGGAACTGAATGATTAGTCAAAAATACTTGACCAGTTGAATTAGCCAGTCTTTATCTTTGGTTGTTGTGGAATTGGTACAATATGGACATGAACAGAGTATAAGTAATATGAGTATTACATACGTCTATAACTCAGCATCACAAGTCTGTACTATAATCTTTTTCAAAGTTCTAAGAAAACAGTAAAATCACAGTGAGACATTAAAACCAAAAGTCAGACTTTATGACAGTGAAGACCAACAGAGAATAGTGAGTAAAAAGAAGACTATTATAAATTGCAAGAGAAACAAACAAAATGCAAGTAGCAAACATAAAAAATCATTAGCATCAATCAATATGGGAGGACATAACATGGATTTTATGCACGGAGCCCTGCAATGCAATATCTTAGAACAAGATAACTGTTTCTAATGGGAATTTTTATGAAATGTTAGGTGGGAAATGCAATTTATAAAAATAGGGAGGGAAGTACTCTTCCACTTTTTAAAATGCAAATGAATAGTATGCAAGAGGAATGCTCAAGGGTCTGAGAATTCAAAGAGCTGGATATTGTTTTTGGCTCTCCCATTAAATCTTGGTGCAAAATAAAACAATTTATCTACATGTGTTTCCTTTTCTTTAAATTGAACTAGATAGTTTATAATTTACTTCTAACTCTAAAATACTATTGTTCTATACATTTTAAAGAAATGGTCTCAGAAAATGATCTGTTGGGTATGAAACCAAATACACATTATGTATTTGCTAATATCTGTAAAAGAGGAGCATAGAGAAAACAACTGTGATTTTTCAATTACTCTAATTTCACACAAAAATTACCAATATTGTGACCTTGATTAAATTTTTGTAAAATTTGATGGTCTAAAACAAGTAATTACTCTAACTACAGGGGTTATAGAAGGACTAGTTTGTACCTGTTTCCAGGAAATATATCTTAGATGCACCTTAGTAAATGAGGTCTAAAACATGTAGGTGCAAGATTGTTCCCTCATAAACTGACTGAAGATAACAAATCTTTTCTATTCCTATCACTTTGATAGTGTTTCCTGCACAGTTTAAATTCTCAAAAGGCAAATACCTGTCTCTCAGATCCACTCACCTATCATGTGTGCAGAGCCGACAAGAAGACTTGCTTTTATCAAAGAAACCAAAGAAATCAAAGGGGTATCCAAAAAAAAAGAACTGGAGTATGGGAAACTGGATCAACTTTAAAAACTTACAATTCTTACACTTCAAAAATGTTACAGAAATCTCTCAGCAATTATCTCTTTCTCTCTCTCACACGTGCACACACACACACACAAAACAAACAAACAAGACTGCCACTGACTAATCTGTCTTCATTCACCAGACAGGAAAAGGAAAACCAAAAAGACAATCACATCTCTCATCTCCTCCCACCCTCCACATGTTAACACTCCTTCAGAAACATAAAAATGCCTGCCTGGAATTAAACTAAGCTGGAAAGACTCTCTTAATCACAGCTTTGTAACAAAAACATTGTTTACAGATTTTCCTGGGCATTTTAAGTTCATTCTTTTAGCAAATACCAAACACCCGTAATGAGTGAAGGACTCTGCTGGGTGTTATGGGCAGTGAGGTGAGCAGAGCACAGCTTGGCCCTTCCTCTAAATGAAAGACTTAAGCTTAATATGAATAGATGATCATTTTGACACATGGTTTCTCATGCTTATGGTAGAGACAATGCTATAAATTGAAAAATATCATTTTATTTTCCTCCTGAATACATTTCTAAATTGCCTTTCCAAGTGTGTTTTGCATAACCTGCAGCCATATGCATGACTTGTTTTCAGTGTGGAGTACGTAATGTGTGGACATGCAAACTTGGTTCCAAAAAAGTCTCAGACTTTCCTCTATATCATGCAAACTTCTAATCTCAATCAACTCTTCACAACCCAGGAGCACTTTTTACCTTTCTCTGCAACAAAATGTCATTTGACAAGAGGTGATAGATGACACTCAGAGAACCGTTCTCTGAATATACTTTGGAAATATCATATGTTCAGCATTCTTTTTGTGAAAAATGCAGACCACAGATATAGATTCTTTCTAAATCTTTGAGGGCCAGGCAATAGTAGGGAACTTAGGAAAAAAACTTCTCTAATCATTGCCTATACTAAAAATTTCACCTTAAGTAAATCTCATCAAGAAGGCTATTTCTCAAGTAGCTTATAAATGATGGGGGAAAGTGGTCTGTTGGAGTGTTTTGTTAGGGTGAGTATATATCTTCAGTATTCATAATGAAATAAGTCATCATAAGCACTGGGAATTCTACCTGGGAAGTAGAGAAAACTAAACAAAACATCCAAAGCTTTGGACAGAAGGCACCAATAAGAGGGGCCAGAGAGAACAGAAATCAGTAGGACTCATTTTGTGCTCCTGTTTCTGTGCAAGGCACTTCACATTTTATCTTCACAACCACACTAGAAACTCAGGTATGATTTTTCCAATTTAAAAATGAGGAAATAGGTTAAATATGCTTACATAATTTGCCCATTGATCATGTGGACCCAATATTTGAATCCAGCTCTGATTCCATTGTTTTGCTCATTTCCTATTTACCACAATGCTCAGTTTACTTTCTACTGGTGCATACTCCTATTATTGTCATTATTTTCAGAATAGTGCTTTTTTCCCTTCCAAATAAGTATATTTTCTATCTAGAATAAGAATATATTAACCACTTATTCTTCTAGTTGATGGTCTAAGAAAATTAGAAAATTACTTATTCAAAGTTAGGAAAATGAAGGATATACCATAAAGATATACAACTAACTGACTCTCAAACAAGGCGGGGGTTAGTGGTGGTGACACCCCATGCAGTCAAAAAAAATCCATGTATAACTTTTGACTCCCCAAAAACTTAACTACCAACAGCCTACTTTTGACCAGAAGCCTTGCTGATAACATAAACAGTTGACTGACACATATTTTGTATGTTATATGTATTATATATTCTATTCTTAGGACAAAATAAGCTAGAGAAAAGAAAATGTTTTTTCAAATTGCTACAAATCTCAAAAAAATTCCCAGTATGTTTATTGAAAACATCTCAATATAAGTGGACCATGCTGTTCAAACCCCAGTTGTTCAAGGGTCAACTGTAATTTAATTTAATTAATTTAATTACAGGATACTCTATATATCTATTTCCTCACTAGGAAAGTGAGGTGCATTAATAAAACAGTATTTGCTTCTTGGAGTTGGGTACTTTAAGAAGAACCAAGGGGCTTATATGAATCTAAGATCTATTTGGAAACACATTTATCTAATACATTAAGTAACTATCATTGGGACAATGAACCGATTTTCTGAAATAATCATTGCTAAATGATAGAAGAGTGACATTTAGCATCTCCTGCTCAGCTCAAAATGTACCTCTTCTTGGCTGTCCCCATTACCTTCTGTACAACACTGTTATTTCCTGCTTGACACAGTGTAGCTTGGCCTTCAGCCTGGGCCAATGGGCCAAAAAGCTAAGTGTACATTTCAACAAAGAAAGGAAACAGAAACTAAATACATTGGGCAACTTTTTATAACTTGTTCTCTGCCTTGAGAGATCATGCTTGTTTGCTTCTTTTTCTTTTTTCCATTAGGGACTAAGAAATTCATCTCCCAGGGTCCCAAGTGAAAAATGAACTGCTATAAGTTGAACCACCATGTTCGGTCATATGATTAGGAAAGAGATAGTTGAGTCAACCCACCCCTCCATGAGCCCTGAATCCTGACCACAGAGCTGGACTTCTCTTTAACCACCCTTCTTAAGATGGAAAGAGTCATTCCTGCCTCAAAAGTATAAATACAGGAAAGGAGCTCCTAGCAGAGGGCTGGCTGAGAAACCACTGAAGGTAATATATATGTTTATTACCAGCATCTCTTAAGTCAAAAATAAAAGAAATTGTGTTTAAAAACAAAAACAACATCAATAACAATAAAAAAATGATTGATATTTGTCCTCAAAATTTCAAAGTTTTCACTTGCTATCTTATACAAAGAACTTAGTGGAAAAATAGACTATGGAGAAAAGAACTTCTCCAATTTTAACCTAAAAATTCATAAAATACCACTTATGACATTCTGAGTTATGTCAGGCTTTAAATTTTAGAGCTTGAAGTAGCCCTAAAGTCAGTGGGTAGCAGGCAGGGTACACACCCAATCTGGGAGGTTTTCTCTCTAAGTGGACTGTACAGAAAGTCACCAGCTATTCAACTGGCAGCTTGGAGATGCAGCATTGACCGTCAGTAGGACCAGAGCTAGATGTGGACTTGTATGTGCACATCCCCCTCTTTCTAAGGCTACCTCTTTTGTCTGCTTTGTTCAGTGGAATTTGTTGGAAGGGAACCAGTCTACGTGTCTAGAGCACCATATTTTTCTAATGTTTGGAACATATACTCACATGGATGAATTGAAAGGTGACATTGACATTTCCTTTTCAGAGTTAATTAAGACTTTACAGTGGCCTGAATATTGGCATAACATGTAACATATTTTATAGAGAAAGAGTTGTTTTAACCTTAAGCTCTGGTTATAGTGCAAATAAATCTTGTTTTTAAGTATTTTCTTCTTTGAAGCCTCAGAAAAATCTGTTCTTTTTCTTACTCCAGTGTTACTTTCTGAATTCATGAAAATGCACCATATTTCATTGTTTTAATTTATTATAGTCCTTATTCATTTAATCTGTCATTCAATTATTAAACGGATATTTAAAGATCTTACTAGGTACTAATCACTATGCTCAGTAATGAGAAAACTAAAATTGATGTATAGGCATTTCTTAAAAAGTTTATGCCAATACAGTCTGTTTTAGAAATAGGGAGGCAGTGTTATATAAGACAAGAATCCTGCATGCTTGGAATCCAAGAATTCTAACACAACAGTTAAAAATTAAAGCATATAGAATGTAAATAAGAGAAAGACAAATACCACATGACCTTACTTATATGTGGAATTTAAAAATGACAACAAACCAAGCTCATAGGTACTGAAAACAGACTGGTGGGTTCCAGAGGTGGAGGGGGTGAGGGAGGGTCAAAAGAGACAAACTTAATAAGTCATGCGGATGTAATGTACAGCATGGTGATTATAGTTAATAATGCTGTATAGCATATTTGAAAGTCACTAAGAGAAAAGATCTTAAAAGTCCTCATCACAAGAAAAAAAAATTGTAGCCGTGTATGATGACAGATATTAACTGGACTTATTGTGGTGAGCATTTCACTATATATATATAAAATCATGATGTACATCTCAAGCTAAAATAATATTATGTATCAGTTATACCTCATTAAAAGTAAATAAATACCTTTAAAGAAAAACATATATGTAAATCAGCTAGTTAAAGCTACTAGGAAGAAAACTGAACAGTAATGTGAGAGTGGTAAGAGGCCAGGAATACTGAGGCAGCCCACTCCTGTCACACTGAGGAGGTGACATCTAAGCCAACACCTGAACAAATGGAAGGGGCCCAGCCTAAGAAATTAGAGGAAAGAGCCTTCCAGACAGAGGAGCAAGCAAGTGCAAAGCCTTTATGACAGGACTGGATAACTATGTCTGAGTAACTGAAAAGTGTTCCATGTATATGAACTGGAGTTTTTTTTCAAATTTATTATGCAATCTGATATTTACTCATTATATTTGAAGAAAACTGATAAGTCTGCATTCCCTGTGGGCACTGAGTTTCCTTCTGATAGAAAATATAAATAAGCAGTAGTATTAACAATCCAACGGCCTTCCTTCTGTATGCCTTATGTCTAGTTGCTCATTTCTTAACTTGCAGTGCCTTAACTATCTTTGCTGTATAAATGGCTCCCAAAGGAGACTTTGATTTCACTTCTGAACACCGCTCTGCTGGACTTTTCTATCTGGAAGTCAAATCACCTCCTCGGATGTACTATATTCCAAAGCTAGATATGATATCCTTCAAATGAATTGCTTTGTCTTATCACATAACTTTTTATCAGTCAGTGATATCATACTTTTCTTCATGTCCCAGGATAGTTCTAGAATTACCTTTGATTTTTTCCAGTTTGAATCTCTCTGTTGGTCATCTATTCCTTTGGAAATCTCTCAGATGCATCTTTTCTTATAACTTCTCCTATAATCACTCACTTTCACACCCTCATCACTTCTTAAAAGGTCAAGTAAACTGATTCCTACAATTGATCACCTGGATCTATCCTCTCTCTAATGCATCCTGTCCTTCCAGGACAGACAGATCTTCCTTAGGCAACATTTGAACCTGTATTAGTTTCCTAAGACTGCTGTAACAACATCTAGGTTACATTCTAGGCAGCTTAAAAACAAGAGAAATTTGTTCTCTCACAGTTCTGGAGAACAGAAGTTCTTTTGCAAAAAAGCGTTGGTAGACCCAGACTCCCTCTGAAGGCTGTGGGCGAGAATCAGCGCCCTTCCTTTCCTCTCCCAGCTGCTGGTGGCTCCAGGTGTTCTTTGGCAGCAAAACTCCAGCCTCAGCCTTCATCTTCAGAGGACCTTCTCCTCCACGATTCTGTGTCAAATCTCCCTCTGCCTTCCTCCTCTAAGGAGGAAGGTCCTTGGGTTCAGTGCCCACTCTAACATCTAAAAAGACTTTTTTTTTCCAAATGGGGTCTCATTCACAGGCTCTGGGGGTCAGGACATTGGCATATCTTTTTGGGAGACATAATTCAACCTACTACAGGCACTACTAGCAAATACCACAGAATTCAGCATTTCACTGATTTCCAGGGGTGCTAGTCTTCTATTTTCCTAGTTGTTTTCTGTCTACATAGTATCCGTCTTACGTCAGGGTCGGTATCATGGAGCAAATGCCTCCCTTCATTCTGATTTAAGTCATATTGCATCCAAATGCGTTATTATTATTTCTTGTCATTGAGAACTGAAGCTTTTTATACTCTGACATATAAGAAAGCTTAAATTGTAATTTTTTAATCTTTTTTCATTCTGTGACTTTTCTTATCTGAAGGAGATAGCAATAATATGTACTTCACATGGTTAGCATCACAGCTAAGCGAAATAATGCGTATGAGGTAATTTGCAAATCTAAATCAATATACAAAGATATAATTACACTGTAAATCCAACAACTACAATCTATTTGTAAGCCTCTGAAGTTAAGAAAAAGTCATCTGCTTTGTGGCAGTTATATATTTGTTGCCTATTCAACAGTTATCTGAATCCCACCCGCAATGCCGCAATTATTTCTGGCTAGTGGGGTTTGTCCCCAATACAGAAGGTGACATGGATGATGGAACTTGAAAGACCCTTGGGTGATTTGAGAGAAGGATTCTTATCACAGAAAAGGAGTTGAGCAAGGAAAAACTGTGTGTGTGTATGTGTGTGTGCACGTGTGAGCCTATAGATATGGATAAAATGCGCTGAGTTGTACTGGCCACCTTGTAAACACAAAGATAAGAGAGGCCAGCAGGCTGAAAGAAGTGGAAAGAAGATGACAGGATCTTTGATGATTTGATTAAGTCACTATATCAATTTTAAAGCTGCCTTGCTTTCAAATCTCAAGTGAAAAAATTAATTTCCTTATTGTTTAAGCCAGTATTTGCTATTTGCTGGCAAAAGCATCCTAACTAATGTTCCTCCAGCCGTTTCCTTTACCTGGCACAGATTAGATGCTGAACATTTTCATAGATCGATTATAATTATATTGCACTTCATGTTATATTTGTGTTAGCAGGTAATGCAGCCAATATTCTTATTCATTTTACGAGGCGAAGAAATGAAATCTGAGGACATTAAAGAAACATTATCCAAGTTATATGACAATATGCTTAACTGAATTTCACAGGCCCAAAACCTGAAGTAAACAAGATTAAAATTAAAAGACATGCTTTAAGCAAGATAATAAGGCTGGTGTAAAAATTAAAATGATGTTCTAGAGTGCTTTTCTAATACAAGCTTTGCAGACTGACAAACAGTTTCATAGCTTCATACTTAACAGTTCTTTGTTCCCTAACTGTGGTTACTACTCAGATTTTCTAGTATATGTTTTTCCCATCCTGACATCTTTTACTTATAGAGTCAACACTATTAAATGTAAAGAGATTCTGGCCCATAGTAAATTTAAATTCAGAAATGTTGACCTAATATATGCTTAGGAATACCTAGAATTATGGGTAATGCTTTCTTGTCGATAAGTCTTAGACAATCTCAATTATATTATTATGAGCTAAGTTACCTAAATCAGTTCATCATGAGGGTTTCAGAAATTGTTTTTCAGGCTGTGATCAAATAAATTTTACCAGGTGAGCAATCAAAAGTGTGGAAGTATTGCTTTCTGATTCTATCCTAGCTAGCAATTTAGCTCTCAGCAAGAAGATACAATGTTTCTTGAATAACTGATGAATTCTCTTCTCAGATGATTGCAGGATGTTAGATGCATTGACTGGCAGGAAAGCTGGTGGATTGTTTCATGGCTAAAATGATTTTATGACTCATGGAACTGATTAGGAGCATAATGGCTGTCCACAGCAGCTGGCCAAGCTGAAGCCAGTCCATTTGCAGTCACAGCTGGAGACGGTGGAAGACATCTTCCAGATGTCAGAGCAGACAAACCTGCTTTGAATAGTTCCAGCTGAAGTGCAAGTGGAATTGCATAGAGCCCAGGCACCTCTGCTCCATTGGCCTAGTCTTTCCTAGTCTTAACACTATCAAAAAGTGTCTTCACTTAGGCTGGAGGTTCGTAATTATCCACATTTTGCTCGAAATCTATTGTATTACAGAGGTTTTGTTACACCTCTTTAACATAATCATTCTCCATTTTGTGCATAAAAATCATCCTCTGTGCTTTTTGAAATGGAGACTGCTGGAATTGATTCAGCTACAGATTTCAAACAGTCTGAGGTGCAATTTTTAACAATCATTTCTCCAGATGATTCCTTGTGAGTTAGACCTCTCTTCCAAAGGCATACTTGTATAAAGAAAGAGGTAGAGTGTGCAGAAATCAGTATAACTGGAAAAGGGATGTGATTAACAACTTAAGAATATACTATATGATTAAACTTACATTTTAAAGGTCTAACATAAATTATAAGTTCTATACATAGGTTATAAGATTTAGCAAGTAAAATTATAGGACACCCAGTTAAATTTGAGTTTCAGTAGAACAATGACATAAGTATGTCCTACATGTTATTTGGGACATACGTTCATTAAAAACATTATTCATTGTTATCTAAAATTCAGATTTAACTGAGAGTCCTGTATGTTATCCAGCAACCTTTTTTAGGCAGGACAGACTGGGCATGGTTTAAAATTAATTTGAAGCACCACTTAGCCCTAAGAATAAATTTACATAAGGCTATTGCTACGATTCCTTAATGGTACAGGGATTATGTTCCAGTAATATTGTCTAAATCAGAAGCTGGATCCCAATGCTTCAAACCTGCAGAAGGCTGGTTTTGCTGAACCATTGTTGTTAAATCAGCTTCAATGAATTTAGATAGGATGTATTTATCAAATGACTCTTAAATCCTAAGTGTTAAGTAAGCAAATGTAATCTCCCTATGAGTTCCTTTAAGTCTTGCCTCCTTTCTCCCCATCCTGCAACTGCAATGGTAAAAATAAATTCATTAAAATTAAGGAAAGAAGCTTTATTTGTAGTTAAGTTCCAATAATTTAACGCTTTATTCTTAATAAGAAGAAATACAATTTATTGTTTTGCAATGACACTACTTCAGTTTTATCCTACTTTAATCTCTATCCTTTACATTCTTGCCTAAAACCTTTCCCTCTGACCTTCTTTTAAATCCTATTTTACTTTGCCTTGTTTCTTCTTAGTATATCAAAGAACTGGGTACTGTGCTAGGCTCTAAAGAAGGGTTGGCAAAACACAGGCCAGGGGCCAAGCTGACCTATATTCTGTTGTATAAGTAAGGTTTTATTGGATCACAACCGCTCGTATTTATTTACACATTGTCTGTGGCTGCTTTGCACTACACTATGATAGCAGAATTGTGTGGTTGTGTAATTATTTCTGGGACCTTATGGCCCACCGAGCCTAAAAATATTCACTGCCTGGGACCCTTCACATACATACAATACACACACACATACACATACATGTATATAAATATACATATGAATATACTACCTATGTACACACACACACACACACACACATGAGATTTAGGGTTAGATATATACACAAATTACAGTGTGTTCTTTCACACTTCCCATTTTTGCTTGGAACTATAGAGAGCAAGCAAAAGCACTGTTCCCATCCTTACCAAAGCAACAAAAAAAGCCAGAAAAGCTGCAAGTTCACAATGTAAGACCTTAGAGTTAGCATACAAGAAGCCATTTTAACAAATCTGACTAAGTGAACCTAAGTGAAAGACAGAACAGGACTGACTTTGTTTTCGTGCCTAATCTTTATCTGAGGCCTAGACCGGGTCGGAAGAAACCTTGAAAAACCTCCTTACCATAGGAAGGCAGGAAGGCCTTATCTCAAGGCCAACCATCTGTGCCCAATGACCCAGGCGTATGAGATGTACGTGTCTTAAGAACACGGACAAATGGCCACCAGGGCCTGTAGACCCCCACCCTAGATAGTTTCCCTAGCAACGCTCCTGCTCCTTGAAGATAACATGCCTCTACCAGTAGGAATTGAGTAAGTTTGCATCCTTCATTTACATGAACGGACCCCAGTGAGGACTAGCAACCACCACCTGACCATGGATAACATACCTTACAGGTTACATCATTATGGTCAGGCCAGCCGAACTTAACCAATAACAGTTGTTTAACCTCCAAAATCCCCAATCAGCTTGTGCTTAATTAGAATCCCCTCTTCCTGAACTTGTAATGTATAAAAACCCCTGCCTAACATGAGCTGGGAGCTCTCACTTTGGAACCGCTGCATCGGTGACAGGTGTGAGTCCAAGCTTGAGCTTGAAATAAATGACCCTTTTGTGTTTGCATTGGAATCGGCTCCTTGGTGGTTTCTCGGGGACTCGCGACTTGGGCACAACACACAACATTTCTTGAACCACCAGAGAGTTAAGTCTCAGGACAAACAACTAGCCCAAATCTAAAGAGAGACAGATACCTGCTGGGAGAGACAAAACATAAGCTGGGCACTTGCTTATTCAGAGTGTATACATCTGAATACCAGTAAGAAGGCTTCAGCTAGAACAGGGAATGCATTGGTGGAGCTGAGTGAGGGCTAGTGATTAGGTTGGAGCCCCAGAAGACCACAAATATGGGAAGAATTTGCACTCCTTTGCAAGCTTTTGCTCCTTGGAACCCAATAGCTGCTCACAAAAAAAAAAATTGGCTAGAGTCTTGAGAAGTGGTCCATCTTGGTATATGCCTGGCAGACAGGAACATCAACAGCTGAAGGATGGAAATGAAACTTTGGGCAGACCTTTCCCCAGCCCTCCCCTACTGAACAGAAGGACAAAAATATTGGCACTTTTAAGTCTCTAGCAAAGACCTACTGCAGTAGGGGGAAGGAAATAGAATAATATATTTTCTTCAAGTGCAGGGGCAATAATATGTTGTGGACCCAGAATTACAGCTGGGAGGTGGAGAGAAGCCTGAGAAGGCCACACCCTCAATGCCTAGTGACACCTGCTTGCCTAAGACTCAGGACTATGAGAACAGAGGACATTTTTCTCTCATAGGCTCACCGCAGAGCAAAAAGCATTAATTACTAACAATGCAATTCTGTTGGGAGAGTTGCAAAAACATCTAGATAGGCTCTCTCCAAGGCAAAGTGGAAACAGAAGACTTAAAGCTGAGGCTGGAACGCATACTGAGAAATGCCTAATGACAAACCAGCCCCTACTCTCAACACAGTATACTGTCAGAGGGACTGGAAAACTGCAGCACACTGAGTGTATCCATAGTTATTACACACTCAGCCCGATTCCTGCCTAGATTAATTCAAACCCCAAACTAAAGCTCTAGAAGACAAAAGGTATGCTCATTTCCAGGAAAGAACTCACTTTTTAGTGGTTACTCTGCCATTGTCTCTCATTTGAGTGACATTAGAAACCTTAGCTCCCTTTGTAACCCATGACTCATTACCATATAATTGTCTTAAATATTTCTTCTCCATACATTTATGACCACATGCTACAGTAATAAAATTTTTGTTTCAACCATCACATTTAGTTTACAAAACTCAAGAGGTAAAAGAAAATGTATTATATTTATCCATGTTTTTATTCTTTACATTATTTTTCCTAATTTCTGATGCTCCAAGATTCCTTTTATAATTTCCTTTTCCTTTAGAGAAATTCCCTTAGTCATTCTTTTTAAAGTGTTTTGTTGATGACATATTCTGTTAGCTTTCTTTCTTCTGAAAATATCTTGATTTCCCCTTCATGCCAGAAAGTTATTTTTGCTGGATGTAGAATTCCAAGTTGACAGTTTTCTTTCAGCATTGAAAATTGTACTGCTTTCTTCTGGACTCCATGGTTGCTCATGAGAAGTTTGCTGTCATTCATTTTGTTTCTCCCATTTTTTTCTTTCTGATCTCAACATTTTTTTCTTTGATAAAATCATTTCATCAGACGATATGGTTTGGTATGAATTTCTTTGAAGTTATCCTGTTCTGGTTCACTCAGCTTTCTGAATCTCTAAGTTTATATATTTGCCAAATTTGGGGAGTTCTGAGCTATTGTTTCTTTGAGTACATTTCAGCACCCTCTCTTTCTCTTCTCTGAGATGCTGATGACCCAAATGTCAGATCAGGGTGTGCGTCCTTCTTTATAAAATATGGGTCATCAGTGACTCAAACAATAATGTAACATTCATATGTGTAAACGTTGGTTTGTAAAGACAGTCAGAAACAAATGATAGGCAAAAAGAAGAAAGTAGAAACCATACCCATTATACTTCTACACCACTCCACAGACACTGTGATTAACTTTTTCATCTTTACCCTTCTCTCTGGAAATACCTTGCTTTCTCTCTGGGAACAAACATACCCATAAGTATACACATATAATTAAATAAAATGAATTCATATCATGAATATGTTTTGTGATCTGCTTTTCTCACTTAACAATAGACCTAAACTACTTTCATGATAAATGTCACAGTTATGTCAAACTTTTTTTTAAACTCTTGAGGTAGCATGACTGGTACCACTTGGAATGGAGTCACACCACCTTCTTTCCCTGTAACGAGCCTCCTGATTCAGGTCTGTGTGGGAGAATTCACTGCAGATTTCTAAGCCCTGCTTTTGCCAGATTTCAAGCCCTGCCATCACTCCCCACAGTTAACAGCTGACTAACAAACTTTCTTCTGAAAATACTGAATATGACTCTTGACATCTGCTCTGCTGGTAGGTCCCTGCCAGAAGAGCAAAATGAAGGGCAAAGTTTTTTTTTCCCCCCTGCAGCACTTAAACATGGGGGTTGGGGTGGTGGGAGTATGTTATCTTTCTCTGTACAGGGAAAATTCCACTAGTATTTTTCTACTAAATCTGAAATAATGCAGATGGAAGTGCCTTGATTTTTTCAGCTTTGAAAGTCTCTAAGAACAAAAAGAGTTTACAGAGCAAGTTATCAATGCAAACATGACCATAAAAGGCCACTTTAATTCCCTTATAAAGAAAATAGTTTCAGGTTCTGTACATATGTCATTTATATAAAATTTGATATTCCACTTATGATCAGTTGTATATTCTTATGAAATCAGATTCCTCAATGCTTTCTATTTGGTACTACTTCCTAACATAGGCACAATAGTCTAAACATCTGGGTTCAAATTCCAGCTCTTCCATCACTTCCATACATGCATGTACATACTCACACACACACACACACACACACAAACACATATCCTAGAACAAAGCATTTCACTTCTTTGAGCCTTAAGTTCTATATGTATAAGAATATAAATAATTCCAACTAAACAGGACATTGAAAGTTACAAATTATAATGTATTTAACTTTTTTTAATGTATGAAGCTTTATCCAAGTGGAAGTTCTTACTAGTATTTTAAACTGGTTCTAGTTATTCCACACACAAACAAAATTAGTTGAGTTACATCTTTATATAATTCAGATGTACTCTCCCATTTTTAAATAATAGTTGGCATACAGTATTGTATTAATTTCAAGTACTCAACTATGCTCTTTATTTTGGAGGAAATACGCCATTAGAAAAAATCAGTAGTTATTTTCATTTTTGTCAATATACTTATATATGTATTTCTCTAGCATTTCTTCTTAATAATTATCTTCTTCAACATGAAACATACCTATTTTCTTGAACATATAGACAAGTTAAGGTAGGAACAAGCCCAGGGCAGCTGAGTAATTGAAGAAGAGGCAGAACCAAGGCCAAGTTTTACAATGACTCTCTATATATTTGCTTTCAATGGTATCTTATAGTCAATGGGGACAGAAATGTGTGATTGTTTAAATCTGTAGGGTCCTTGTGGCAGTACCATTTTCCTGGTGCCTCTGATCCCAGATACCTCAAATATGCTTCTCCTGTAGGTCCTGTGCATGGTTTAGTACAGTGGTTCTCAACAGGAACTACTGTGCTTCCCAGAGGAACTGTAAAGGCCTAGTAACGATTTTCGTTGTCATGATTTGGGAGGTTGCCACTGGCATCAAACAGGTAGAGGTTAGAGATATTGCTAAATATTCCATAATGCACTGGACAATTCCCATAAAAAAGAATGATCCAGCTCAAAATGTTAATAGTGCTCATGTTAAGAAACCCTAGGCTGTCAAAATCTGGTAGATTCATGGTTGATTCTGAATTAGGATCAAAGGGGTCCTTCTCTCCAGGGTAGTATAGTATTAGACCATCAGCTCAAAACAGAAGGAGGCAGCAGTAATAAGAGAGCCAGGGGATTCCTCTTCAGCTTCGTTGCTCTGCTGAAGTCCAAATACAGGTTGGCCAGTGGGGATTTTACTGTCTTTATAAAGCTGTCAGTTTCCTGACTGTTGTTTCCCATAATCAGTCAGGAATACAACTTCTTGTCATTTTGCCTTTGGGTTTGCTCCAATCAGTGCTTATTGTATATATTTCATTATTATTCAGAAAGAAATTAGATAGGCTTGTGTAATGTTAGAGTTAGGGTCAGGGAAGAGTCTGGCAAATAATTACATGATGAGTACTGACCAACCAAAACTGTATAGACACTTTTTCTCTATCCTCTTCAGGATTCTTTTATTTCCCAATGATTTTATAAAGCTGCCTATAAAATTTTCTTTTTTACTACAGTTTTATGATCACCTTCTATTTATGTGATTAAATTAATTTATTTTTTAATGATGCTGTGGTGGGCACATAGTAGGGAGTCCTCCTTCCTCCATTTCTACCAACTCTATCTAAAATTCTGTTATTTGCTTTCAATTCTGGAAGGATTATTCCATACTGTCAGTTTTGGGATTATAAGGTTTATTTGATTCTTGATCTGGCCACTTGATTCCTTTGTCATTTCTCTCAATTATGCAAAATAAAATTTATAAAAAATTGTATTAATTTTTTAATATTATATTTTGGGGTTGACTGATTTACTAACAAAATTGACAATATAAGGGAATATTCTATAGCAGCATAATTCATGAAAAATTTGAAAGTCAGACATGTCTAAAAAGAAAACTTTCAGGAGCCTTTTCAATTTCTCATCAGAGAACTAAGCCTGTACATTATCTGAAATTTCCTAACACCTGAGATATTCTGCCAGATTCTTTTCTCTTAAAGCTGCCTACAAAATGAATCAAGACCATATTTAACCACCCTTTATTCCTGTTAAGAATTTGTCTCCACTTTAGATTTTTCAATTTAGTAATTCATCCATCATTTAATACCCAAGAATAGAACGTTCTACTAGCATGTACTGTCCACATATGGCAAACCGTGACTTTGGCCTGAAGTTTAATGAAAGTGATTACTTGAAAAAAGAAATTAAATAAACTGATATTGACTATATAAATTATAAATTATTGGAACACCTGGGCTAGTAAAATCTTTAGCTACAACTTAATAATTGGTTTTTACAAAATAATAATGAATTTTAGTCTTACCATAATCTCATCACTAGAACTCATAAGGAGAAACATTTTTATTACATGCTACATATTAACTTAATGCCAGATTTCTTTCACAGTAAAAAGGATATTTTAGGAGCTTAGACCAGCTGTGTGTCAAGAGGTCATCCTAGCAGTTTTCCTTTCAGTCCCAAGTTTGCTTATACTTATACAGTTTTTAAAGAACCTTTGTCAGTCCTTATCCTAAATCATTTCATAGCAGCATTCAACAGGGGTAAACACTTATGTTTTTAAAGGCCTTTTATTAGCAAACTAATGATTTTTCTTCTGCTTCTCTGTTCCTTTTCTTTGTTTTTTCAGGTTCATCCTCCTTTACTGAGACATTACCTACAAAGTCACTCAGGGTTGAGTCCTAGGTCCTCTTCTCTTCACAGAATATTTCCTTTGGGCATTTTCACCCAGACCTGTAACTCCAAATATTTTCTCTACACATCTGACTTCTAAAACGTGTTTCTATGTTAGAATTTCCATTAAGCTCCAAACCAAAATGGAGGTTTCTCCTGCATACCTCAAAATCACTCCAGCTCTGCAGTTCAGAAGAGGACTCTGTAATTGTTTTTTCCCAGCCTCACCATCTTCTCTCTCTTGCTATTTCAGCAAATAGCCAATCCATTAATGTAATTCCACAAGCCTCAAAAATAAAATAATTGGCTTCTGGGAAGATGGCGGCATGAGCAGGGTGGCGGAAATCTCCTCCCAAAACCATATATATTTGTGAAAATACAACAAATACAACTAGTCCTAAAAAAGAGACCAAAAGATACACTACAACAGCCAGGCTACAGATATACCTGCAAGAACTCAGTGCCTCACAAAGCGGGTAAGATACAAAGCTGCGACCCGGAAGGACCCAAGCACTCCCCCACCACAGTGCACCGGAAGGAGGAAAAGATTCAGAGTGGGTAGGGAGTGGAAGCACAAGCCCACCAAATAACCAGCCCTGGTGATCTGCGCCAGGAGCACTGACACACATCGCGTGGTGTATTGGAGATTAGAAAAACAGGAGGGCAGGATCTGAGATGGAGACTGCAAGTGGGTCCCCTCACCCAACTCACCAGAGCAGACCCATTTTTTTTTTTTTAAGTCTTAAAGAGACAAAGGCCCAACAGCGGTACAGTATCGTCCCAGTGCACTCAGTACAGCAGGCTGGGAGTCTTGGGAAATTTCAGACCCCCTAGCCGGAAGCCGGGCAAAGCAGCTGCGCAGAGGCTTCCCACAGAGATCAGCACCCTGCTATTCGTTGCCCCACACACACCGGCCAGTGCCACAAAGGGTCCAGGATCCACCACTGCTGTGGAACAGTGGAGGAGTGGCCCCACACACAGCAACCTCACAGAATCTACTCCCGGCTGGTGCAAAGCTAAGCAGGAAGGACCCTAGAACCCACATGAAGGGCTGGAAAGCACCGAGGGGACCAGAAGACACCCAGTGAGACTTCAGAAGACACCCAGTGAGACTTCAAACCCCTGCAGTGCTATAGGCTAGGCCGAGGGTGACCTGCACACAGGCAGCTCCAGGGATTATCCCAGAGACAGCCTCCCAGTAGGTGAGAAACCAGTTCAGGCCCAGAGAAAGTCAAGGAGAACAACAATCAGGAAAGGACTTTGTTTTCCCAGCTGACACACGTGGCACCTACCAGCGATCACTTCTTTTACCATGAAAAGACAGAGGAAGATGATACAGACAAAGATTACCCAGACAACCCTGGAGAGAGGGCCTGATGGAATAGACTTACACAATCTTGCTGGAAAAGAATTCAGAATAAAAGTCATACCCATGCTGATGGATCTACAGAGAAATATGCAAGAGCTAAGGGAGGAAGTGAGGAAAGACAATGCAGAAACCAGACAAGCGATAGATGGGATTAAGAGCAGAATGGACGAGATGCAAGAGACTGTTAATGGAATAGAAATCAGAGAACAGGAATACAGAGAAGGTGAGGCAGAGAGAAATAAAAGGATCTCTAAGAATGAAAGAATATTAAGAGAACTGTGTGACCAATCCAAACGAAAAAATATTCGCATTATAGGAGTACCAGAGGAAGAAGAGAGAGAAAAATGGATAGAAAGTGTCTTTGAAGAAATAATTGCTGAAAACTTCCCCAAGCTGGGGAAGGAAATAGTTTCCAGTCCATGGAAGCCCACAGATCTCCCAACACAAGGGACCCAAGGAAGACAACACCAAGACACATAATAATTAAGATGGCAAAGATCAAAGGTAAGGACAGGGTATTAAAGGAAGCTAGAGAGAGAAAAAAGATCACCTACAAAGGAAAACCCATCAGACTATCATCACACTTCTTAACAGAAACCTTACAGGCCAGAAGAGAATGGCATGATATATTTAACATAATGAAACAGAAGGGGCTTGAACCAAGAATACTGTATCCAGCACAATTATCATTTAAATATGAGGTAGGGATTAAACAATTCCGAGACAAGTGAAAGATGAGGGAGTTTGCCTCCCACAAACCACCTCTACAGGATATCTTAAAGGGACTGCTCTAGATGGAAGCACGCCTAAGGCTAAAAAGATGTCACCAGAGAAAATAAAATCATAGCAAAGAAAGCAGACCATCCAAATACTAACTAAAGGCAAAAAGTAAAGTCAACTACCCACAAAAACAGTCAAAGAAAATGTAAAAGAGTACAGAATAAAACACCTATATATAAAAAATAGAGGAGGAAGAAGAAGAGAGAGAAATTAAGAATCATCAGACTGTGTTTATAATAGCTTAACAAGAGAGTTAAGTTAGACTGTTAGATAGTAAATAAGCTACCCTTGAACCTTTGGTAACCACGAATCTAAAGCCAGCAATGACAATAAGTACAAATCTATCAATAATCACCCTAAACGTAAATGGACTGAATGCACCAATCAAAAGACACAGAGTAACAGAATGGATAAAAAAGCAAGACCCATCTATATGCTGCTTAAAAGAGACTCACCCCAAACCCAAAGATATACACAGACTAAAGGTGATGGGAAGGAAAAAGATATTTCATGCAAACAAAGAGAAAAAAGCAGGTGATGCAGTATTTTTATCAGACAAAATAGACTTCAAAACGAAGAAAGTAGCAAGAGATAAAGGACATTACATAACGGTAAAAGGGTCAGTCCAACAAGAGGATATAACCATTATAAATATATATGCATCCAACACAGGAGCACTGACATATGTGAAACAAATACTAACAGAATTAAAGTAGGAAATAGAAAGCAATGCATTCATTTTAGGAGACTTCAACACACCACTCACTCCAAAGGACAGATCAAACAGACAGAAAATAAGTAAAGACACAGAGGCACTGAACAACACACTAGAACAGATGGACCTAACAGACATCTGCAGAACTCTACACCCAAAAGCAGCAGGATACACATTCTTCTCAAGTGCACATGGAACATTTTCCAGAATACACCACATACCAGGCCACAAAAAGAACCTCAGTAAATTCAAATATATTGAAATTCTACCAATCAACTTCTCAGATCACAAAGGTATAAAACTAGAAACAAATTGTAGAAAGAAAACAAAAAGGCTCACAAATACATGGAGGCTTAATAACATGCTCCTAAATAATCAGTGGGTCAACAACCAAATTAAAACAGAGATCAAACAATGTATGGAGACAAATGACAACAATACAAAGCCACAACTTCTGTAGGAAGCAGCAAAGGCAGTTCTAAGAGGAAAGTATACTCCAATCCAGGCCTATTTAAAGAAGGAAGAACAATCCCAAATGAATAGTCTAAAGACATAATTATTGAAATTGGAAAATGATGAACAAATGAGGCCCACAGTCACCAGAAGAAGACACATAATAAAGATCAGAGAAGAAATAAATAAAATTGAGAAGAATAAAATATTAGAAAAAATAAATGAAACCAAGTGCTGGTTTTTTGAAAAAAATAAACAGAAGAGATAAACCCCTGGCCAGACTTATTAAGAAAAGAAGAAGATCTACACACATAAACAGAACCAGAAATGAGAAAGGAATAATCAGGACGGACGCCACAGAAATACAAAGAATTTTAAGAGAATATTATGAAAATTTATATCCTAACAAGCTGGAAAACCTAAAAGAAATGGACAACGCAAGAAACAGAAAAACTAAACAGACCAATTACCTGCAAAGAAATTGAATCAGTAATCAAGAAACTAAGAACAACCCCCCCGGGCCAGATGGAATCACCTCTGAATTTTACCTGACATAGAGAGCAGAAATAATACCCACTCTTCTTAAAGTTTCCCAAAAAAAGAGGTGGAGGGAATACTTCCAAACTCATACTATGAAGCCAGCATCACTCTAATACCAAAACCATGCAAAGACCTCACTAAAAAAGAAAATTACAGACCAATATCCCTGATGAACGTAGATGCAAAAATGCTCAACAAAATATTAGCAAACCGAATTCAAAAATACATCAAGAATATCATACAACATGATCAAGTGGGATTCATTCACGGATGCAAGGATGGTACAACATTCGAAAATTCATCAACACCATCCACCACATCAACAAAAAGAAGAACAAAAAACACATGATCATCTCCATAGATGCTGAAAAAGCATTTGACAAAATTCAACATTCATTCATGATAAAAACTCTCAACAAAATGGGTATAGAGGGCAAGTACCTCAACATAATAAAGGCCATATATGACAAACCCACAGCCAACATCATACTTAACAACGAGAAGCAGAAAGCTTTTCATCTAAGATCGGGAACAAGACAGGGATGCCCACTCTCTCCACTGTTATTCAACATAGTACTGGAGGTCTTAGCCATGGCAATCAGACAAAACAAAGACATACAAGGCATCCAGACTGGTAAAGAAGAAGTTAAATTGTCACTATTTGCAGATGACATGATACTGTACATAAAAAACCCTAAAGACTCCACTCCAAAACTACTAGAACTAATATCTGAATTCAGCAAAGTTGCAGGTACAAAATTAACACACAGAAATCTGTTGCTTCCCTATACACTAACGATGAACTAACAGAAAGAGAAATCAGAAAAACAATTCCATTCACAATTGCATCAAAAATAATAAAATACCTAGGAATAAACCTAATGAAGGAAGTGAAAGACCTATACCCTGAAAACTACAAGACACTCCTAAGAGAAATTAAAGAGGACACTAAGAAATGGAAATTCATCCCATGCTCTTGCCTAGGAAGAATAAATATTGTCAAAATGGCTATACTACCTAAAGCAATCTACAGATTCAACATAATCCCTAACAAAGTACCAACAGCATTCTTCAATGAACTGGAACAAATAGTTCTAAAATTCATATGGAACCACAAAAGACCCTGAATAGCCAAATCAATCCTGAGAAGGAAGAATAAAACAGGGGGAATTACGCTCCCTGACTTCAAGCTCTACTACAAAGCTACAGTAATCAAGACAGTTTGGTATTGGCACAAGAATAGACCTACAAACCAGTGGAACAGAATAGAAAATCCAGACATTAACCCAAACATATACAGTCAATTAATATATGAAAAAGGAGCCATGGATATACAATGGGGAGATGACAACCTCTTCAGCAGCTGGTGTTGGCCAAACTGGACAGCTATATGTAAGAGAAGGAAACTGGACTACTGTCAAACCCTGTACACAAAAGTAAACTCAAAATGGACCAAAGACCTGAATGTAAGTCATGAAACCATAAAACTCTTAGAAAAAAACATAAGCAAAAGTCTCTTGGACATAAACATGAGTGACTTCTTCATGAACATATCTCTCCAAGCAAGGGAAACAAAAGGAAAAATGAACAAGTGGGACTATATCAAGCTGAAAAGCTTCTGTACAGCAAAGGACACCATCAGTAGAACAAAAAGACATCCTACAGTATGGGAGAATATATTCATAAATGACATATCCGATAAGGGGTTGACATCAAAATATATAAAGAACTCATGCACCTTAACAAACAGAAAGCAAATAATCCAATTTAAAAATGGGCAGAGGATATGAATAGACGCTTCTCCAAAGAAGAAATTCAGATCACCAACAGGCACATGAAAAGATGCTCCATATCACTAATCATCAGAGAAATGCAAATTAATACCACAATGAGATATCACCTCACACCATTTAGGATGGCCAATGTCCAAAACACAAACAACAGTAAATGTTGGCGAGGATGTGGAGAAAAGGGAACCCTCCTACACTGCTGGTGGGAATGCAAATCAGTTCAACCATTGTGGAAAGCAGTATGGAGGTTCCTCAAAAAGGTGAAAATAGAAATACCATTTGACCCAGGAATTCCACTCCTAGGAATTTACCCTAAGAATGCAATAGCCCAGTTTTAAAAAACAGATGCACCCCTATGTTTATCACAGCACTATTTACAACAGCCAAGAAATGGAATCAACCTAAGTGTCCTTCAATAGATAAATGGACAAAGAAGATGTGGTACATATACACAATGGAATGTTATTCAGCCATAAGAAGAAGACAAATCCTACCATTTGCAACAACATGGATGGAGCTAGAGGGTATTATGCTCAGTGAAATAAGCCAAGGGAAAAAGACAAGTATCAAATGATTTCACTCATATGTGGAGCATAAGAGCAAAGAAAAAAACAGCAGCAGACTCACAGAACCCAAGAACGGACTAACAGTTACCAAAGGGAACGTGACTAGGGAGGATGGGTGGGAAGGGAGGCACAAGGGGGAAAAAGGGGCATTACGATTAGCAGACATAATGTTGTGGGGGCACAGGGAGGGCTGTACAACTTGGAGAAGACAAGTGGTGATTCTATCCATCTCACCACGCTGATGGACAGTGACTGTGGTGGGGTAGGTGCGGGGGACCTGGTGAAGTGGGGAGTTTAGTGACCATAATGTTGCACATGTAACTGTAGATTGATGATACCAAAAAAAATAAAATAAAATAATCAAGTGATTTTATTCTATCTTTGCCTCCATGTTAGATTCATCAAATCTTCCTTGTCAGTATTCCTTCCTATCTCTTGATTCTGTTTACTTCTCATCTCCACCACCACTTCCAAATTCCAAGCTACCATCATCTTTCATCTAAACCACTGAAATATAGAAAAGCAAGGAATGAATTGCAGGTTGACACTAATCTTTTCCTTCTCAATGTCTTACATGACAGTCCTCATTGAATGTCTTTCTCTCACCTCTGTGCCTCCTCCAATGCCATCTTTCTCTACTAACTGGTCCACTTCAATAGCTTTTAATCTATTGTTGTCTGTATATAACTGCTTAGAATGGTGCTTTTGCACAGGCTATTCTGTTAGCCTAAATGTTCTTTCCTCCCATCTTCGCCTGATTAACTTCTACTGTTCCGAAAGGTCTCAGTTAATATTATATTTCTTCTGGGAGTATTCCTTGACCTCTACAGCTGGATTAAAATACACTATTATCATTTCTCAAACAATCAAGTACCTCTCCTTCTAGATATACCAGAATAATTAATTTACATAGTTGTTTGTTTGAATCTGTCTCGACCTCACTGTACTGGCATTATGAGGACAAGAACTACTACGTCCACAATTTCCCTGGCACACAGTATGTGCTCAATAAATATTTCTTGAAAGTAATGAAGCCATGAGCCATTATTAACCTTTAATCTTTTTTGACACATCTTTTGTTTCACAAAATTTTAATGTTGAGGTATATTAAAAATATTTGGAATAACTGAAATTATGATAGAGAGCTATAACTTACATGCTTACTCTATAAAAGTTGAAATCTATCAAAATAATTGCCCATAATCATTCCATCATATTTAATGATCAGTAATATTTATTGAATTTAATTTTGGGTATTATTTAATAGTGGTGATTGTACATAATATATTGATTTCATACACAGATAACAAAGGAAAATCCATATTTACTCATGTTGTCTATATTTATAATACATACAGCATGGATTGTCATGTTAGCCATTGGGAAGGAGATATACACATATATCTATCTACTTGTGCTAGGTTATACTTATACAATATTTCAAGAAACCTGGAAATCCCTGTTAGACATGATAAATGATTTTTTCCTTTCTTCATATCATAGCTCTTAAAATAACGTTACTCTAACATAAGTAATATTATTTAGTCAACATATAATAGTAAAGCTATCTCTATACATTGTTTAATAGATGGTAATAACCTATTCTATTATTCATACTTAATTCAAAGTAGGAAAACATTTTTCATATTTTTAGTGTTGTGACATTTTTCAAAGTTTCTCTTTGCTAATACCTACTCTGTGAAGACATGCATACAAGCTATGTCAATTGTGATATTTGGTAAGTCAACTTACCTTTCCTTTCCTCCATTTCTTTATCTGTAAAATAAGAAATGTGGGATTATAAGATCAGTCTAGATATAACACTTAATTTTACAATTTATTGTTATTTAGGATTAATCTGATACAGAGGGAAAATTAGATGTACTCTTTACTCTAAATCAATGTTTTCCAAATGATTAGTTGTGGAATATCACTAATGGATCAAAGGGTTCTGAGCTAATTGTTGAGAAAGACTGTTGATAAGCTTTTTCTGATGAGGCACAAAGCCATCTATAATGACAAATGTTCTGAGAAGTCCTGCAATTAAACAGTCTTAAATTTTATTTAAACCAGCGTTTTCAGATTTAAATAAAATTTAAAAACAAAGTCTTTGTTCTTCTGACCCCATTTAATGGAGCATAATACATATTATATAACCTGGTATGTTACATAGCATAATACATTTTATATAATATATATCACTAGCTAGGAAATGACAATTTTGTTTGTAACTGAAGCTCTCTGGTCTTTAAACAGTTGAATTATATATAAGTTTCTTCACACCTTTATAAGCTTGGTTGTTTCAACAAGTCTAACGTGTGTCTGTGGGGCTGAGTGTAAGCAGTTTCACAGCATGGCCATCTGTCCCAAATTCTTGATATAAAAAATTTCCATTAGTCTAACTCAGAAGCATTTTCCTTACAGCAAATTAACAGACTGGAAATTCATGATAAGTGAATTCAGGGTCATCGTGCTCCACGGAATAGCTTTCTTTCCAGGGACACAGAGAGGGCTATACTTTATTGTCCCTTGGTCTTCTCTACCTTAACTCCTGCACTGAGATGTTTGGAAGTCAAAGGTGAATAAATAACATTAGCATAACATTAGTATTGTTGCTTGCAGTAACAAACAGTCCTAAGCATGATTTTGGTCCCAAAAACCTGCTTCTGCCCAGTTGAGGGAATAGCCCTGAATTAAAAAAACTCCAGAAAAAGAAAAAAAAATACCCCTTTATGTTTCTTAGCCAGTAATAATCCCTCATCTTTCTTTGGATATTTTCTGCTCAATAACTTGGATTTTAACATACTGTATAAAATTTTACATGCAACATAACATTTTTTTAATAAATGTAAACTTTTCTCAGTAAAATATTTTAGTTACATAGAGTATATCTTTTAAAGTACAGCATTTAAAATCAGTGATATTAATCTATTGTAATGAATTTTATCATCCAGAACATTCTCAAAGGACAATGTCAACCTTCTGAATTTTGGGGCAGTCATCTGTTAGTTTTTCTCCCAGTGTAATGCTGGTTCACAATGTGTGGCATCATCATCATCATAAACATAGCCTGCATTTCCATTGTCTTCAGAGACTGGCTTTTCCTTACTCTCAGATGATTTTATTTAGGGTTTTATTTAACATGCATACACTAAGCTGTCTAACAGTTACTGAAAACCTCTTGATAAACCTTTTGGCCACAAATTTTGCTAAGGGGAGCTTCTTCCTTGTGGAAGAGAAAGCCAGAAAGGATAGAGAGGATATTCCATTTTTTATAATTAAGGAAGCCAATATCTAAAAAGTTGGGTGTTAAATTAATTAAAAAAGTTAAATTGCTCTGATAGACTAGGAAGCTGTTCAAAGGCCTCATTATATCCTCATTTCCTATGATAATATCTGGCATTTTCTAGATATCGGTTAACATATGTTGAATGGAATAAATGGCTTGATATTATGTGAGAAGTGCCATCATTCTTTGGAATCTAATGAAATACCTTCAAGGTAATTAAGCATAACAAGGTTCTTAAAACCCATGACTAGGAAATAAGGTCAATACCATAGTCCAAACCTAAAGTCCAAGCCTTTGAGTTAAAAACTCAAAACAAGGATGAAACATTAAGAAAGTTTAGGGTCAGATTCATCATATGTTTCAATGTCAGCTTCCACTTCTTCCATCACACCTCTTCTATTATTGTCAACCAAAAAGAAAACAAAACTCTTTCCTATTGACCAATGACTATCAGGATTACTCATATTATTTCTGAAATACATTAGTTTAGTAGTCTTAATACCCATATGCAAGTATCATTCTTCCATTCATTTATATACGCTAACCTTCTCTTCCAATGAACTTCACAGCAAAAGATGAGTTTTAGGTTCCTTGACCCATAAACACTTCAAACCAACCTTGTAACACATATACTCAGTACATGATTATTGTATTTAATTGAAAACCAATATAGAATCAGATTGTAAACTAAGCAAAAAGATGTGAAAATATTCACAAGACACAAAGAAATGTTCAAATGGCTGATATATCAGCAATCAGTAACAATTTTTCCAAGAAATTATTATTAGTGGGTAATAGCCCTTCTTATAAAACATTTAAAAAGGAAAAAAAGAAGACCCCAAATGGATCTAATGCAAATTAAAAGTAGTACAAGCCAAAACATAGGGATACTGGTGAATGTTGAACAGAAGGGTCCTCAGGCTATTTCCCCTCTGGTAGAAGAGCTGCCTTGTGGGAATTGGTGAGGTTCACCTGGGAGCAGTGGAGGGGTAAGCAGGGTATTCTACCCGCAGAGATGCAAGTGTCCCCACTCATTAGTCTTCCAATGGTATGCCCTAATTGGTATGCAATATAATAATTATGATGAATAATACTATTTTCCTTTAGTTGTGATATAAGAGCTAAACCTCATAAAAGCATGCACAAAACCATACCCAAATCTAGAGAAACATAATTAAAAATAAGTATTAAAAATAGAGTGAATGAGATGCTCCACATCACTAATCATCAGAGAAATTCAAATTAAATCCACAATGAGATATCACCTCACACCAGTTAGGATGGCCAACATCCAAAAGACAAACAACAACAAATGTTGGTGAGGATGTGGAGAAAGGGGAACCCTCCTACACGGCTGGTAGGAATGTAAATTAGTTCAACCATTGTAGAAAGCAGTATGGAGGTTTTTCAAAAAACTCAAATGGAAATACTATTTGATCCAGGAATTCCACTCCTAGGAATTTACCCTAAGAATGCAGCAGCCCAGTTTGAAAAAGACATACGCACGCCTGTGTTTATCGCAGCACTATTTATAATAGCCAAGAAATGGAAGCAACCTAAGTGTCCATCAGTAGATGAATGGATAAAGAAGATGTGGTACATACACACAATGGAATATTATTCAGTCATAAGAAGAAAACAAATCCTACCATTTGTAATAACACCGATGGAGCTAGAGGGTATTATGCTCAGTGAAATAAGCCAGGCAGAGAAAGACAAGTATCAAATGATTTCACTCATCTGTGGAGTATAAGAACAAAGAAAAAACTGAAGGAACACAACAGCAGCAGACTCACAGAACCCAAGAATGGACTAACAGTTACCAAAGGGAAAGGGACTGGTGAAGATGGGTGGGAAGGGAGGGATAAGGGGGAAAAAGGGGTATTACGATTAACACACATAATGTGGTGTGGGGGCACAGGGAAGGCAGTATAGCACAGAGAAGACAAGTAGTGATTATATAGAATCTTAACTACACTGATGGACAGTGACTGTAATAGGATATGTGGTGGGGACTTGATAATTGGGGGAGTCTAGTAACCATAATATTGCTCATGTAATTGTACATTAGTAATAGCAAACTTAAAAAATAGAGTGAATGACAAGGAAAATCTTGAAATAAACATTAGGCACAAAGATAAGATTGAAAGAATGTCAAAAGAATTTTTGCTAAGCAAAAGAAAAAAAACTTTTGGAAAAAAATTCAATTTTAAACATTTAAACTTTGCGGATATTTCATTAAGTAAACTAAGTGTTAATGTTTGCCTTATGAGTTGAGTAAATTTATAAATTCGAATTTTGTTTTAAAATTATAACTCATTTAGAAAGAAACCCTTCTTTCTCTATAGAAATATTCTCCTGGCCTAAAAAATCTCTCTTCAGTCCTTTCTAAACCCAATTATTGTGGTAACAAGCAATAGATCTCATAGCGATGAGTCTGATGAAGTAAAGTGGCCTAATTACTAATTACAATTAAAATTATTTCTGGCTACATCTAATGTTTAGATTTTGATTGCACCTAATATTTCCATCTTGGTCTGCACTGATGAAGCTCTCAAGCATGGACTGCAGTCTTCCCCTTGGCCTTCTCATTCCTTTTAGGTTCAGCCATTGAGAGGCACTGGCAGAAGGTCAGAAGCCAGAAGAAAAGTACGATCAGTGTATTAATTCCTCCAGCTCCTTCCCTGCTAGGACATAGGTCGATAGTGGTTATATTTTCTTATCAAAAGCCAGAACTGTTAGATGACCTCTTAAAGCTTAATATCTTATCTCTGGGGTTTGGATAAGGTCTCTACCACCTGGCTGCTATAGTCATAGAGAACTCCTCTTTCTAGATCAAGGGGCTTCATTATCTCTTTTAAAAAAAAATGTTAACTCTACCAAAACTTTTATTAACACACAATTACCCCATTTGAGTGTGTCATATATTTCCTGAAAGGCCCTTGTCTGATACCATTACATTTCCTACCTTCTCAGTCAGGGCTGTTCTACGTCTCATAAAATGAAGACTATCCAAACTTAACTACTAAGAAGCACTGTAAACTAACAAGCATTTTGTCACAATTGGAATCAAGTGAACTCCAGGCAAAATTATAAAGTAAACTGAGTTGGATGTGAGTGCCATCTGCGATGTCAGCATGAGCTTTGAAGATAGGGAATTCTGTGTTGAATTACCTCTTTAGCATGTATTAGATAAATAATGTACAGATAGCTAAAAAATGGGCAATTAATGTAACTTTGCTGAGCCTCAGTTTCCTAGTCTCTGAAGTGGTAATAATCGTAATGTCACTGGGTTGTTGTATTAACTGTACTCATTATTTCTTACTCAATATCATTAGCTTGGAAAAAGAATTCATTAATTTCCTTCTTCAACTTCCCTTTCCTAGGGATAATCCAGAGACTATTCCATTATTCTGGATAGTGAGGCATGTTATCCTTTTCCTTCCCTTGCCCCCTCCTGAAATTAGATAGAACCATTCTTTTGAATTAATTTAGGAAAAATACACTTTTAGCACCATCATATTTTTCCTTGAGCTTGAGTCTAATAACAAAAGGAAGTGATAGATTTTTGATTCATTATCTACATACCTTTTATTTGTTCATCAAAGTAGGAGAGAAAATTACATAATTGGGCACAGGATCTTGATGTGTTCATCTGTAAAATGAGAAGGTAAGAATAGAAAATGTCTAAGAATCCTTTCAACTCTCTAAGCGTTTATGAAATATTTTGATACATTTAAAAAATGTTGTTGAAATCAATCACTGATAACACATAAAATGAAATGCTGTATTTTTTCCCATGGCTGTAGGGTGGTCTCCAACCAGTAGGGCACACCAAAGCTTCCCAGTCAGGGTGTTGTGGTTGGGTCACTTCTGTACTGAGATTTTGACCCAATTGGCTCTTCAGAGTTCACAAGTGATTTTGAAATATAGTCAGTGATAGGTGGCCATAAATCTCCTTTTCCATTTACTCCATAGGCCACTTTATATTAGCCCAGAATATTTTGATGGTGGTGATTAGTATTAAACACCCAAACGTACCTTTGGCTCTCTGAGCACCACAATGGCAGCTGGTAAGAACAAGTGCCTTCCTAAAGGTGGCAAAAGGGAGTCAAGAAGAAAATGGTTGATCCATTTTCTAAGAAAGATTCATATCATTTGAAAGCACAAGCCATGTTCAATATAAGAAATATTGTAAAAACACTAGTCACAAGACCTCAGGGAACCAAAATTGCATCTGATGGCCTGAAGGGTGATGTTTTTGAAGTGAGTATTGATGATCTGCAGAATGACGAAGTTGCACTTAGAAAATTCAAGCTAATTACTGTGGATGTTCAGGGCAAAAACTGCCTGACTAATTTCCATGGCATGGATCTTACCCATGACAAAATGTGCTCGATGTTCCAAAAATAGCAGACCAAGATTGAAGCTCATGCTGATGTCAAGACTACCAATGGTTACTTGCTTCGTCTATTCTGTATTGGTTTTACTAAAAATGCAATAATAAGATTTACAAGACCTCTTATACTCAGCGTCAACAGGTATGTCAAATCTGGAAGATGATGGAAATCATGACCTAAGAAGTGCAGACAAATGACTTGAAAGAAGTGATCAATGAATTGATTCTAGACAGCATTGGAAAAGACACAGAAAAGGCTTGCCAGTCTATTTATCTGCTCCATGATGTCACTGATAGAAAAGTTAAAATGGTGAAGAAACCCAAGTTAGAATTGGGAAAACTCATGGAGCTTCATGATACTAGTTCTGGAAAACCTCCTGAGGATGAGACAGGTGCTAAAGTTGAACGAGCTGCTGGATATGAGCCACCAATCCAAGAATCTGTTTAAAAATAGAGACTTTTAATGGTGTCAAGTAAAAAATCTTACTTATGATGTTTCAAAAAAAAATTCAAATGGAAAATATCCTCTACCTTCTGAGTTTAGTAGATTTATATTTATTTTTATTATTGCTATATCTGGACTGTTTCTACCATCTTATGATGTATTGTGTCATATGTTGTATATTTTTTAATTTTTTTAATTTAGAGTTTTTTTATTGATTTTAATCTTTTTTTTGCATTTCTATTGGTTTGGTTTCTATTTTTTATTTTAATGTTTGAACTTCAAGTTTTACCAAGCAAATACAATGTTTAAATACATCTAAACTCATTTTAATATTCAACATAAACATTATGATAATCATCATTTTATAGGGACAATGTTGGATTAGATTTATCAAATGTTTATTAACCTCTTTACTCTCTTTTACCATTCTCTTTACCATTCCCTATAATACCCCAAACCCTGATTTGGGGAAATTTTCCTTTTTATTAAAAGTATTTCTGTCAGAATTTTCTTGTATGAGGGCAGTCAGCGGTAAGCTCTCTCAATTTGTACTTATTAAAAATATCTTCATTTTTACTTATCTTAAGATGTAGCTAGCTAAATATACATGTTACCATTCATACTATTTTGTTTTCATGCTGTGATTACACATAAAATATAATACTGTCTCATTTTACCTTTCATGTCTCTGTACATCTATTTAACATTTCCCATCTTGTTTGTTATTCTGAATTTTGAAAGCTTCTTCAGCTCTATAGTCTAGTAACTTAAGAAACATACAATTTCTGTTGTTTTATAATTGTTGTAGCCAGGTGGTAGTCATGATGTATTTTTCATCATCTGACAACTTGTGGTATGGTCAAAAAAGCAGAAGCAGAAAAACAAAGAATAGATGTCACTAGAGTGGAAGAGAACCCCAGATTAAAATTCTCAAGATGATACTCTAGAGACAATAGTGGAACACTCTGGATGATCGAGAACAAAAGTATAAAAGTCAATGGCTCTAAGTAGAGAAGTGACTCAGAAGCCCCACATTCTAAACGAGAATAGTTCTGGGAATTTTTAAACCAATTTATTTCATCTACATTTTCCTTTTTATATAAGCCTAATAATAGTGTTGGATGATAAAAACCTATGTCTAAATACATCTTCAAAAATACTTTTTTTTTTCCAAGAACAGAAATCCTGCCATTTGCAACAACATGGGTTTATCTAGAAGGTATTATGCTCAGTGAAATAAGCCAGGCAGAGAAAGACAAATACCGTATGATTTCACTTATTTGTGGAATATAAAAACAAAGCAAAACAGAATGAACAAAAGACAGGTAGACTCACAGATGCTGAAAAGTGACTAGTGGTTACCAAGGGGGAGGGTTTGGGGTGTGTGAGTTGAGGGGGATAAAGGGACACAAAAATTCTGAAGCATAATATAAGTTAGTCACAGAAATAGTAGTACATGCAGCATAGAGAATATAGCCAATGATTCTATAACATCTTCCTATGTTGAGAGATAGTAGCTGTACTAATGGGGAGTGAGGATTTAATAATATGGGTATTAACTGTTGAACCACTGTGTTGTATATCTAAAACCAATATAAGATTGTGGCAATACTTCAATAAATAAATTTTAAAAATACTCTTTTCAATGAGTATAAAAGTTTATTCTTAATTGTACATAGTATAATGCTTCATGTACAATTGAAAGCATTTTAGATTTGAGGTAGTATGATATCTGATAGGTATTGATACCAATAGGTATCAGACAGGATCTGATAGGACTGAAAGGATTACTCATATCCCTCCAGACCAGATACCTTTTCATTAGAAAGTGTTACATGCATCTCAATAGTTTTATTTTCTGACATCCATGTTAATGTACTGTTTCCTTAAATATGTTAAATACATTGACTCTATCATGGTTGAGTTACATTTTCTATGGGTTTGTAAGACAGGGTTTATCTTGCCATTTTGTGCTGATTCAATTGGTAATATTCTCAGAATATGGTCACAGTATATAATTTTACTGATCATAGCTGAAAAGTAAAGTCTATTTACATGAAAGTTGAAAGTGCACCTTCACAGTTAATGTGTTAGACAGAGAGACAGAGACAGAAAGACAGAATTGTACTGATGAAGTGAGAGATTGATTCCAGATCCAGACCCACATACTAATTTCCCTAAAACAAGGAAGAAGTGACAAAGTTAAATCACTGAAAATTTTAGCAATAACAGAACCATGGATTTTTTTATTTTGTCTCTCCTTTCTAGCAAAAGTTAATGGGACAAGAATTTCCCAATCCTCATTGTCGATAAAAGGATTTCAGAATATCTTTAACAGTGTATAGAGAACTGACCAAGCTGAAGAATAAATGATCCTATTGCATAAATTCTTTAGTTGAGTGAGGATAGAGCCTTCAGGGAACTAGATTTATTTTCTATGAGAGTTAACTATATCCATGCATCAAGTGATTTCAACTCTGAAGATGTAAGAAAAATCTGTGTGATTACTCATGAGTATTTATTTGCAGCATGACATTCAAGGCACTGAGTACTTGGCATCTGAATATGAATAATACAAGGTTGTTACCCTCAAGTACAATGCAAAAATATTAACAGACAATTAAATATAATGTGTCAGTTAATAGGGTCAACTGCAAGTAACAGAAATGTTTCAAGAGCTCAGATAAACAAAATGTTACTTTTTCTCACTAACCAGAAGTAGATAGCTGGAATATCTATTCAGTGTTGTTGACAAATGTTCTTTTATATACTTAAAATACTTAGCATGTTCTCTTCATGCATCAACCTTACAGTTATAGAATGGCTGCTGCATCTTCCAACTAGAGCCAATTATCCACAAAGGGAAAAGCATGTAGGGGAACACAAGGGAGGAGTGACACCTGAATCAGAAAGAATTCCTTTGTAACTGTCAACCTACACCTCCTCTGGCAAGAACTGGATGACATGTACCTGTGATTGTAAGAGCATCTGAGGGAAATATTTAACTGGACATATTCCTATCAGAGACAAAAGCTGGGGAGTTCCTCAGAAGGAAGGATGTGGATAGGATACAAAGTAAGTAACTAGCAGTGAATGCTAAAATAAAGTAAAGTTTTAAGAGAAGAATGCACAAAGTATTCCTGCAGAGTCCCCAGAGACTGAATGGCAACCAGGTGTTGCCTAAGGAGTTAGTTGTTTTCATGAACAAATGTAATTTGGAATTACATGACTATACTATTATTCTTGGTATAAATTATTTTAGATGAGTCTATTCAGTTCTCCTAGTTTTGGTAAAGTTGCTTCAATAGTTCCAATACATCTATGCCTTTCTATAAATGTTTACCTTTTCATTCATTCAATGAAACACAGATTTTACTGGCACATTTTCCACCATTTAACAGAGGCACATTTAAAGAACGCTAAGGAGGATTTTTGCACATACAGTTAGAACCTGTTCATCTCCACCTGTCTGATATATGGAAATTGCAAAACACTCATTTGATGATCTGGTCTGCTTGGCACCCAGCCCTTAGCTGCCACTGCCCACAGAAAGCATTCCCTGAACATGACTACTCAGGCATTTACATACTTAATGACATGGAAGACTCTCAGAGCAGCTGAGATACAGATGGTGTCTAGGTGTGCATTAAGATAGACTAAAGAATTAGCTGAATATGCTTTTTCAGAAAAAGGATGGAAAAAAAGTCAGCCATAACTCCCTTAAAAAGCCTCGTCAAAATACCCCTTCATCCTTTTAATTCCGCTGTCAATACTCCTCAGGCTTCTACCAGGAGGCACTGACATTTTACATAACATTACATAACTTTTCACTGGAAAAGTTATTCTATACCAATGCATGCACCCAAACATGGAAAGCACTGAGAAACCCAAATTATAGAGGTTAGAGCTTTGCAGATAGGGTTCTGCTGACCATCTCATGATAAATCTGACTTCCTGAAACAGTGGTTGGATCTACGCTATCTGTAAAACAAAGATGCTCAGGAACATATGGTCATATTTGGGATAGATCTTTTCAAAGACTAATATTCATAGTTAACTCCAGTATGTTTGTTATGGTTTTATTATTAATTTGAATATATACATATATTTCTAGAACTTTTGGCATTGTGTTGTAGGAAGAGTTCTATAAATCACTGCAAAGACATTTCTGTGTATACATAAATAAAATATTGAAAGTTACTTATTACCATCATTCTCCAATGGCGTATTCAGGACCTGTACTATCTAAGAGATGAGTGTCTACCATCAGGAAGTTATGATATAAAATTTTTGCATATGATGGAGTTATCAGATGGGACTGGAGATCTGCTTCATTAATTGAAATCTATTTACAGTGTCTTGATTTATTTTTATATGAAAACATGAAATGCAAAGGTAAGCAGACCAGGACTGCATGATCGACTCCACAATATCCTCAGTGCCTTGAAGTCCTGTCTTTCTTTTCCAGCATCCTTAGTGTAGAGCCCTCATCTCATGACCATCTCCTGACCACAAGACTGGCCCACTAGATCCTGTCTGCACTGCTAGAGGAAGAAGGATGTATTGAAAAGGTGCCGATGGTCCCTTCACCAAGAAAGGAATCCTAGCACTTGAATCGTCACCTTATTTAGACACGGTAACTAAGAATTGTACCTTTGTTTAACCAGTTTTGTCAGAAACTTTGAATGAAATCAGTTCTTTTCATAAACAAGATAGAAAGAATGAATATTGTCAAGTCTACTACCAGAGTCAGCCACAACAATCTTCTATTTCCATTACATTAATGTTTCCCTACATTCCTTCTCCAAAATATACATATTTCATTTTGATTGATTTTGTTGATCCACAAAACTCTCCTATTAAAAACCCAAAAGTTAGTGATACATTTCTAAGGCGGTAATGACTTTGTATTTAAAAGTGGAGTTACTTAACAAATATATTCTTTCCAGGGACCTATTTTCAAGATAATAGCAACTTCTCAGTGAAAGGATTGGCAAAATATTTAATAATTCTTCCAAAAAAGTAAAATGTCATCACATAATCCACATAAGTATAATAACAAGTATAGTGTAGTACTAAACATCCTCATATACTTATTTTTTATTATTGTCCACATAAGATAATTTTTTTCTTTCTTGGACCAGGGAAATCTCATGTTTGGGATATTCTGAAAATTAGATGAAACATATTTTATTTTGTTTTCCATAATACTGTAATGGGAAAACCCCAGTTTTAATACCCCCTACAGTTCAATTACAAAAGTAATTATCTGGGACTACATTAACAATAAGATGACTTTTTCTGATTTAGCTACTTTCTGAATTACACTGGTAGGCTTTCCAAAAGCAGAGAACTATAAGAGGTACACTTCTCAGACAATTAGTTTGCTTAACTTCCTTTTGTGAGGCAGATGCACTAATTTCAACACTAGTTTATCCCCATTATTAATATCAATTTTACTAGAAGATATACGAAATCTTCATAATGAAATATAGGGGAAAAAAATCACCTGTCTTCTTAAAAGACAGAAATATTTAGCAATTTCAGCTTCAAACATTAGTTATTGACTTTTTTTCCATAAAAAGAAAGGGGGGTTTATTAGAGTTAATAGAAAGGCTGCAATATGACACATAATCAAGACAATATTCTCCTGGCTGTCATGCTAGTTAAGGAAAATCTTCTTTTGATATTCATCCTACAGCTTATCAAATGTATTAAAATACATCCATACACAACATTTAATATAATTTACATGTATTTTTTTAGCTTTCTGAGGTTAATTGACAAATAAAAATTGTTTATATTTGAGGTTTACAACTTGATGATTTGGAAAAGCCTAAGTGTCATGCATTGCCTGTGTTTTGTTATTTAAATCATTTCAATTATTACTGAAGTAAGATCTGTAAGTTCAATTTGACAATCTAGTCCTTTGTCTTAACTCAGCCTTTCTCTGCTTAAAAAAAAAAGTGAAAAACTGATTGCAGGATCCAATTAAATTAGGAAATGCATGCTAAAGGAATAAATGAATATCTGTAGATCCATATGCTCTTTATTGTATATAAAGCAAGGTTTTCAAATTTTGCATGATTTTAAATACAGACTTTGGTTTCAGCTGTCTTAATTTACTATATACATTATCCAACCACAAAATTATGTCATATGATCCTAAAAGTGATTTTCTTCTTAAAACCTCTCTGATTTAGAGAAAACTTGAGGCATATTTCTGTATCTTCTAACGAGATTTAACAATGGCCTTTTGCCAGTCCATGTCATGTGGATGCTTCCTTCTTCTAAATGTTAGCTCTGGGCCTATAAGAATCTTTAAGACTTATATGATAGATAATAATTGTTATCATGTACATGGCCAGCACTGTATAATTTATGAAGCTATAGCCCAGATGAACTTTATCTGAACAGATATATAATTTAGTAATCTAGAGGTAAAAAAAAATAAATGTTTTATTTTAGTAGAATGTAATATCTTTCATTCATTTACATTTTCAAGAGCTACACATGCTTACTTGATAAAATTCAAGGACTGGTAGCAAATCAAAGAGCACTTTACAATGACACAAAACATTTCTAAATAGATGATCTCTGATTGAACCAGATTGGGCTACAGTGTGTAAGCCCTACAAAATTATAATAATAAGTCCATAGATAAATTCTATACCATAGAGACCTTTATGCATCTGAACTATGTAGGTAAGAACTCTCTTAACAGGTCGTTCATCTGTTATGTTGTAATTTAAATTATTCTCTTTCTTCAGTCTTCATCAAAAGAGAAAGAGAAGAATAAACCTAGAGCTTTATGATCAGAATGTCCAGGTTGACATTTTCTAGTTATATATTTGTAAAACTTATTTACACAATAATCCAGGCTTTCTGTTTAATAGCTCCTGGAGAAAGAAAAACAAAAGAAAAAAAATAATAATCAAGGGAGATGTATCTAATCTAAAGAACTGCTAAAATTTTTGTAAATGAATAAAGTGGCAGGTTTGACAGCCACTCTCAGGGGTTTTTAAAGTAGTATGAACTAAGTACATTATTAACTCTTTATGGACCAGCCATATATTTTATTAAGTCTAGAGTAAGTATAGAAAATAAATTATTGCTAAAATTCAATGCTACTATAATAAAGCTTCTATTTCTAATCATAGCTAAAACAGCATTGTATATTGAAAGTTAAAAATCATGTATGTTAAATGTTCATTGCCAAAACTCTAGTAAAATGTCCTCATTTCTCAAATGCAAAGAACAGCTATGCACACACACACACACACACGCACACACTTGCAAAACTGTGTTTGAGCTTTATCATTTAGATTCATCCTCATACTCCAAGTCTACCCTAAATTGCTGGCAAAATCAACATGGACTAAATGGAGACAACTGATGTAATAATTATCATCCATTATGGGATTTTTAAATGTACTAACAGGAAATACAAAAAAATTTACTGGTAGAATTAATAGTTCCGAAGATATTCCTCACAAGGGAGAAAAACAGTCTTTACGCTCTTGTTCAATTACAGTGTTTTAGTTCCATAAGAGAAATGTGTAGGGCCTTCTAATCTAAGAAGTAGCCTTTAAATGCATTGCCAAGATGGCGCTCGCCGGATGAGCATGGGGTGGTGCCCAGGCATTTTGGCGGGCTATGACATTAGTCTAACTGTGTTCCGGGTATCTCTCTATTGGTGGCTTGAGTCTTCCGTGAACGTGATCAGCTCGTGGACACTGTTTGCTTCGTTTGCTTGCATTATGTGCCTTCCTGCGTGAAGAGCTTGTGACTGCTTGACCTTTATGCTGATTGGCCCATGAATGTTATACATACTCTACTGTTTCCACAATAAACAAGTTCCTGCTTTGACTGAGCTCTCTGTCCTTTCTGTTTGTCTCTAGTTCAGGCCTAGGGGCTGGAGGCTGGTGATCTGGCGGACAGTCGGCACTCACCCTTCCTGGTCCTGCCTTGCTGGGGCGTGTCTCCCCCTTCCCGTTCTCTCTGCAGGTTCGGAGGGGGCTTGGGGAAGGCTAAAAACCCCGACAGAAATGTATAGCCATTCCCATTATGATGGGATAGATTAATTGGAGTATTTATAAGACCTTGGCATTTATATCTTTTCAAGGATACACATCCTCCACTAACTTGTAAGAAAAATTCTTGTCAAAGTATTTTCCCCATTTCTCAAAATTAATTCCTTAAGGGAAACTGCCAGGTATCTAAGTAATTAGGATATAGAGGTTAAATTATGGTTAGAATGGGGCAGGGCAGGCAAGGAGGAATTAAAAAGCAGCCATGAGTAACCACTTCATTCCTGAGCAAGTTGGCAATTTTCCATGAGGAAAGTAAGATTTGCAATGTGGTTAGAATATTTTTCTTGATGATTTCAGGTGCCTGGGCTGAACTGAAATGGCTATTCTTTTTCTGGTACCCTGGCACAGTTAGAGGAAACAATTTTGAAAGTGTTTTTAAAAATCTCTCTTCCATAGAAATAAGCATCTCTTTGCTCCAGAAAATATTCACTTCAACACATAACTCTGAGCAGAACACTGCTGTGGATATCATATCTCCTCTGGGGTAGCCAGGACTTGTTCTCTGTAGTTGCAGCCTGAGCTGCAATGTCTTCATGTTTAAGATGGATACATTCTGAATTATTTATGATTTTTAAGTTTTTATTTTCTAACAAAGCCATAACTAACAACATTGGTGATAGAGGAGGAAAAATATTTCAAACCCATACAGTAGTAAGTATCTACTCACATTCCAAATAGTAGGTCATGTAAGATAAGGGAAAAGTGGCAATTAAAATGCATACCCCAAAGCCTAATTTGGCTAGATGCGGATTTTATTAATGGCTTCTTATGCAATGGTTATGTTTTATTGTCTCATTGTGGGAGTATATCAAGACAGAAGAAATATTAATACTTTCTGTACATTCTGGAAAAATAACTTTTTCCTTTTAGATGGGGAACTACTGGAAGATTAGTAGCAGGATCACACCAGGAATACAAAACTGACCAAAGATGTTATGATATGTAATTTAGAAGCAAAGTCAGTTTAAATCTCTGCGGATTGTTCATTCATTCAATATTCAGTTAACTCCTGATAATTCAAACCATTTCTTTCAAACAGCTCCGTGATTTTTGGTCACTGCCTATGGACTCCAGATGATTATTGTTTTCTCTTCCCTAATAATAGCATTAAAACATTTTTTCCTATTCTACAATCAGTGCCTTGAGTGCTAGGAACTAGAATCTTTCACCACCTTCTCGAGGCATAGTCATGTATTTTATTTTTCTTTTAAATAAAATCTTTTTTCGGCATAGAAATAAAACTGCAAAAATAATACAGAGAACTCTCACACACCCTTAGCCCACCCTAATGCTAATATCTCACATAATCATACTCTAACTATCAGAGGCAGGAAATTAACACAGACACAATGGTATTAACCCAATTACAGACCATTTTTGATTCCACACTATGTCCTTTTTCTATTTCAGGACCAATTCAGGATGGTACATTGTATTTAGTTGTCACACCTTCTCAGTCTCCTTCAAGCCCTGACAGCTCCTTAGTCTCTCCTTGTCTCTTACAACCTTGACATACAAAGATCACTGATTAGTTGTTTTGTAGACTGTTCCTCAGTTTGGTTTTTTTCATGATTAGATTGATGTAATATATTTTTGGAAGAATAATACAGAGTCAGTGTGTCCTCTGTGAATTATGTAAGGGGTACATAATGTTGGTACTTTATTACTGCTGATGTTAATCTCCATCACGCTGTTAGAATGGTACCTCCACTGAATGTTACTGTGTTTCCCTTTAATAGTAATAAATATCTCAGGGAGATACTTTGAGACTAAGTAAATACCCTGTTTCTTCTAACATTTACCCACTAATTAAACACCCATTACAGATGTTGTCTGCAACAATCATTACTATGGTGTTTACCTAAAGATGGTTTTCTATTTTTATATTTCCTTTTACATTTATTAATTGAAATTCTCCTGTAGAGAAGAGATGTTCTTCTTTCCATTTATGCAATTATTTATTTCACCAGTTTTGACCAATGGATATTAAATTTATTCTGTGGAGTATAATCCAACATTACCATTGTTTTGTTGCCACTCATCTAGGTACTGTTGTAAAGGGATTTTTCAGATGTAATTAAGGTCCCAAATCAGTTTAACTTAAGATATGTGGTTGGCCTGAGCTAATCATATGAGCCTTTTAAAAGTGGGGCCTTATTTCTATCTGGTCTATCCTGAGGAAGTCAGAGATGTACTTTATCTGATCTGGAAGAAAACAAACATCCATCTTTTGAACTGTTTAATAGCACCACATGCCAAGGAACTGTGGACAGCCTCTAGGAGCTGAGATCAGCCCCTGCAGACAGCCAGCACGGAAAAACGACATCAGTCCTACCACAAGGAACTGAATTCTGCCAAAAATCGCAATAGGCTCAGAAGGGGACCCTTACAAAAAATGTGAACTAAAAAATGTGTGTCACATCAAACCACAAACTTTGTCATAATTTGTTGCACGGAAATATAAATTCAATACGGAAGGACTATTCAATCAATGGCCAAAACATGAGAAAATAGGCTGCTATGAAAGAGTTAGTAAAATATAACAGAAAGTATGGTAAAGGAACAAAGGACTGTGATAACAGAACATATTTGAAAAGGTAAATAAATAGAATGGCTAGAAATAAAAAGGTAATAATTTAAATTAAAAACTCAATGGATGACACTCTATTAAGAGCTTTATATAGTTTAATTAGATTAAATGAAAATAATGACATTCATTAATTATATTAAATGAAATAAAATCTTCCTCAAAATTTATATAATCTCCATTTTTCAGGTGAAATAAGTAAGACTAAAATAAGTAACTTGCAAAAGACAATAAAGCTAATAAGAGGTAAAGCAGTAGATGCAAACCAGGTCAAATTTAGTTTCTTTCCCTCTGGGGTCTCTATATATGCTTAATTGTATATATAATACAAAGAAGGCATATTTCAATTCATCTACATATAAGAATACTAGAAGTTACCCAATTTTTAAAAAAAATAGTTTATAGTCAAGGAGAACTATATGACCTATATGTTTTAACATTTTTGTCCAATTCCGTTCCTACAGCTCTGCAGGCTCCCATCCTACCACCTAAGCAAATTGACTGGTTGAAGATCCAATCACATTTACTATTACTCTAAATTTAAAATGTCTGAATCAGGATCTGTCTTGGTGGCTGGGCTTCTGCATTTGCCTTGGAGCTTCTTTCTCAAAGAAACTGAGAATGGTAGCAGTACCCTAAAAGGAGAGGAGACCAGCCCTTATCTTTCCTGAGCTATTTGACTTCAGTTTGGTTCAAGTAACCATGCTGCCTCCAGTAGGAACAGGCTCAAAGTGAAAAGAGGAAAAAGCCACAGGGATCCTTGCTAGGGACCCCTGGTGCTACTCTTAATAACAAGTACAGTCACCAAGCCCTGTGGCAAAAACATTTCTTACAGGTGATGAGTTGCAGGTTGACTTGATAATAAGAGTCTAAATTTTTTTACCTAAAACATATTCTTTCACTTTGACTGTTATTAAATCCTGGGACAGTCTCTCAAAGGCAGTGCCCTGTGTTGATTTATGTGAACTTGTCTCATCTCTGTTTAAATGTCAGCTCCTCCCTGATCAAGAGCTTTGCCCTGAAACCTATCGTTAATATAAGGATGCTCACTGAATACCTGCCAGTAACCACAGTGCCACTGAGCAAACCTGGTCTCCCAACTAAATCTTCCTGCTGTGCAGTCCTCCTGCAGCCCAAGCTCAGCTTTATCTCAGTATCTGAATATGCTTGCTGCTCACCAGGACTGATTTCAGTTTCTGTTTTCTTTCTGTTTTGCTTTCAAAGACTGTCCATCCCTTGCAGATTTCCAAACTAGTTCCATATACAACAAAATGAGAATGCTACCCTCCTCTCATGACACCAACCATTGTAAATGACTGGGAACCAAACTTGATGTGTTACTTCCTCCCTCAACCAAAGCAGCATATGGAAGTCACTCTGAAGCTGAATTGGCTGCAACTATGAGCAAAAGGAAATGGCTGAAAGAAAATCTCCAGTAACCACAGGGACTCACTGGAGGCTGAGCATCCCCAGTAGGGAGTGTTGTGAGGACACTTTAAGGGCAGATATTCTGTTAATAGGGACATCAAGGGCAATCATGAAAGAGAAATCACAATAGGGAGACAGGTGACCAAGTGGTTTAATAAATAAGAGGGCATAATCCTACCTGCTCACTGATGGAGCTCCTTTCTTGTAGAATGAGATCGTGAATATCATCATCTCCTCTCCCCAAATGTTTTTCTTTCCTGAATTTCTGACTGAGCTCCTTAATTCTGGTATGAAAGCACAATCCCCCTCTCACCACCTAGGATCCAGAGAAAACATCTCAGTTATAGTGCTTTTGGAAGGCTCTGAGCAGACAACAGTGTCCCATAGAGATAGTATACTTTTTTGACCTAAGCAATCACACTAGATTTTTCTGGGTCTCCTAATCTCCTGAGCCATTAAATGAAAGGAAGGGGCATCCTGAAGTCACTGCCTGTGACATAATAAGAAATACTATTTGGTCTCTACCCCAGTTTCTGACACAGAGTGCCCAAGACCCCTGTAATCTCCTGAGTGAAGGCAGTAGGAGCATCTTACACAGAGCTCCTAAATTCCCTACGATAGGAGCATCTTTTGTTCAAATGAGGTCATTCCTGGATGGGGACTGCTCACAAGAAAGATTAAGCATGATTAGAACCATAGAACTTTCAGCCCTACCCCCGAGTACTCCAAGGAAGGGAGAGGGGCTAGAGATTGAGTTAATAATTGACAATGCCTACATGATAGAGCCTCCATTAAAAAAAATCCCTGAACTATGGGATTCAGAGAGCTTCCCAGGCAGGAGACATGTCAACATGACAGGAGGGTGGTGCACCCCAGCTCCATGAGGACAGAAACCCCTGCACTCAGGGTCCTTCCAGATATTACCCTATGTACCTCTTTATCTGGCTGTTCGATCATTTCCCTTATTATAACATTTATCATAAACCAAAAAATGTAAATAACTGTTTCCCTGAGTTTTGTGAGCAATTATAGCAAAGTATCAAACCTGAGAAGGGGGTTGTGGGAATCCCTGAGATATATATGACTGATCAGAAGTAAGGATGACAACCTGGGATTTGAAACAGCATCTGAAGTGGAAGGCACTCTTGTGAGATTGGGTCCTTAACCTACAGATGCTATACTAACTCTACATAATTAGAGTCATAATTGATTTGTAGGACATCCAGTCAGTGTCCAGACAGTGGGAGAATTGGATGGTGTAGGAAAACCCCAACACATTTGGTGTCCAATGTATTGTGAGTAGAGTAGAAAGCAAGAGTTTTTTCTTTTACTGCCTTACACTCATCTGCCAAATATATACTGATGAATCTAAAGGTTATTTTTTTTATTAAGGCATTACTGATATATGCTCTTATGAAGGTTTCACATGAAAAAACAATGTGGTTACTGCATTTACCCATATTATCAAGGCCCCATCCATACCCCATTGCAGTCACTGTCCATCAGTGTAGTAAGATGCCACAGATTCACTGTTTGCCTTCTCTGTGCTACACTGTTTTCCCTGTGACCCCCACACAATGTGTACTAAACATAATACCTGTCAATCCCCTTCTCCCACCCTCCCCACCTGCCCTCCCACACCCCTTCCCTTTGATAACCACTAGTCCCTTCTTGGAGTCTGAGTCTGCTGCCGTTTTGTTCCTTCAGTTTTGCTTCATTGTTATACTCCCTGAATGAGGGAAATCATTTGGCACTTGTCTTTCTTCACCTGGCTTATTTCACTGAGCATAATATCCTCCAGTTCCATCCATGTTGTTGCAAATGATAGGATTTGTTTCTTTCTTATGGCTGAATACTATTCCATTGTGTATATGTACCACCTCTTCTTTATCCATTCATCTACTGATGGACACAGGTTGCTTTCATATCTTGGCTATTGTAAATAGTGCTGCAGTAAACATAGGGGTGCATATGTCTTTTTGAGTCTGAGAAGTTGTATTCTTTCAGTAAATTCCAAGGAGTGGGATTCCTGGGTCAAATGGTATTTCTATTTTTAGTTTTCTGAGGAACCTCCATATTGCTTTCCACAATGGTTGAACTAGCTTACATTCCAACCAGCACTGTAAGAGGATTCCCCTTTCTACACATCATTGCCAGAATTTGTTGTTCTTAGTCTTTTGGATGCTGGCCATCCTTACTGGTGTGAGGTGAAATCTCATTGTGGTTTTAATTTGCATTTCCCCGATGATAGATAACATTTTTTCACGTGTCTGTTGGCCATCTGAATTTCAACTTTGGAGAATTGTCTTTTCATATCCTCTGCCCATTTTTTAATCAGGTTATTTATTTGCTGGGTGTTGAGGCATGTGAGTTCTTTATATATTTTGGATGTTAACACCTTGTTGGATACATCATTTACAAATATATTCTCCCATACTGTAGGAGTCCTTTTTGTTCTGTTGATGGTGTCCTTTGCCATAGAGAAACTTTTTAGTTTGATGTAGTCCAATATGTACATTTTTGCTTTTGTTTTCCTTACTCAAGGATATGTGTTCAGGAAGAAGCTGCTCATACTTTTATATTCAGGAGATTTTTGCCTATGTTGTCTTCTGAGAGTTTTATGGTTTCATGACTTACATTCATGTCTTTGATCCATTACAAGTTTACTTTTGGGTATGGGGTTAAACAATAATCCAGTTTCATTCTCTTGCATGTAGCTGTCCAGTTTTGCCAACACCAGCTTTTGAACAGGCTGTCATTTCCCCAGTGTATGTCCACGGCTCCTTTATTGTATATTAATTGACATATATGGTTGGGTTTATACCAGGGCTCTCTGGTCTGTTCCATTGGTCTATGGTTCTGTTCTTGAGCCAGTACCAAATTGTCTTGAGTACTGTGGCTTTGTAGTAAAGCTTGATATTGGGGAGCATAATGCCCCCAGCTTTCTTCTTCCTTCTCAGGATTACTTTGGCTATTCAGGGTCTTTTGTGGTTACATATGAATTCTAGAATGACTTGCAGTAGTTCATTGAAGAATGCTGTTGGTATTTTCATAGGAATTGCATTGAATCTGTAGATTGCTTTAGGCAGGATGGCCATTTTGACAATATTAATTCTTCCTATCCATGAGCATGGGATGTGTTTCCATTTATTGGTATCTTCTTTAATTTCTCTTGTGAGTGTCTTGCAGTTTTCAGAGTATAGGTCTTTCACTTCCTTGGTTAGGTTTATTCCTAGGTATTTTATTCTTTTTGATGCAATTGTGAATGGAATTGCTTTCCTGATTTCCCATTCTGATAGTTCATCATTAGTGTATAGGATGCAACAGATTTCTGTGTATTAATTTTGTATCCCACAACTTTGCTGAATTCAGATATTAGTTCTAGTAGTTTTGGAGTGGACTATTTAGGGTTTTTTATGTACAATATCATGTCATCTGCAAACAGGGACAGTTTAACCTCTTCCTTGCCAATCTGGACATCTTTTATTTCTTTCTGTTGTCTGATTGCCATGGCTAGGACCTCCAGTACTATGTTGAATAGAAGTGGGGAGAGTGGGCATCCTTGTCTTGTTCCTAATCTTAGGGGAAAGCTTTAGCTTCTCGCTGTTAAGTATAACGTTGGCTGTGGGTTTGTCATATATGGCCTTTATTATGTTGAGGTACTTGCCCTCTATACCCATGTTGTTGAGAGTTTTTATCATGAATGGATGTTGAATTTTGTCAAATGCTTTTTCAGCATCTATGGAGATGATCATATGGTTTTTGTCCTTCTTTTTGTTGATGTGGTGGATGATGTTGATGGATTTTCAAATGTTGTACCATCCTTGCATCCCTGGAATATATCCTACTTGATCATGATAGATGATCTTTTTGATGTATTTTTGAATTCAGTTTGCTAATATTTTGTTGAGTATTTTTGCATCTATGTTCATCAGGGATATTGGTCTGTAATTTTCTTTTTTGGTGAGGTCTTTTCCTGGTTTTGGTATTAGAGTTATACTGGCCTCATAGAATGAGTTTGGACGTATTCCCTCTTCTATGCTTAGGAAAACTTTAAGGATTGGTATTAGGTCTTCACTAAATTTTTGATAAAATTCAGAGGTGAAGCCGTCAGGTTCAGAGGTTTTGTTTTTAGGTAGTTTTTTGATTACCGATTCAATTTCATTGCTGGTAATTTGTTCAGATTTTCTGTTTCTTTGTGGGTCAGCCTTGGAAGGTTGTACTTTTCTAGAAAGTTTTCCCTATCTTCTAGGTTATCCAGTTTGTTGGCATATAATTTTTCATAGTATTCTCTAATAATTCTTTGTATATCTGTGGTGTCCATTGTGATTTTTCCTTTATCATTTCTGATTCTGTTTATGTGTGTAGACTCTCTTTTTTTCTTGATAAGTCTGGCTAGGAGTTTATCTATTTTGTTTATTTTCTCGAAGAACCAGCTGTGGCTTTCATTGATTCTTTCTATAGTTTTATTCTTCTCGATTTTGTCTATTTCTGCTCTAACCTTTATTATGTCCCTCCTTCTACTGACTCTGGGCCTCATTTGTTCTTCTTTTTCTAGTTTCGTTAATTGTGAGTTTTGGTGTTCACATGGTATTGTTCTTCTTTTCTGAGGTAAGCCTGTATTGCAATATACTTTCCTCTTAGCACGGCCTTCGCTGCGTCCCACAGATTTTGGGGTGTTGAATTGTTGTCATTTGTCTCCAAATATTGCTTGATCTCTGTTTTGATTTAGTCATTGATCCATTGGTTACTTAGGAGCATGTTGTGAAGCCTCTGTGTGTTTGTGGGATTTTTCATTTTCTTTGTATAATTTATTTCTAGTTTCATACCTTTGTGGTCTGAGATACTGGTTGGTACAATTTCAATCTTTTTGTATTTACTGAGGCCGTTTTTGTGGCTTAGGATTTGATCTATTCTTGAAAATGTTCCATGTGCGCTTGAGAAGAATGTGTATTCTGCTGCTTTTGGGTGAAGAGTTCTGTAGATGTCTGTTAGGAACATCTATTCTAATGTGTTGTTCAGTGCCTCTGTCTCCTTACTTATTTTCTGTCTGGTTGATCTGTCCTTCAGAGTGAATGGAGTGTTGAAGTCTCCTAGAATGAATTCATTGCATTCTATTTCCCCCTTTAATTCTGTTAGTATTTGTTTAACATATGTAGGTGCTCCTGTGTTGGTTGCATAGATATTTATAATGGCTATATCTTCTTCTTGAATTGACCCCTTAATCATTATTTTATGTCCTTCTTTGTCTCTTGTGACTTTGTTTCTTTTGAAGTTTATTTTGTCTGATAAAAGTACTGCAACTCCTGCTTTTTTTTCCCTATTAGTTGCATGAAATATCTTTTTCCATCCTTTCACTTTTAGTCTGTCTGTGTGTTTGAGTTTAAAGTGAGTCTCTTGTAGGCAGCATATAGATGGGTCTTGTTTTTTTATCCATTCAGTGCATTCAGTTCATTTACATTTATGGTGATTATTGATAAGTATGTACTTATTGCCATTGCAGGCTTTATATTTGTGGTTACCAAAGTTTCAAGGTTAACTTCTTTTCTATCTAAGAGTTTAACTTAACTCAATATGCTATTACAAACACAATCTAAAGGTTCCTTTTTTCTCCTCCTTTTTCTTCCTCCTCAATTCTTTACATATTTGGTATCATATTCTGTACTCTTTGTCTATCCCTTGATTGACTTTGGGGATAGTTGACTTAATTTTGCATTTGCTTAGTAATTACCTGTTCTACTTTCCTTACAGTTGTTTTATTACCTCTGGTGACAGCTATTAAACCTCAGGAACACTTCCATCTATAGGAGTCTCTCCAAAATGCACTGTAGAGTTGGTTTGTGGGAGGTAAATTCTCTCAGCTTTTGCTTATCTGGAAATTGTTTAATCCTTCCTTCAAATTTAAATGAAAATCTTGCTGGATAAGGTATCCTTGGTTCAAGGTCCTTCTGCCATGTGTCTTGGTGTCGTCTTCCTTGGGTTCCTTGTATTGGGAGATCTGTGCACCTCCATTGCCTGAGAGAATATCTCCTCCCCCAGATTGGGGAAGTTTTCAGCAATTACCTCCTCAGTGATGCTTTCTATCCCTTTTTCTCTCTCTTCTTCTTCTGATACCCCTATAATGCAAATATTGTTCCATTTGGATTGGTCACACAGTTCTCTCAATATTCTTTCTTTCTGAGAGATCCTTTTTTCTCTCTGTGCCTCAGCTTCTTTATGTTCTTCTCTAATTTCTATTTCATTTATTGGCTACTCCACCATATTAATCTGTTTTTAATACCCTCCATTGTGCTCTTCAACGATTGTTTCTCTGACCAGAATTCATTCGTGAGTTCTTGAATATTTTTCTGTACCTCCATGAGCATGGTAATGATTTTTATTTTGAAATCCCTCTCAGGAAGATTCATGTGGTCGATTTCATTTGAATGTTTCTCAGGGGTTGTATTCATCATTTTACTTTGAACTACGTTTTTTGGCGTTTCATATTTGTATATGGCGCCCTCTAGTGACCAGAAGCTCTACTCTCTGGAGCTGCTTATCCCCTGAAGCAATGTCGGGGGTCACAGGGGAGCGATATTGGTGCCTTGGGGGAGGAAATAGCTGTTTCATGCTTCCCAGCTGCTATGCCTGCCTCCACTGCTGGAACCAGTGTGCCGAACACACAGGTATAAGCCTCTATGCTTTGCATTTGTAGTTGCTGTAGATGGGGCTTCCCTCTGGCTGGTCTAATGCCAGGGGTAGGGTTTGCTGGTTTGCCAGCCAGGTGGGGCTGGCCAGGAGAAAGGCCCAGTTGGCTGTGTATCACGGAGGGTTCCTTCAAGCTGTGTAGCCAGCCAGGGAGCTGGAGCACCTGAAGATCGAGAAAGTTCCCAACCTGCTGGGCAGAGTGCACCTGAACAATTTTGTCTACCTGTCTTTCTCCTGAGCAGTAAGCTCTGTGCAATCCTTGCCCCTTTAGCAGCCCTCTTGCTGTTAGGAAGTCTCTCAGACTGCCCACCTTTCTTTTGTCCCAGAGCAGCTGTATATGCCTCCCTGCTTTCCACAAGTTGCTGGAATCTCAGTCTCTCGAGGTATTTTGCCTGTCTTCGCTTTCCAACCCCCTAATCACAAGAGTATCATGAAAGCACCATGAAATGTAGGTTTGTGTTCCAAGAGCAGATCTCCAGCATTAGGTATTCAGCAGTCCCAGGCCTCTACTCCCTCCCTGCTCCATTTCTCTTTTCCCACCAGTGAGCTGGGGGTGCAGGGCTTGGGTCCAGCCTTGCCACAGCTTTGGTATGTTACCCTTTTCTGTGAGGTTTATTCTTTTCTCCAGGTGTATGCAGTTTGGTGCAGCCGTCTTTCATGTTGCTCTTTCAGGATTAATCGTATTAATTATATTTTCATATTATATGCGGTTTTAGGAGTAAGCCTGTGTCTCACCTCTCATGCCGCTATCTTTAATCCTCTCCCAAAGTTTTTTTTAATACAAAGCCCTGATATCTACCTTATATAATCAATTTGAAGATATTTTTTTTCACATTTAAACACATCTATAATCTGGATGAATATGCAAATTAATGTCATTTTTCCTTTTAAGAAGTACATGAAATAATGATGCATGTCAAGATCAAAGTCATTTTACTTTTGAAGATGAACAGCAATAGATTTTATGTTTTGTCTTCTTGGACATATCAAAGGAAATTCAGACTTAGTTGGTCCAAGATTAGCCTTATGATCCTCTTTTCAAATCTGATCCTCTTTTTGTGTCCCCTTCCAGACAACCAGCACCACTGTTCCCCAGTCATGCAAGGCCTCAGCCTGCAAGTTCCCTGTCCCTCATTCTCCATGCCCACCTATCTCCTGTTTCCAACAAATTTACTTCTTCCAAGTTTAATGTTGCCATCATTTTCCTAAAGGGTCCTCTTCATTCTTTGATTTTTATAGCATTACCTTTTTGTTTCAGTCAACTTTATTAAAGTATAATTTACATACATTTAATTCATCAGTTTAAGTATGGGGTTCATTGAGTCTTGACAAGTACATACACTCATGTAACCACCACCATCATCAAGATACAGAAAATTTCTATAACCACCAAAATACTCCTGTTCGTTTGCATTCTTTTTACTCACTTCATTTCCCTGTCACAAACAACTACTGATCTTTAGGAACCTAGGTTATTTTTATCTGTTCCAGAATCTCATACAAATGTAACCATTTTTCTGTGTCTGGCTTAATTTACACAGCATAATGGGTTTTTTTGAAGTATAGTTGCTATACAATATTACATTGGTTTCAAGTATACAACACAGTGACTCAACAGTTATACACATTATTAAATCCTCACCTCAATGAGTTACTATCAGTCAATATAGAAAGATGTTACAGAACTACTGACTTTCTTCTCTGTGCTGTACTTCCATCCCTGTGACCAATTCATATAATGATTGAGATTCTTGTACCTCTTTATGTCCATCACCCATCCCCCTCTCTCTCAACCCCTCCCCATGGTAACCACAAGTCACTTCTCAGTGTCTATGAGTCTACTCCTGTATTGTTCATTTTGTTTTATTTTTAGAGTCATCCACATTGAGGCATACATCAGCAGTTTCTTCCTTTTTATTGATGAGAAATATTCTATTATATACCTATACCTATACTTCACCTGGTAATGGACATTTGGTAGGTTTGTAGTATTTTGCTATTATGAATTAAGCTAAAATAAACATGTGTGGTCATATGTTCTCATTCTCTTGTGTAAATATCTAGGAATGGAATTTCTGAGCCATGTTGTAGATATATGCTTAATTTTAAAAGAAACTGCCAAACTGTTTTCTAAAGTGCTTATAAAAAACCTCTTTTGAAATACATGTTATTATTTTTGTTACCTTTCTTTTTTGTTTCAACTCTTCCATCATTTAATTCTGTAAGATCCTCACTTATCAATGTATTTTCCCATGGTTAAAGCACTCCAACTTTACTTATGGACCTCATCAGATTCTGTATTTTTTAAAAGGATTCAAATTTTTCCCTGAAATTAATTAATTTATGTTGCATTACCAGATATTTAAAACACATATGAAAAATTAGAGGCTGACTAGCAAGGAATTTGACCCAGTAGTCTATATAATAAAGTCCAACTTCATTTTTGATGTTTGACTACTAACAGCTCTCAAGTTCCACCTATCCACCTTTGCTTTTTGCCCCACATCTGGACAAGTAAATAAGAAAGTCTTCCCTTCCTCTCCCTTTCTACCTCAGGAAATTTCAAATCATGCAAACTCTATTCCCATATGTGAAACTCACACACAGATACCACCTCCTGACCACAGCTCAGACTAAAACCAACGTACCACTCCCTTCCTTAAAGCCATCCTGGATCAGCTTGTGCATGTCCTTTTCTCTCTACAAGTCATTTGTGTGAATGATCAACTTGTGCGTGTCTTTTCTCTCTATAATTCATTTGTGTGAATGATAAACTTCTTTTCAAATGTTCTTGGTGTATGTGCTAGCAATAGTATCAACAGCCAAACCACAATTGAAGAACCCTCCAATCATTTCATAGGGCAGCCACAAGAGTCTAGAAGGTAGTGTTAAACTCAGAGGGGGTGTTGAGTAGAGAGACTAAAGAGCTCATGCCTCTGTGTCATGGCAGCATGTGCTTTCTTTGCAACCATACAATTGCAGAGCTTCAGTAATATCAAAAAGTCATATGTATTTAATTTTCCATTTCACAAGTTTCTCTATGTAAATAAGCCATAATATGAATTTTGCAGAAATTAAAAGTAGAAGAAATACAGGAGAATGTATGTTAGATAACAAACGGCAGGAAATTTGGAGAAACAAGTAGCTAAGCATACAGCGATATCAATATAATTAAGATCAAAAGCCTTCTGAACAAGGAAAGGTTACTTAAGCTGGTGCAACTTAAAGTATGGTCCCTAGGCCACCATCAACTGGGAATTTTTCAGCAATGTAAATCCATGGGCAGCAATGTATGGGAAAGCTTGGAGTGAGGCCCAGCAATCTATGTTTTAACCATCTCTCCTAGAGATTCTGATGCATGCTAAAGATTAATAATTATTGCTTCAAGGACATAAAATGCAATTGATTGACCCAGAGTTGCAAGTGATAAAGCTTTTTCAGACAAGAGCAGTTTCCATAGGCATCATTTCCAAATAAGACAGACCTAATAAAAGCTGCCAAAGAAAAGAAATTATGACAATGAGACATTAAGAAAGACAATCTTCAACAAAAGAAAATTAACATCTGTATAATAAGGGTCAGAGGAAATAAAGAGGGATATGCTTAGGATATTTATGTGCAGTTCCTTTTGGAGGAAGTTTCTAAAAGGGAATTGGTGAAAGCGAATTAAAGTGATTATTAAAAGCAAGAACAGATTTGATAAACTAATCAGTACGAAAGTAGACTTTTCAAAATTAAATAAAACTATCCAAAAAATAACTATCCCAAATTTTGCCATTATATAGTAATATAAAATAAAAACTTCTTGCCATAAGCTAAAATCTCCTAGATGCCCCCAGATCCTGCCTACATTTTTGATCTTATATATATGTGTGACTTACTTCCTTGCTTATTTTATGCCAACAGTGGCTGTCAGTCTATTCCTTCAAATTTATTAACAATCACTCCTAGATTTACACATGGCAGGCCCTGCTCCTCATTCAAATTTCAAAGTCATATTTGTAAAGAAAACTTTCCTAACTGCTCAGCCCAATATAACAATTCATATAACCCAATACAACATAAATTAACAGTATAGTCATTATGTATTATATTATTTTCTTCATCATACTTAGCAGAAATTATTTTATTTATTCCTGTGTTTATTTATTGTGTGTTACACCAAGAGAATACAAAATCTATGACATCTAGGAGTTTGTGTATCTACACAACTACTTCCTTAGCACTTAAATAGAACCCAGCACATAAAAGTTGTCCCATAAATATTTGTTGAAATATATAAAGTTTTACTTTAACACTATATTTGTATTATTCATAGGCGAACATTCCCCACCAGATTGATATAGTTTGTGATATTCTTTTTTTTGTGCCCCAAACCTATAAAAATATCCAGAATAAGATAAAATTCTCAATAAGCTGATCATTGCAAATTTTTTGCATTACCCAAATGAGTGCATTTACTAGTCAATAAAGATAAAAACTACATATCACTACTTTTGGGACTTTAGATAAGCTCATTTATTCAGCTATAAAAGGAGTCTAACAAAACTATTTTAATCCCCTTCAGAATAACTGTGTTAAAGAAATCAAGTGCAGCAAAGGTTAACAAAATAAACCTTGCCATCTATTTGTTCTTCTCTTTTTACCACATCTAAAAGTTACTCTTTCCTTTTATCCTGTTATTTAGGCCAGGATTAGCAAAATACAGCTTGTGGGCCAAATCTTGTCCACTATTTGTTTATAGCCTGATAGCTAAGAATGGATTTTACATTTTTAAATGATTGAAAAGAATTAAAATAAGAATAACAGGAAAATTAGGTGAAATTCAAAATTCAGTGTCCATATATAAATTTTATTAACAAACAGCCATACTCATTTGCTTATATATTGTATGTTCTACAGCTGTGTTCACACTACAAGGGCAAGGGTTAGTAATTGTGACAGAGGCCATATGGCCTGTGTTAGGGAGTAAAAAAATCTTCCTCTGCCCTTCAGGACTCGGATTCTCCTAAATGGTCTAAGAATTAAATTGACAAGAGACAGATGTACATGGAAAAAAAAAACAAAATTTAATTATGTGCACATGGAGGCCAAATAATAAAATTGAGACCTAAAAAATCACCGAGTTAGATTTTATACATTTCATACAAAGAAATATATATCTGTGGGGAATTGTGAGAGCAAAGAAAATTTGCATTTGGGTGCTTCAGTTGATAAAAAATTCTAAACAGAATTTGGGCCTGGGTGGCAAATTAGAGTAACATAGATTTGTTGATACAGCCTTCTCAGCTCTGAATTCCCTATGTCTGGTTACAAGGATGTCTTTTTACCTGCTGGTACAGGTAAGGTATCTTTCACTTGGGAGATTTATTTCCTGCTTTCAGGGGAACAAAGAAGGGTCAGAATGTCCTTTTCACACTGGCTGTTTTTTAAGTAACTTTAATTAAAAATAATCACTATTGTCAATGTGGCATATCTTGGGGTGACCTGGACCCCACACCTGTAAAGCCTTAAATGTTTACCACCTGGTCCATTAGAGAAAAAGTTCGCAGACCCCTGGTTTAGGTAACAATTGTCATACATATCAGTGCTCCATTGCATTTATGTTGATCATTTGCTCCATGGGTACAGATTGAGATTTACTCTCATAATACCTTGTACTTCATTAATATAACCCACACTATGCTTTATTTAAAAAATGTCATTTAATTTTTCTGTCCTCTCTCTTCGAATATAAACTCCATAAATGAGAGGGTGGGTGTGGATAAAATAGCAGTATTTCCAGAATCTCTCACCTGGCCTTAGTGCATCTCCATATCAATAGGTGCTTCCAAGGGAGTGGAGAGAAGTAGTCCATCTCTGTATCAATAGGTAATTACAAAGTGGGTGGGGAGGGACAGGGCACCTGGACTGGGGAGGAATTTTGGGGGTCCTTTGGCAGCCGGGTTGTGAGAAGCACGGGTAAACAGTAGATGACTGATTATAAGCAATAAATGGGTTTCTCCCACTTTATTTCTCTCTTTGACTGATTTCTGCTTCAAAGGTTATTTGCCTTGGATGAGAACATATTTTCCCCCAGGATTTACACCTGGTGGTTGTTGGCAGGACCTCTGAATCAGAAATCTGTCTTCATGGGTGTGATGCTTAGGCGGGCAGCCCCTAAAGATGGTGGGGATATACCCAGAACCCCCCCCCCTTTGGATGGTGGGGAGGCCCCAGTGGCTGCAGTGGTAGAGGGTGCTGCTTCACCCAGGAGCCCCCTATCTCTGGGGTTTCCAATCGGGAAACCCCTAGTGGGGAATTGGTCTCGGGTAAAGCACCTCCTGGAGGGGTGGGGCCTTACCCTGAATTGGGGAAGGGTGGAGACACAGGAAGCTATGGAATTAGGCGTCTGTGAGATAGAATACTGGAGAGACACACACACTTTGATGTCACCTGGAAGAGCTGGGTGATGACCTATGGAATGTCCTTAAGAAAGAGAGACAGTTATTGAGAAGACAGGTTGCACTCCCAGAAGATATGTTAGCAGCAACGGAGGAGGCGGCAGGAGAATCAGTGTTGCAGGAGGTTATGGGGGAAGGGGAGGAAGGAGTGGTACCTTCAGCCCCAGAGAAGGTAGAGGAGATATCAGGGGAAGATGAGGGATTGGAGCTGAGGCCACCACCAGAGGCACCAGCCCCACCCGTATTAAAGAACTACCCTGTTATAATTAAGAAAACAAAAACACAACACCTGCAGGCACCTCAGGGGAAAGAGTAGCCCTCTCCCCAGGTTGTGGAGCACTCCATGCTTGCCCTAGGATGAGCTAGTGAACATGAGTGTCTAGTTTCGACAGAAGCTGTCAGAAAATCTGCCTACATTGCTTTTGTGCCTTTGGCAGTGGGGGTGGAAAACATTGCTATATTGGGTTCTGAAATGGATAGACTGGCTTCCCTGATGACTGACTCACCCTTTTCTCCTGCAGTGGCTGCAAAGTGCCTGTCACACCTCAGGGAATCGGGTGCTTCTGGATTGGCTGACAGCAGCCATCAGGACAGTTTGGCCTAGTCAGGGTGCGGGTGATTTACCATACTTACTCACTAGCTGGAAAACATATGCAGAACTCCAGCAAGTATTATGGAAGTTGGTCATGAAAAATATTCTCTATAATATGGACCCCCCCCAGGACCTCGAGGAGTTGTTGTTCACCATAGGAATGAGTACTCCATACAGCTTCCCCATCTCTCTTTGGGTCCCCACTGACTATTCTTGCCCCGCATATAAGGCAACCCATAGGTGAGACTCATACTTTAGCAGATATGGGGGAGGTTGGCAACCCTGAGTGTTTTCCCAGGACCCCTGCTGTGATAGATGGCTATGGGGTAAAGCAATTAGAGTGAAGAAAGCCCAAATCCCAGTGGGGATAGGGCATTTACCCCCAAAGAAGTATACTGTGTACATTTCTCCCATCCCTGAATATAATTTGGGAGTAGATATCCTGCAGAGCCTGTGGTTACAGAGCACTGCAGGTGAGTTCAGACTGAGGGTATGTGTGGTAAAGGCAGTTCTGAGGGGACATATTAAGCATCCACCTGTAGTTCTGCCTGTACCTCAGTGGGTGACGAATACTAAGCAGTATAAATTGCCTGGGGGGCACAAGGAAATTGGAGAAACTATAGGAGTTGGAGAAGGTAGGCATCATAAAGCCCACTCATAGTCATTTTAATTCCCCAGTGTGGCCAGTGAGAAAGCCAGACGGCTCCTGGCATATGACTGTAGACTACAGGGAATTGAATAAAGTCACACCCCCTTTGCATGCTGCTGTCAACTCTACAGCAGCCCTTATGAACACACTCAGTCGTGAACTAGGAATGTACCATTATGTTGTGGACCTTGCTAATGCTTTCATCTCTATTGACATAGCACAGGAAAGTCAGGAACAGATTGCCTTCATTTTGGAAGGTCAGCAGAGGACATTAACTGTCCTTCCACAGGGATACCTCCACAATCCCACCATATGTCACAGACTTGTAGCCCAGGACTTGGCCACATGGAAGAAACTGCAAACAGTGCAGTTGTATCATTACATTGATGATATCATGCTCATATCTAATTCCCTTGCATATTTAGAAGGGGCAGTTCCTAGACTGTTGCAACATCTACAGGCAAAACGATGGGCTGTGAACAGCACCAAGATTCAGGGACCTGGTTTATCTGTAATGTTCTTGGGGGTTGTCTGGTTGGGTAAAACTAAAGTTATTCCAGAAGCAGTCATAGACAAGGTCCAGGCTTTCCCTACCCCTACCACTGTGGCAATCTTACAAGAGTTTTTGGGTCTTTTGGGCTACTGGAGAGTGTTTATACCACACTTGGCACAAATTCTGAAGCCCTTATACTGGTTGGTATGAAAGGGCATCAGTTGGGACTGAGATGAGACATGTGCAGCTGCTTTTACTGCTGCCAAGCAGGCAGTCAAGGCCATGCAGGCCTTGAATGTAATGGACTCATTAAGGCCCTGTGAGCTAGATGTTCATGTAACCGAAGATGGTTATGGGTGGGGTGCTTGGCAACGGCTTGAATAGACACACCAAACTATTGGATCATGGTCACCATTATGGAAAGGAGCAGAGGTCTGGTACACCTTGATAGAGAAGCAACTGGCTGCTGTGTACCACACCTTGCTGGCTACAGAGCCCATTACCAGAACAGCTCCAACCAAGGTAATAACCACCAATCCCATTGTGAGGTGGGTGCGATACTGGACCCAAAGGCCATGGAGTGGCATGGCACAGATGTCTATAATGGCCAAATGGGGTGCATATTTACAGTAGCGCAGTGCCCTCTCTACTAGCCCCTTAAGTGGAGAACTCCAACGCCTATTGGGGCAAGTGACCTATACCAGTGGAAAGCAGGAGGAACTTGCTTTTGAGCCATTGGTAGCCAAGAGTCCTTATCTGGAGGCAAAAGCCCCTATACTTGAAGATGCTTGGTATACAGATGGCTCCAGAAGTGGGCAGCCCGCAAAGTGGATAGCTGTGGCTTTCCATTCCAAGACTGAAACAATATGGATGGAGGATGGAGAGGGGAAGAGAAGCCAATGGGCTGAGTTGTGGGCAGTATGGCTCGTGATCACCCAGGAGCCTTCCCCCATAGATTTCTGCACTGACAGCCAGGCTATCTATCGGGGCTTGACCCTGTGGCTACTGACATTATAACATGCCAACTGGATGGTTGGTCACTGGCTCCTTTGCAGGCAAGAGCTGTAGTAAAACCTATGGGCCTCTAGTCAGACTAAGACTGTTATTGTATATCATGTGACTGGTCATTTGCCTTTGGCATCCCCAGGGAATGATGAAGCAGATACAATGGCCCAGGGGCACTGGCTAGAAGGAAAGCCTGCCTTTGATGTGGCCCAATGGTTCCATCAGCACACAGGGCAAAAGACAATGTGGGCTGTAGCCTGTCAGTGGGGTTTGACATTAACCTTTGAAGAAGTCAGCAGAGCCCAGAAGGAATGCCTTGTATGCTCTAAGAGGGACTTACACTGAGTCCCACAGTAACATGGGACCATAGAAAGGGGGCTGATACCCCTTATCAGGTGGCAGATAGACTATATTGGGCCTCTGCCCATATCAGAAGGATATCAGTATGCCATAACTTGTGTGGACACAGCTACTGGACTATTGGTTGCTTTTCCTGTATGTTGTGCAGATCAGCAAACCACCAAAAGGGGCCTAGAGTGTCTCTTTGCAGCCTATGGCCAGGGGCAGGTGATTGAGATCAATCAAGGCACCCATCTTAGTGGACATGTGTTACAAGGATGCATGCAGCAATTAGGAATAAAGAGGAATTTTATGTACCATATAACCCTACCAGGGCAGGCATGATAGAGAGGTACGACAGTTCGTTGAAATCTGGCCTGAAGTTGGACACTAATAGTCTACGGGGCTGGTCAGTTTGCCTATGGACAGTGCTATGACATTTGAATGAGAAGCCATGAAAAGGAGCTTTGAGCCCTGTGGATATGCTAACACACCTTGCTGCCTCTCCTATACAGCTGTATGTGCAAACCAAAGAAGAGTTATTGAAGCCAGGATATGGCCAGCAGAGCAACATCCTGCTGCCAGACTCTACTGCATTAAGCCCTGGAGACACTGTTGAATGGACATGACCCTGGACATTTTGACACATGGACCACCAATGGCTGGGTCTTCTGTTACCTTGGGGAAAAGGCCTGGAAGCTGGCCTTGTGTGTATTCCTGGAGTAACAGCAGAATGGACCCCAGATCATGGTAGTATACCCAAAACGTCCAGGAGGTAAGGGCATCTTACGGGGAAGTTTTGTTTTATCTTTATGGCCAGTGCATGTACCTCCATTAGCCCTATATATTGACCCATCTGTAGCTCCCACAGGGAGTGGGGTGAAAGTCTGGTATACTAGACCAGGACGAGATCCCATTCCTGCTACTGCTTTTTCACAGAACCCCTCTCTTTCACACATCGTACCTGATGGACACAATTTGCCTATGCTGGTGTCCCTTAAGGTTATTTTCTCTTAAAGTCCTGTGGCCTGGTTGCATCCCCTGGCTGCAACTGCCACATGATGATTGCTCTGAACTCTCTACCTCTTCAGCTATGGTATGGGTGAGCTACAGACTTAACCTGTATTGGACTTTGAACCTGAATTCTCTGGCTTGAGGATTATCATGATTTTATTGCTGTTGCTATTGTATTTAATTAGTCTGGACACAGTGCTACAGTTTTCTCACCCAGGGACCATTGTGGAAGAGGGGAAACAAGTAGATTGCAAGGCGAAATTTCTGGAGGGATGGCCTGTGGGTAAAATTGTAATATTTCCAGAATATCTTGCCTGGCTTTAGCGCATCTGCATATCAATAGATGTTCCTCAGGGGTGGATAAAGGTAGTTCATCTCCATATCAGTGGGTGATTTCCTGGACAACCAAGGGCTTATCTGAATCTGAGAGGTTAGGGGGAGGTCTTGCTTGCTTCTGCCTGAGCAGGAAAGAGATGGCCCCAGACTGCAGTTTGTAAGCAATAAATGGGTTTTGAACTTTATTTCCCCCTTTGACTGATTTCAGTTTTAGAAGTATTTTTCCCTGGGATTTTCTCTCCCTGGAGTTACAATAAATCACTGATTATTCTGAAAGGTGGCCAGGGTTGAGAGTTAAGTGTCTTCAATTGAAAATTATCTGCATCTTTCTCTTCTTTGATCAGTTATTATTCCTCATTGTTAGAGCTAGACATGTAATGATTTTAGTTGATAACAGAATTGAATTCAGTCCTTCTTTCCCTATCCAGAGTGAAAATGATTACTGAGGCATCCTTCAGAAAATACTATCATTTGTAAAGAAGAGGTGAAGTAAACAAGACTAAATGATTCTAGTAAAAGACAAGGCTTTAGATAAATTCACCAAAGAAAGTGTGAGTATGCTGAGTTTTTTTAACTGATGAGATAATGTGTAGTACTATTTATTATATATATATATATATATATATATATATATATACATAATACATATATTATGTATTCACCCCAAAATCCTATCTTTTTTATTTCTGTAGTACATTAGTTATTGGATTTAACCTTGGGGCTTCAGGGGATATTAAGTGAAAGTCTTAATTTATCTGTATAAGATGGGTAAAATCTACATAGTCCATTCTGTGGATTGTTAGATATAACATAAGAACCATTTTTTTTCACTCTGGGCTTTGGTTAACATGGTTATGCTCACATTCTTTCCTTTGACCCAAAATACCTAAGAGTATGTGATTATTTTCATAGGATTTTTAAAAATTATTTCTTATCCTTCCTAATAAGATGAACACTTTCAAGTTCCATGTCTTCTCTCTGAATAGGTTAACTGTGCACCATTGCTGTGTCTTCAAACATTGCATTATTCTAGTGATACTGACTTTTCTATTTATTGTGCCAAAAGAGAAGAACCCAGAAGTACAGCAAATTTGAGTGACTGCCCTCAGAAGTGGAAATTAGCATGCAAGAAACCGCATCTCTGCACCCAGAGGTTAGCCCTTGGCATATGGATTTGGCCAGAGGTCTATGGTATGTGAGGACTCAGTTTATTAAAACCTCAGGAAGCGTGCACATGTCTTATCTTGAAGAAGTCTGATCATTTTTTGTAAGCAAGCAGAGTGTGAACCAGGACTCACAGGGATTTATTGCTCCAAATGGACCAGATCATAGAGCTATGAAACTAAAGCGAAAAAGGATTTGACCAAACAATCAGTCTGGCATCTGTCCCTTTAGTATTTACAGTTTTTTGAAATAGTTAAGACAAAGGACTACACAGTTACTCATGGGGTGGGATCTGGCCAGGTTGAGTTCTGGGAAGACTTTCAAAATTTCCCATTCTAATTTCAAAAAAGTGGCCCATATTCATTTTTCTTGATACTCAGTATCTGAAGGCTAAACTTTTAAATAGACTTGGGAATGCCAATGTAGACACAGACACTTAAAAAATACACTGAATGTAATATGAATGCATAGCTTTTTTCCCATTTCATGGGGAAAAAACATGTAATTCAGACAAAAGCAACAGGCCATCAGACGTTTTTTTAAGGACAAGCACTGCATGAATACATAGAAAATGGACATGAAAATATCTAAATAATCATTATTGAGCTGACTGAATTGGTAATACTAAAATTTCTTTTGGTAGTTATTGGAAAAATTTTTTTCCCACTTTATTGCATAGACAATGGTCTATTCTTTCTTGGGAAAGATAGATAGAAGCTCAGGAACCATCAGATCCCTGATTGTATTTAATCAATACTAGAACTGCCTGTTGGAAATAAATGTGACAGTCTAGTCATATTAGCTGCAATCTCACAGAAGTCTGATTTAACTTCTCCTTTTAAAGCCTATGGAGAAAAAAAATGTTCTTGGTAAGTTTCATTCCTGTATATATATAACTTTGAACATTTCTATTTAACTCTGCTTCTGCATATTTAAAAAAACTATGCAATGTTGCCTTTTTTTTTTAACCAAATTATCTCGAGGAAAAGGCATGAAAGCTATAAGCTTTATGAAGAATAAACTTTGAAGGACATCAGGAACTTTAGAAAAATGTGCTACATTAAGGACTACTTATTTGTAAGTCTTAATTTCCTAGGCTTAGCTAGTCTCAGATTGCTTTAGCTCATTTAACCAAAAAAGAAAAGTAGGGTAGAAAATTTAGTCAATGTACAATGTCGCACAATTAGCTACTGATAAACAGATATTCCTGACTCTGAGATTGCTAATTTTTCCATGTATCAGTACAACACTATGTATCAGTATGAGGCAATACTAAGTAATGCCTGATTTTTTTATAGCATTTTATAATTTACAAAGATAGTTTAACATACTTTATCTTTAAAAAAAAATTTGCATAAGAACTGCAGAAAATAGTTCAAACATATCAATCACTAAATCTAGTTTTAAAAGTGAGCGGGAAAAAAAGAGTCCAACCAAGTTTAGAGATAAATGCCACATAATAAGTGCATATTCTAGAGTCATTTCTTCCTATTTCACTTCAGTGTTGTCAATTCAATATCTGAAATATTTACTGCATTTGCACCTGCTAAGCACCTGTCATATTGGAAGTGGATCTGCTTGTTCTAAAATTATCCAAGAACCACTACATTCACCCTGTTGAAATGTTTTCCCCTCCTGTGAAGCTGGGTTACAGAACAAAAGGCACCAGAGTCAAAGGAGAGTACTTGCCTGTTACTAAGCCTAGTACTTCCCACAAGACTGAATTTTGGTTTGATGTAGAAATTGAGACTGGTATTTTTTCTTTTTTCTTATTTTTGTCTTTTTTCTTTCTGATTTTAATTATGCTTTTTATTTTAGTTGTCCCTAAGAACATCTCTTTATTTTCCTAATATCATTTAGAAAGGAAAGAGATATCATTAGATATGAAGCCTGTTTCTGCCTTTGCTAATTTTAGGATGGACAAGTCACCTCCCTTCTTTAGGCTCATTTGCCTCATCTGTAAAATATGCATGTGGATATCTGAAAGGTTTTAAATGAGAAGACATATGAGAAGGTAAATGAGAGATATACACAAATACTAAATAAGTATGTTAATCATGATTATGATAATAAGGAGGCAAAGGAGAGGAATACAAAGCAGATTAATAGATATTAGGAATGCATACAATATGCCTTCTGTTCTGTTCTTTTTCTTCTTGACTCCCTATATTTGCCTGCTTCAAAGTGACCTCCAGCTAAAACTGGAATGTTCATTTCTCCCATTTAGATTTGGAAATCAGGATCTAATTTGGTAGCCAATAGAAGTGGATGTGTGGCATAAAAATGAGGGAAAAAAAGATGCAAAAATAAATGCATAAGATAGAAAACATATTAACTCTTCCTCAGATAATTCACAAAATGACTGTCAAAGCAAACTCACTTATAAATGATGTAATTTCTCAAGGTTAACGGGATTGTTATTGTCTATTAATTTTTGGACAATGGTTTTTAAATGTCCTTGCATAGAATAAAATGAATTTAAGTAACAGTTAAATTGCAAAAGAAATCTGTTAACCGGGAATTTTTTAAAAGTTAACTATAGTTGGTGAAATATTTTAAACTCATTTGTTTCCTCAACTGGTATAAAAAATCTTGCTCTGCTCCATGATTTAAATATCTGAGAAATATGTTTCCAAATGTTCAGAACAAAAAAAGATACAATATATTACACATTAATAGAAAGGCTCCAAAATTTTGGGTGAGTAAATAAAAAAGAATAAATATAACCAAGTGTAGTAATTTGACTTCAAAGATGGCTAATGAAACCAACTTCTTACTAGTTATCTTGATCTATTAAATAGTGACTAATTGTCTCTTTCACAATGTATTCATAAAATAAATTTAGAATATTTTTGAAGTATTTGTTGTAGAGTACTATAAATAAAGCTGGTTTTGAAATTTTATTTTGGGAAATGTTATATTTGAATATGAAAAGTAATGAAGGGATAAAGGACATATCCCATTTGGAATGTTAATATGCAATAGACTGAATTAAGAAAGAAAAAAATGCAAATTTATTTCAAATGAATGGAAAGCAAGTGATGGGTTCAGAAGTTCTTAATTCTAGTTAGGTAAATATCATTATGTTTACCCTCAAGGGATATTTGAATTTTCCTGAAATGCCTCCATACAAAGTGAATCATAATTCATTTAAAATTAGCACCTGTACATGAACCATAAAACATATTTAATGCAACTAAGATCATGGTCACAAAAGTGAAGTGAGAGAAATAGGAATTTCTTCAGTAAATGAATTTACAGAAGAGTGCCCTGTGATATCTAACATACTTACACTCTTATTATGCATATGACATATTATTTTAAAAAACTGAATTCTAAGTATGAAGAACTACTTTGTTATACTTTTTCTATGTTATCATTAATGAGTGAGTGGGTTGTCTAAATGATGAGATACTTTCTAGTCACATTTTCAATTGGATTATGATAGGACTGTAAGCTAAAAGAGATATGATTTCCAAATTGCTGAATAACAGGGGGAAAAACATAGTCCAGGAAAGTAGAAGATGCAATCAATCTTGGCTATTACTGACTTTATGAAGTGCACTTCAGACTGAAACCATTGCAGATTGATCTATAAATCAATAAGGCACTTCATTTATTCTCAGCAATGCCAGTAGATGATCAATTAAGCTTGAGTCCATAAAAGAAAAAGGCTTTATTAATCAGCCACATTTAAGGCTGTTTTATTTCATTTTCTGCTTTTTAAAAGCTATGACAGATTGTATTCTTAAAGGTTTTCCAATAATGAAAAATATTCATTTACAAATGAGTTGGTACCCATTGACAAAAGGAGAGGCCTTGAGAGTTAGAAATGCTGACTTCTTTTAGACTCCAGACAGTAATCAGTAATACTGAGCAATGTTATGAGTGATAAAAATCCATTAAGATTCAATTCTGTGGCAAAACTCAAATTAAGGATACAGCCTTTTCATCTTTTGGTGAAAAGTTATGGTTCATAGTAGCTTGTAGGAGAGAAAGGCATGACAAAGAAGAAATAAAGAAATAAATGAGATTTGAGAAATCTATACAGGGTTGAACTTTGAGTATGCATCTTGGCACACAGAACTATCTAGAAAGAAACAGATGAAAAGTCAAGAGGGCATATGAGGGAATTTTGATAGGGAAGCCATACACATGGACTAAAAAAAGTTTATGATTTTGAAAGCCTTGAAAAACCTTAACACACACTATCGTGTTCCAAATTAGCCTGACTGAGATGCAGGTTGAGAAAGCTGTGTCACCTATAAGAAGGACATTTTCCCATTCGGATATTGACATGATATCCCAGATATTAATCAATCTCAGATAGAGTAGACAGGCTATTGTTTTTGTAACTCAAAAAATACAGGATCACAAAGAAACACCTCTATGGCTGAAACACTGACCTTCAATCCAGATGCATTAATTACATGTGAATTTGGAAGAAAATCCTTCAGGAGAAGGTGAGTACATTTTATCTCTGGGAAAAAATATAAATTAGATAACAAAAAGGTTGGCTGAGGAAGAGATTGGCTAGTTGATCATAAAATAACTTCCATTCTTTTCTGGGCACAGCACTAGACCACATTTCTCAATCTGCCTTACTGTAAGATATATCTAGAATGAGTTCTGTCTACTGGAAAATGGGCTCAAGTGATATATACCATTTCCACTTCTTGCCAGAACAAGCTCCTACACGTTCCTCCATGTCCTCTCTTTTTCCCACCTGCTGGTGGCTATTAATAACTATGGTGACTTTGAAAGCCAAGTGTGAAAGATGCCAGAGACTCTGAACCACTTTGTGTTCCCAGATGCTTGTGTAGAGTAAAGCCTCCCCAACCCCTACCCTGACCACTAATTGGACTTTAGGTAAATGGGAAATTTTATTGTGTTATACCACTAAGATGTTTTGAGGGGTTTTTCCTTAGCGGCAGCAAGCTTTACCAGAATTAATACAAAAATAAGTCATTTGTGGGTATGTATGTCTCAAATATTTTATCTCCATGGCTTTTATTCTTTTCATTATATATATGATGTCTTTTGATTAGTAATAGTTTGTAATTTTTATAGAGTTGAATCTATCAACTTTTTCCTGTAGAACTGACTTTTTCTGGCCTGCAGAGAGGAATCATCCCGGGGCTCCTTGCTGATGCGGGTGCTCCTCTCCCCACTAGGTCCCCAGGGTCCATGGTAAATCCTTTGGCCCTGGGCTTGCTTGTGGAATGCAATAGTCTGATGGGTCTCTTGGCCTCACACAACATATCCGCTTCAGAATGCTCATTTCCTGGAGCTTTTCAGTCCTCCTTCCACCGTCTACAGTGGCAATTCTGGCAGCTCACTTTCACTTACCATGGGTATCTCTTTCTCTAGGATCCCAAGGGCCACTCTAGGAGTAAATTCACACCATCCCTTAGAGATCTTGTCAGGATATCAAACATCATGTCCTGAGATACACACTTAAAACTAAAAAACCATATCATAATTTCTAATTAGCTTGAAGGACTTGGAATAATGTGCCCAGCCTTAGAGCATTGGAATCCTTTCTATACTACATATTTGGTTGGAGTCAGCAGCTGGAGATTAGGATAGCTGCATACTAGTGAGTCATATATTACAGTTGCATTTGATAAAAAGGAGTTGAGCCCACAAAGAATTGGTGAGGTTATAATAGAAATTTACTGTGATGCAATGGAGGCTTATCTACATAATGTTTGATCTAAGTGAACATTAGTGGTTTCACTGAATCTATATTCACTGGACTTCAGTAAAATTTTAACTTATGCTTTGTGATAGTTGGACTCTTATAAAATCAATAAGTCCACACTTCCAGAAAGATGGCGGCGTGAGCAGGGCAGCAGAAATCTCCTCCCAAAACTATATATATCTATGAAAATACAGCAAACACAACTATTCCTAAAAGAGAGACCAGAATACACAGGAAAGCGCACTGCGTGCAGCTACACCTCAGAGGACATGGGACCCCACGAGGTGGGTAAGATCCGGAGCCGGGAACCAGCAGGACCCGAGCACTCACCCACCCCAGCGCACCGGCAGGAGGAGAGGATTCAGAGCTGGGAGGGAGTGGAAGTACACCCCACGAAATACCAGCCCGGTTGATCTGCGCAGGGGGCTCTAACACACATGGTGCAGTGTAGCGGAGATTGGAGAGACAGAGGGTGCACAATCTGAGCAGGGAACGCGGCAGGGTGCTTGAAGCCAGCTCCCAGGAAAGAAAAAAAAAAAGAAAAAAGAAAACCACGTGCTTTTTTCAGCGGTCTTAAAGAGACAGGAGCCCAGCGGAGGAGCCGGATCGCCCCGGCACACTGAGCCCAGCAGGATGGTGTCCTGGGGAGTTTCAGACCCCTTAGATGGCGACTGGGAAAGGGTGGCCGCACTTAGACTTCCCACAGAGATCAACAGCCTCATATTCATTCCCATCCCGGCCAGAGCTATAAGGGGCCCTGCGGAGCGGCACAGCCATGGTTGCAGAATAGTGGAGGAACAGCACCACCTACAGCATCCCCACAGAATCTACTCCCGGTGGCTGTTTTTTTTGTTTGCTTGGTTTGTTTTGTTTTGTTTGTTTTGTTTTTTGTTTTTTCTTCTCTTTCTTTTTTTCTTTATTTCTTTCACTCTTTTTCTTTTTAAAGTCTTAAAGAGCCCAGGTGACATACGTGGCAACTACCAGCAACCACTTCTATAGCCATGAAAAGACAGAGGAATATGGTCCCGAAGAAGATCAACGAGACAACCCCAGAGAGCGAGTATGAGGGATGGAAATGCACAGTCTTCCTGAAAAAGAATTCAGAATAAAAGTCATAACCATGCTGATGGATCTACAGAGAAATGTGCAAGAGCTGAGGGAGGAAGTGAGGGAAGTGAAGAAAGACAATGCAGAAATCAGACAAGTGATTGACAGGCTTAACAGCAGTCTGGACGAGATGCAAGAGACTGTTAATGGAATAGAAATCAGAGAACAAGAATACAGAGAAGCTGAAGCAGAGAGAGATAAAAGGATTTCTAGGAATGAAAGAATATTAAGAGAACTGTGTGACCAATCCACACGGAACAATATTCGCATTATAGGAGTAAGAGAGGAAGAAATGAGAGAAAAAGGGATAGAAAGTGTCTTTGAAGAAATAATTATTGAAAATTTTCCCATGCTGGGGAAGGAAATAGTCTCACACTCCACGGAAGCCCACAGATCTCCCAACACAAGGGACCCAAGGAAGACAACACCAAGACACATAATAATTAAAATTGCAAAGATCAAAGATAAAGACAGAGTATTAAAGGCAGCTAGAGAGAGAAAAAAGATCACCTACAAAGGAAAACCCATCAGACTATCATCAGACTTCTCAACAGAAATTTTACAGGCCAGAAGAGAATGGCATGATATATTTAACATAATGAAACAGAAGGGCCTCGAACCAAGAATATTGTCTCCAGCACGATTATAATTTAAATATGATGGAGGGATTAAACAATTTCCAGACAAACGAAAGTTGAGAGAGTTTGCCTCTCATAAACCACCACTACAGGATATCTTAAACGGACTGCTATAGAGGGAAGCACCCCTGAGGCTAAAAAGATGTCACCAGAGAAAATAAAATCATAGCAAAGAAAGCAGACCATCCAAATACTGACTAAAGGCAAAGAATAAAACACCTAGTATATAAAGAATAGAGGAGGAAGAATAAGAAGGGAGACAAATAAAGAAACATCAGACGGTGCTTACAATAACTTAACAAGAAAGTTAAGTTAGATTGTTAGATAGTAAAGAAGCAACCCTTGAACCTTTGGTAACTACGAGTCTAAAGCCAGCAATGGCAATAAGTACATATCTATCAATAATCACCCTAAATGTAAATGGACTGAATGCACCAATCAAAAGACACAGAGTAACAGAATGGATAAAAAAGCAAGACCCATCTATATGCTGCTTACAAGACTCACCTCAAACCCACAGACTAAAAGTGAAGGGATGGAAAAAGATATTTCATGCAAACAACAAAGAGAAAAAAGCAGGTGTTGCAGTACTTGTATCAGACAAAATAGACTTCAAAACGAAGAAAATAGCAAGAGATAAAGAAGGACATTATATAATGATAAAGGGGTCAGTCCAACAAGAAGATATAACCATTATAAATATATAGGCACACAACACAGGAGCACCAGCATATGTGAAACAAATACTAACAGAATTAAAGGAGGAAATAGACAGCAATGCATTCATTTTAGGAGACTTCAACACACCATTCACTCCAAAGGACATATCAACCAGACAGAGAATAAGTAAAGACACAGAGGCACTGAACAACATACTAGAACAGATGGACCTAACAGACATCTACAGAACTCTGCACCCAAAAGCAACAGGATACACATTCTTCTCAAGTGCACATGGAACATTTTCCAGAATAGACCACATACTAGGCCACAAAAAGAGCCTCAGTAAATTCAAAAATATTGAAATCCTACCAATCAACTTCTCAGATCACCAAGGTATAAAACTAGAAATAAATTTTAGAAAGAAACCAAAAAGGCTCACAAATACATGGAGACTTAACAACATTTTCCTAATTAATCAATGGGTTAACGATGAAATCAAAACAGAAATCAAAGAATATATGGAGACTAATGACAACAACAACACAAAGTCACAACTTCTGTGAGATGCAGCAAAGGCAGTTCTAAGAGGAAAGAACACTGCAATCCAGGCCTATGTAAAGAAGGAAGAACATTCCCAAATGAATAGTCTAAAGACACAATTACTGAAATTGGAAAAAGAAGAACAAATGAGGCCCAAAGTCACCAGAAGGAGGGACATAATAAAGATTAGAGAAGAAATAAATAAAATTGAGAAGAATAAAACAATAGAAAAAAATCAATGAAACCAAGAGCTGGTTCTTTGAAAAAATAAACAAAATAGATAAACCCCTAGCCAGACTCATTAAGAGAAAAAGAGAATCTACACACATAAACAGAATCAGAAATGAGAAAGGAAAAATAACGACGGACCCCACAGAAATACAAAGAATTATAAGAGAATATTATGAGAATCTATATGCTAACAACATAGAAGAAATGGACAACTTCTTAGGAAAATACAACCTCCCAAGACTGACCAAGCAAGAAACAGAAAAACTAAACAGACCAATCACCAGCAACGAAACTGAATCAATAATCAAAAAACTACCCAAGAACAAAACTCCCTGACCTGATGGATTCACCTCTGAATTCTACCAGACATACAGAGAAGAAATAACACCGATTCTCCTTAAAGTTTTCCAAAAAATAGAAGAGGAGGGAATACTTCCAAACTCATTCTATGAAGCCAGCATCACTCTAATACCAAAACCGGGCAAAGACCTCACCAAAAAAGAAAATTACAGACCAATATCCCTGATTAATGTAGATGCAAAAATACTCAACAAAATATTAGCAAACCGAATTCAAAAATACATCAAGAGGATCATACACCATGATCAAGTGGGATTCATCCCAGGGATGCAAGGATGGTACAACATTCGAAAATCCATCAACATTATCCACCACATCAACAAAAAGAAGAACAAAAACCACATGATCATCTCCATAGATGCTGAAAAAGCATTTGACAAAATTCAGCATCCATTCCTGATTAAAACTATCAACAAAATGGGTATAGACGGCAAGTACCTCAACATCATAAAGGCTATATATGACAAACCCACAGCTAACATCATACTTAACGGCGAGACGCTGAAAGCTTTTCATCTAAGATCGGGAACAAGACAGGGATGCCCACTCTCTCCACTGTTATTCAACATAGTACTGGAGGTCCTAGCCATGGCAATCAGACAAAACAAAGACATACAAGGCATCCAGATTGGTAAAGAAGAAGTCAAATTGTCACTATTTGCAGATGACATGATACTGTACATAAAAAACCCTAAAGACTCCACTGCAAAACTACTAGAACTAATATATGAATTCAGCAAAGTTGCAGGATACAAAATTAACACACAGAAATCTGTTGTTTTCCTATACAATAACGATGAACTAACAGAAAGAGAAATCAGAAAAACAATTCCATTCACAATTGCATCAAAAAGAATAAAATACCTAGAAATAAACCTAACGAAGGAAGTGAAAGACCTGTACTCTGAAAACTACAAGACACTCCTAAGAGAAATTAAAGAGGACACTAACAAATGCAAATGCATCCCATGCTCTTGGCTAGGAAGAATAAATATTGCCAAAATGGTTATACTACCTAAAGCAATCTACAGATTCAACGCAATCCCTATCAAACTACAAACAGCTTTCTTCAATGAACTCGAACAAATAATTCTGAAATTCATATGGAACCACAAAAACCCCGAATAGCCAAAGCAATCCTGAGAAGGAGGAATAAAACGGGGAATTACGCTCCCAGACTTCAAGCCCTACTACAAAGCCACAGTAATCAAGACAATTTGGTATTGGCACAAAAACAGACCCACAGACCAGTGGAACAGAATAGAAAATCCAAACATTAACCCAAACATATACACTCAATTAATATTTGATACAAGTGCCTTGGATATACAATGGGGAGATGACAGCCTCTTCAGCAACTGGTGTTGGAAAAACTGGACAGCTACATGTAAGAGAATGAAACTGGACTACTGTCTAGCCCCATACACAAAGGTAAACTCAAGGTGGATCAAAGACCTGAATGTAAGTCATGAAACCATAAAACTCTTAGAAAAAAACATAGGCAAAAATCTCTTGGACATAAACATGAGCAACTTCTTCATGAACATATCTCCCCGGGCAAGGGAAACAAAAGCAAAAATGAACAAGTGGGACTATATCAAGCTGAAAAGCTTCTGTACAGCAAAGGACACCATCAGTAGAACAAAAAGACATCCTACAGTATGGGAGAATATATTCATAAATGACATATCTGATAACAGGTTGATATCCAAAATACATAAAGAACTCACGCACCTTAACAAACAAAAATCAAATAATCCAATTAAGAAATGGGCAGAGGACATGAATAGACACTTCTCTAAAGAAGAAATTCAGATGGCCAACAGGCACATGAAAAGATGCTCCACATCGCTAATCATCAGAGAAATGCAGATTAAAACCACAATGAGATATCACCTCACACCAGTGAGGATGGCCAACATCCAAAACACAAACAACAACAAATGTTGGCGAGGATGTGGAGAAAAGGGAACCCTCCTACACTGCTGGTGGGACTGCAAATTAGTTCAACCATTGTGGAAAGCAGTATGGAGGTTCCTCAAAAAACTCAAAATAGAAATACCATTTGACCCAGGAATTCCACTCCTAGGAATTTACCCTAAGACTGCAGCAGCCCAGTTTGAAAAAGACATATGCACCCCTATGTTTATCACAGCAGTATTTACAATAGCCAAGAAATGGAAGCAACCTAAGTGTCCTTCGGTAGATGAATGGATAAAGAAGATGTGGTACATATACACAATGTAACATTATTCAGCCATAAGAAGAAAACAATTCCTACCATTTGCAATAACATGGATGGAGCTAGAGGGTATTATGCTCAGTGAAATAAGCCAAGCCGAAAAAGACAAGTATCAAATGATTTCACTCATATGTGGAGTATAAGAACAAAGAAAAAAGCTGAAGGAACAAAACAGCAGGAGACTCACAGAACCCAAGAACGGACTAATAGTTACCAAAGGGAAAGGGACTGGGGAAGATGGGTGGGAAGGGAGGATAAGAGGGAAAAAGGGGCATTACGATTAGCAGATGTAATGTTGGGGGGGCATGGGGAGGGCTGTACAACTCAGAGAAGACAAGTAGTGATTCTATAGCATCTCACTACAGTGATGGACAGTGACTGTAATGGGGTTGGTGGGGGGGACCTGATGAAGGGGGTAGTTTAATAACCATAATATTGCACATGTAATTGTAGATTAATGATACCAAAATAAATTATTTAAAAAAATCAATAAGCCCAACTAGTTTTGTCATTCCATACGGTTTTACTTTGATAACATTAATTTTTATACTACATGTTGTCTAACTAAAGAAGTTATCTTACAATATGAGGACCAGAATGGAGATAGCAGTCTAGGACTCAAGATCTACTGCTGGTAATCCATATGGTGTTAAGAGTATTTAAACTTTTTTAAATGATCTTTTTCCTCTTTTAAAAGATTCTTTTTTTAAAAATCTTATGCTACTGATTAAATTGCCTCATCCCATCAGAAGCTGTTTCTAATTTATGAGATGTCTTAACAGGGTTTTAAAACTTTTTAAATATATGCTTCATCAGCCTGTTTGTAATGATATTAAAATAATGAGGTAATTGAAAAAGCATGTCTGACATGCTGAATAAACTCTGCTAAAATAATAATTTGTTTATTTTAATATTATGAATATGCAGCTAATTTTTGTGAACCGCACTGTTTTCACTTTTTGGCAACAAACTTATCTGAATGTTAATATCCAAGATAAAAGTTTGGTTCACCATCCTCATATATTTATCTCATTTGAACTATTCTCTTTTATTTTTAGCTACCTAGGAAACAATATAAAAACAAAAATAATCTATTGGTGCAAATACTCAGGGCTAGTATTTCAAGTCCTTTCTTCCAGGCTTATCTTTACCAATGTAATCATCAATTCATGATTCCGATTGTTAGAAGGAAATAAAGACATCTGGCTTCTAACAATTTGCTTGTGGTGAGGGGAAGTGGGGATAGGGAATTATCTCCAAATTGGAGACAGAAATATTAAAGAAAAGTATATGTAAGAATCTATGAAGTACAAAGTGGTTTATTGTTCTCTTTTGACTTTTCTGATCTCCTTGAACCCCCACCAGAGACTACCAAATCCTAGAAGCAACAGGCCATTTAATGCTCTCACCTAAATCCACCAAACTGTGTGATACATTTTTAAAAAATAATTCATATTTAAAAATAAAGTTTGAGTTTCTAGGAAAGACTAAAATCCACACTAAGAAAGGATGTGCCACAGTAATGAAATATGAGGCAAGGGCATTTTAATGTAATGAACAAAATTTAAAAAGCAAAAAACAAAATTAACAATATTTAATAACAAATTTTGTTAATAAACAAAATTTTCCTGGAGCTTCTACAAATAAAAACACAGGTATCTCATTTTTATAAATCCTAAGAAAGATATATCTAAGCTGTTTGAATTCTAGGGAGTGGTTATGAATCCTTGAAGATTAATATGAACATGGCTTCTTCAGCTGTACCCTCTGATGTCCTTTCACAACTTAGAATCCTTAAGACCAGTTGCATAGTGGGTGCCGAGCCAATTCTGACAGAGGTAGAAACCTTCAGTGTGTCAGCCTTAGTTTTTGATGGGGCTTTACATTGAGGATCTGGTGCCTGCTGACATATTTATTCTTTTGGGGGTTTTTTGCTCATTTGCATCATAAAGGGAAAATTCCTTTAGAGAATATTAGAAATTCCCCAAAGAAAAACTGTGACTCTATTAGAATAAGATGTTATTACTTTTACCACACCTATCCTCATCAGACACCATCCTAAACATTTTACTGAGGGTATTATGCATTGAGGAATATTCTAAAATTGGGGTTTGTTTCTACTAAATTAGAAAGGCTTCCTAAGCTTGGAATGTTCTGCTTGTTTCTCATTTCTATCTGAAATTTCTCTCATTTACTAGGGGTCCAGATCCAAATGCATCTTTTGTAAAATCTTCCTTTTAGTTTCAGCCCACAGTAAATATTCCTATTTCTGAATCACTAAAGCACATTCTGTTTCAACTTCTAATTGGACAATTATTAAGGAATTTTCATTAAATTTTTATATATGTAGATCCTCTTACAAGTGAGAATTATGCAGTGCTATTTCCTTTGTTATTATTATGTCACTTTTGCAAATAAGCAAAGCCCAAGAGAATAAGTATATCAGTCAGCAAGCACCAGATCTGAGTGGATTCGTTAATGTAAAGCCCCATCAGAAGCTAGGGCTGACACACTGAAGGCTCCTACCTCTGTCAGGATTGGCTCGGCACCCACTATGCAACCCGTCTTAAGGGTTATAAGTTGTGAAAGGGCATCAGATGGTACAGCTGAAGAAGCCATGTTCATATTAATCTTCAAAGATTCATAATCACTTCCTAGAACTCACACAGCTTAGATATTTCTTCATTAGGAGTTATAGAGAATCCTAATGATCTATAAAAATGAGTTACTCATATTTCTATTTGCAGAAGTTCCAGGAAAATTTTGTTTATGGTAGGGGAGGACACACATAAAAAAGCTCTTGCCTCTCATTTCATTACTATAGCATATCCCTACTTTCTCAGCATGGCTCTACAGACTTTCACTGAACAGATACTTAATATAGATATAATAAATGAATAAAAATCTGCCCATCATGCATTTAAACCCATGATATTTCATTCTCAATTCTACTTACTAATCCTATAATTTTAAATGTATATGGAAGTTATCTAAGGGAAGTCTATGCAAATTTATGTATTTAACTTCTCTTATTAGTAGTACCAAGATGGAAAAAAAAGAGATTAGTTATCAAGGTAATAATAACATTATTTGAAAATGTTGACAACATAGCTCTTGGAGGCAGATTAAAAAAGGACCATGAATCCAGGATTAAAATCAACTTCATAGCAAGAGACAATCACTTTTACCTTGTTTCTTGTTGCTTCTAGACTTTTGGCTGTCCCACCAATTCCCACAGGAATAGAAAGAAAGATAAAGGATGTTTGTAATTTCACTGTGATTCTCAGAGCCATTCTCCTTTTTCCATTAATAACAATGTTCCTCAAACTTTTAAAGTACATAAAAATGCCCTGAAGAATTTGTTAAGAATCAAATTATAAGGTCCTACCCACAATGTGAATTCTGACTTGGCTAGTCTCAGATGGGTCCTGGGAATCTGCATTTTAACAAGAACCTGAGGATCAGATGGATGCAGGTGGTCATCACTAGCCTAAAGTTGTTTGCTCCTAAAATTCTTCCCTAAATAATATTATCTCACATATGATTGAACTAGTTGCACACCACCTTGGTATGTCAGAATATATATGTATTAGAACTATAATATGAGCAAAATATTAATATATTTTAGAAGACTTTTTACTGTATATTACTGTAGGTCTTGTAGGTCTTTGTGCACAAGTCTAAGTTGAAATAAGAATGTCCCTATGTTTACACATTTCATACTCTTAAGGTATATGGCTGACTATATTTTCAAAAAAAAATCACAACAATAATTTTCACCTCACATGTCCTTTACAATGTGACTTTGACACAACCCCATCAAAAGGAAGAGTTTAGCTTCTATCTTCTTGAATCTGGGCATACTTATAACTAACTGAGTTAAGTAGAAATGACACTACATGAATTCCGAAACTACGTCATAAAAGGAAATACACCTTCATCTTGAAACACTAATCTTGGGATCCTGACCCCATTGATTATCCTAAGGCCAGCACATACACTGTAGGGAAGCCACATAGAGAGCTTGAGTAGATGCTCTGTTCACCATTACTAGTCTTTGAGTCATCCCAGTGCCAGAAATGTGAGTGAATGGATCCTCAGATGATCTCATCCTGCAGCTGCCAATTTAAACCCACCTTCGTGTCTTCTAAATGGAAGCGTCAGTCTTTGCAGAGCAGAAACAAGCAATCCTTGGTTTCCTCTGTTTGATCCTTTTTGCCTCAGAATTTGCAAGCCTGATAGTAATGGCTGTCTTAAATTTCTAATTTTTGGTTACTTTGTTATGAAGCAAGAGTACCTGGAACAGGATATTTAAGTGCTCTAATATTTTAATGAATGTAATACAAATGTACTACTAAAGTTATTAGTAGAACATGAATGTATTTTACATCAGCAAGAGCTCGGTTAGAAATAAGTGATAACTTACTGACTGGGTTACGAGTTGTTAAAACAAATTAAGCAGAGTGATTCTGAAATAATCAAACAGGACAAATTGGAAGAACCATATTTAAATGCCCTCTCTGGATAGATTCAAGGAATATCTTATAAGTAAGAGAATAAATTAGGTTAACTCTAAAAATCCCTCCGAAGCCTGTGCTCTTCTGACTATTATAAGGAGTGTGTCTATGATGAATGGTATTCACCAGTAATGGAATGTAACACTGATCTTCATTTGGTGGACTAAGACCAGAAGAATTGTAAGGAGATGTCCAAAATTCTTATTTATGCTATGCCTTTAGATGTCTCAGCCTTGGGCCTGCTGGGTAATATATAGAAGGGTTTCCTTGGAAAATAGGTTCTGACATAGAGAGGAATTGGGCTACAATTTGCAGTAAGTCAAGACCATTTATAAAAACACCAACAAACTTCACATAAGACTTGCTAGCTCAATCTGATTTTGAAAGCTAATAAAACTATTTCTGATCCACAGCATAGAAGATAATTCCTTTAGGTGATATGTATTTATTCTTTTATTCAATATTTATCCTTATTGCTACTTTCTTCCAATATGTGATATACCTAAAATTGTTCATTTTGTTAAGCACTATAATAATACTATTTGAATGTTGCAAAGTAATATTATCTGAATGATCTGCTTAGTATAATCATTGAGAAGGGAATGCTGGGTCAAAGATAAAAGCCTAGTTTTTACTCTCCAGTTTAAAAATTAGTTCTAAGATGCTTGCAAATACATTCTGATGCCTTTTTTGGGTCCAAAAGCTAAAACTAGTTGCAAATAGTCACTCTATATAGGTCAATGAGTGTTTCTCAGGCTAGATTCTAAGAGATTTGAATTCATGAGTATTCTATGAAAATAAAGCCATGGTTTCTACAGATCAACCCAAAACACTGTGATTCTTCTCCCTCTGCTCTATTGAATGATTACATTGTCCCAAAAAACATAGAATACTCATTTCTATATGTTGAATCACAAACCACAGTAAAGTCTATAAGACTCTTCAATTCTGTCTAACTGGGTTCTTGAATCTTTAACTGACTGGGACTTCACTGATTTTTAAATTACATGAAAGAGAAGATTCTGTATACGTTACAATATTAGCACTTAAGTTGAAAGATTGGGTTCTTTATTTAAATACCATATTTAGTATGGAGGTAAGTGATATTTAATCGGAATCATCCAAGAAATAAAATAGAATATATTTAAAAGAAGAAGAAGGAGAAGAAAAGGGAGGAGGAGGGAGAGAATGCCCACAGCATCAATAGCAGCAACTCTTTTCTTACCATGTGCCAGGAACTATCTAATCACATATTTGTTTCATCCTTATAACAGCCCTATGAGGTAAGTACTATAACTACACATGGTTCACATATGAAGAAACTGAGGCATACAGAAGTTAATTTGTTCAAGGTCACAAGGTAAATTGTGTGGCCTGATTTGATAACAGGTAGTCAGGTTTGATAGATTATACACCACGTGGCACTGCCTCGTGGATGAAAATGTAAACTAAGAGATCAGGACAGTTATTACTTTATAAAAAAACAGTTAGTAATGGATCATGCAATATTTCTCAATTAGAATCGGTATTTGTTGAGAATTAACCCTTAAATCTCTAAAGCATTAAATGAAGTAATGAATTAACTTCTATCCATTTAGAAGGATATCAATTATGTATCACTTTGGAAAAAATCAAAAATATATTTAATCAAATCACTTCCTGTGTTCCGTGACTCAGACAAAAAGTCCTTATTGAGAAACACAGCAGGATCTTTTGAATCACTTTGTAATTGCAATTCATCTTCTCTGTGATTGAAGTGTGTCAGGAATCTTTTAGTAGCAATTGACAAAAACCCAAAGGAAAATATGCTAAAGCAGTAATCATTTGGTTTGTATAGCATACATGAATACATTAGTTGCTCACAAAATTAAATGAATATAACATCTAAGACTTCAGAGTCTGAAATGAGGGATTAAAATCAAAGAAAGTTAACTCTCCCCCACCACTTCTCATTATCACTTGTCTCTGTTCCTCTTTTAAAATGCTTAGTAATTTACTGTGTTAAATGTCCACAATTAACTGTGATAAGGACAGATATTTACACCTTACTTAGAGTTTGAGTATATTCACATTTTTGTTCAATTTAATCTTTTTTATTAAGGTATCAATGATATACAATCTTATGAAGGTTTCACATGAGCAACATTGTGGTTACTACAATCACCCATATTATCAAGTCCCCCACACACAATCCATTGCAGTCACTGTCCATCAGTGCAATAAGATGCTATAGAGTCACTACTTGTCTTCTCTGTGCTATACTGCCTTCCCCATGCCTCCTCTACATTATGTGTGCTGATCATAACACCCCTTAATCCCCTACTCTCTCCCTCCCCACCCCCTTTCCTTTTGGTAACACTAGTCTCTTCTTGGATTCTGCAAGTCTGCTGCTGTTTTGTTCCCTCAGTTTTGCTTTGTTGTTATACTCCACAAATATGAAGTCATTTGGTACTTTTTGCATCTGGGATCTTGGAAAAAGACATATGCACCTATGTTTATTGTAGCACTATTTACAGTAGACAAGACATGGAAGCAACCTAAGTGTCCATAACTAGATGAATGGATAAAGAAGAGGTGGTACATATACACAATGGAATATTATTCAGCCATGAGAAGAAAAGAAATCTTCCCATTTGCAACAACATGGATGGAGCTGGAGGCTATTATGCTCAGTGAAATAAGCCAGGTGGAGAAGGACAAGTACCAAAGTGGAATATAACAACAAAGCAAAACCAAAGGAACAAAACAGCAGCAGACTCACAGACTCCAAGAAGAGACTAGCAGTTACCAAAGGGAAGGGGTTGGGGAGTGTGGGTGGAGGTACGGAGAAGTGGATTAAGGGGCAATATAATTAGTACACACAATAAAGGTAGATCACAGGGAAGCTAGTACAGCACAGAGAAGACAACTAATGACTCTATAACATCTTACTATGCTGATGGACAGTGATTGCAATAGGGTGTGCAGGGGGGGGACTTGATAAATATGTGTGAATGTAGTAACCACAATGTTGCTCATTTGAAACCCTCATAAGAATGTATATCAATGATACCTTAATTAAAAAAAAAGACCCATCCTCAGAAACCTGTCACTATTTTGACTGTCTGGCAGCTCACTGGATAAACTATATTCACAGAGCTATTCTTCATTTGACTTGACTCATATCAGGGCATTTGTTGAAAACAATCTATATCAATTGTTTAATGTTACTCTACTTAAGTTAGTGATAACAGCTGAAGCAACAAGAAACTGGTCAAAAAACTTAAAAAGCAAATAAGAGGAATGAAATTACAACATACTTAGGGAGGCCTAGAAAGCCATGTATATGTACAGGATTGTGCACATACCTAGGAAAGACCTGAGAAGGCACTAACATGTAATCTCTTACTATTACTAAACTAATCAAATATTTCAGTGTCTGTACATGAAAAAAAATATGTATATATTTTATAGATTTAGTCCAAGAAACTACTCCACAAAAAAACAATAGCAACAACAATGCCCAAATTTACAAACATTGGTAACAATAAACCTTGGAAATTGTAGAGTTTCTGGTTTACAGAGTTGCCACATGATATTACTTCAACATCCAGTATTCCACACAAAGTTATAATACACACAAAGAAACAGGATATAATGACTCATATATAGGGAAAAATGAGTCAATAAAAGTATCATGAGAAAGCCAAAATTTCACTTACTAGACAAAATTTTATAAATATGTTCAAAGAACTCAAGGAAATCATGTGTAAAGAATTAAAGTATAAGAACAAGGTCTCACCAATTAGCTATTATATAAAAGAATAAAAATAAACTATGGAATAGAAAAGTACAGTAGCTGAAATGAAAAATTCACTGAAGTGCTCAGTAGTAGATTATGGCTTGCAGAGTAAAAAATCCACAAACTTGAAGATAGAGCAATTGAATTTTATAGCATGAGGAACAGAAAGAAAAAAGAATTAAGAAATTTGAACAGAGCCCCAGAGACCTGTGAAGTGCCATAATGCATCATTATATACACAAAATATTCCCATTATATGTATATAATATGAGTCCCAGAGGAAAGGACAGAATGAAAGGGGCAGAAAGAATATCCTAAGAAACAAGGGCATAAAAGCTTTCTAACTTGATGAAAAAATTAGTCTACACGACTTCCGGGAAGATGGCAGTGTGAGCAGGGTGGCAGAAATCTCCTCCCAACACTATATTTATCTATGAAAACACAGCAAATACATCTATTCCTAAAAGAGAGACGAGAATACACAGGAAAGCACACAGCGTGCAGCTACACCCGAGAGGACTCGGCACCCCAAGAGGCGGGTAAGATACGGAGCCGCGACCCGGCGGGACCCGAGCCCTCCCCCACCCCAGCGCACCGGCGGGAGGAGAGGATTCAGAGCCGGGAGGGAGTGGAAGTACACCCCGCAAAGTAGCCAGCCCCGGTGATCTGCGCGGGGAGCGCTGACCCACATTGCGCAGTGCAGCGGAGATTGGAGAGACAGAGGGGCAGGATCTGAGCGGGGAACGCGCCAGGGGGCTTGCAGCCGGCTCCCGGGAAGGAAAAAAAAAAGTGCGCGCTTTCTTCAGCGGTCTTAAAGAGACAGGAGCCCAGCGGAGGAGCCGGATCGCCCCAGCACACTCAGCCCAGCAGGCTGGGAGTCCTGGGGAGTTTCAGACGCCTTAGCTGGCAACTGAGGAAGCGTAGCCATACTTAACACTTCTCACTGAGATCAACAGCCTCCTATTCGTTCCCACCCCTGCCAGAGTGATAAAGGGCCCTGCGGAGCAGCACAGTCACAGCTGTGGAATAGTGGGGCAATAGCGCCACCTAGAGCATTCCCACAGAATCTACGTCCGGTGGGCATTTTTTTTGTTTTTGTTTTGTTTGTTTTGTTTTGTTTTTGTTTTTTCTTTTCTTTCTTTTTTTCTTTTTTTTTTCTTTCTTTTTTTTCTCTTTTTTTTTCTTCTCTTTTTAAAGTCTTAAAGAGCCCAGCTGACATACGTGGCAGCTATCAGTGACCAAATTATACAGCCATGAAAAGACAGAGGAATATGGTTCAGACCAAAATCAACCAGACAACCCCAGAGAGGGAGTCTGAAGGGATGGAAATGCACAGTCTTCCTGAAAAAGAATTCAGAATAAAAGTCATAACCATGCTGATGGACCTACAGAGAAATGTGCAGGAGTTGAGGGAGGAAGTGAGGGAACTGAGGAAAGACAATGCAGAAATCAGACAAGTGATCGACAGGCTTAACAGCAGAATGGATGAGATCCAAGAGACTTTTAATGGAATAGAAAACAGAGAACAGGAGTACAGAGCAGCTGAGGCAGAGAGAGATAAAAGGATTTCTAGGAATGAAAGAATATTAAGAGAATTGTGTGACCAATCCAAACGGAACAATATTCGCATTATAGGAGTACCAGAGGAAGAAGAGAGAGAAAAAGGGATAGAAAGTGTCTTTGAAGAAATAATTGTTGAAAACTTTTCCTCGCTGGGGAAGGAAGTAGTCTCGCAGTCCACCGAAGCTCATAGATCTCCCAACACAAGGGACCCAAGGAAGACAACACCAAGACACATAATAATTAAGTTGGCAAAGATCAAAGATAAAGACAAGGTATTAAAGGCAGTTAGAGAGAGAAAAAAGATCACCTACAAAGGAAAACCCATCAGACTATCATCAGACTTCTCAACAGAAACCTTACAGGCCAGAAGAGAATGGCATGATATATTTAACGTAATGAAACAGAAGGGCCTCGAACCAAGAATATTGTATCCAGCACGATTATCACTTAAATGTGATGGAGGGATTAAACAATTTCCAGACAAACGAAAGTTGAGAGAATTTGCCTCTCATAAACCACCACTACAGGATATCTTAAATGGACTGCTCTAGATGGAAGCACACCTAAGGCTAAAAAGATGTCACCAGAGAAAATAAAATCATAGCAAAGAAAGCAGACCATCCAAATACTAACTAAAGGCAAAGAATAAAACACCTATTATAGAAAGAATGGAGGAGGAGGAATAAGAAGGGAGAGAAATAAAGAAACATCAGACTGTGTTTACAATAACTTAACAAGAAAGTTAAGGTAGATTGTTAGCTAGTAAAGAAGCAACACTTGAACCCTTGGTAACCACGAATCTAAAGCCAGCAATGGCAATAAGTACATACCTATCAATAATCACCCTAAATGTAAATGGACTGAATGCACCAATCAAAAGACACAGAGTAACAGAATGGATAAAAAAGCAAGACCCATCTATATGCTGCCTACAAGAAACTTACCTCAAATCCAAAGATATACACATACTAAAAGTGAAGGGATGGAAAAAGATATTTCATGCAAACAACAAAGAGAAAAAAGCAGGTGTTGCAGTACTTGTATCAGACAAAATAGACTTCAAAACGAAGAAAGCAGCAAAAGATAAAGAAGGACATTACATAATGATAAAGGGGTCAGTCCAACAAGAAGATATAACCATTATAAATATATATGCACAGAACACAGGAGTGCCAGCATATGTGAGACAAATACTAACAGAATTAAAGGAGGAAATAGACAGCAATGCATTCATCTTAGGAGACTTCAACACACCACTCACTCCAGAGGACAGATCAACCAGACAGAAAATAAGTAAAGACACAGAGGCACTGAACAACACACTAGAACAGATGGACCTAACAGACATCTACAGAACTCTACACCCAAAAGCAACAGGATACACATTCTTCTCAAGTGCACATGGAACATTTTCCAGAATAGACCACATACTAGGCCACAAAAAGAACCTCAGTGATTTCAAAAATATTGAAATCCTACCAACCAACTTCTCAGATCACCAAGGTATAAAACTAGAAATAAATTTTAGAAAGAAATCAAAAAGGCTCACAAATACATGGAGACTTAAGAACACTCTCCTAATTAATCAATGGGTTAACGACCAAATCAAAACAGAAATCAAATAATATATGGAGACTAATGACAACAACAACACAAAGCCACAACTTCTGTGGGACGCAGCAAAGGCAGTTCTAAGAGGAAAGTATATTGCAATCCAGGCCTATTTAAAGAAGGAAGAACATTCCCAAATGAATAGTCTAAAGACACAATTGCTGAAATTGGAAAAAGAAGAACAAATGAGGCCCAAAGTCACCAGAAGGAGGGACATAATAAAGATTAGAGAAGAAATTAATAAAATTGAGAAGAATAAAACAATAGAAAAAAATCAATGAAACCAAGAGCTGGTTCTTTGAAAAAATAAACAAAAGAGATAAACCACTAGCCAGACTCATTAAGAGAAAAAGAGAATCTACACACACAAACACAATCAGAAATGAGAAAGGAAAAATCACGATGGACCCCACAGAAATACAAAGAATCATAAGAGAATATTATGAGAATCTATATGCTAACAAGCTGGAAAAGATAGAAGAAATGGACAACTTCTTAGAAAAATACAACCTTCCAAGACTGACCAAGCAAGAAACAGAAAAACTAAACAGACCAATCACCAGCGATGAAATCGAATTGGTAATCAAAAAACTACCCAAGAACAAAACCCCGGGCCTGATGGATTCACCTCTGAATTCTACCAGACATATAGAGAAGAAATAACACCCATTCTCCTCAAAGTTTTCCAAAAAATAGAAGAGGAGGGAATACTTCCAAACTCATTGTATGAAGCCAGCATCACTCTAATACCAAAACCAGGAAAAGACCTCACCAAAAAAGAAAATTACAGACCAATATCCCTGATGAACGTAGACGCAAAAATACTCAACAAAATATTAGCAAACCGAATTCAAAAATACATCAAGAGGATCATACACCATGATCAAGTGGGATTCATCCCAGGGATGCAAGGATGGTACAACATTCGAAAATCCATCAGCATCATCCACCACATCAACAAAAAGAAGAACAAAAACCACATGATCATCTCCATAGATGCTGAAAAAGCATTTGACAAAATTCAGCATCCATTCCTGATTAAAACTCTCAACAAAATGGGTATAGACGGCAAGTACCTCAACATCATAAAGGCTATATATGACAAACCCACAGCTAACATCATACTTAACGGCGAGACGCTGAAAGCTTTTCATCTAAGATCGGGAACAAGACAGGGATGCCCACTCTCTCCACTGTTATTCAACATAGTACTGGAGGTCCTAGCCACAGCAATCAGACAAAACAAAGACATACAAGGCATCCAGATTGGTAAAGAAGAAGTCAAATTGTCACTATTTGCAGATGACATGATACTGTACATAAAAAACCCTAAAGACTCCACTGCAAAACTACTAGAACTAATATATGAATTCAGCAAAGTTGCAGGATACAAAATTAACACACAGAAATCTGTTGCTTTCCTATACACTAATGATGAACTAACAGAAAGAGAAATCAGAAAAACAATTCCATTCACAATTGCATCAAAAAGAATAAAATACCTAGGAATAAACCTAACGAAGGAAGTGAAAGACCTGTACTCTGAAAACTACAAGACACTCCTAAGAGAAATTAAAGAGGACACTAACAAATGCAAATGCATCCCATGCTCTTGGCTAGGAAGAATAAATATTGCCAAAATGGTTATACTACCTAAAGCAATCTACAGATTCAATGCAATCCCTATCAAACTACAAACAGCTTTCTTCAATGAACTCGAACAAATAATTCTGAAATTCATATGGAACCACAAAAACCCCGAATAGCCAAAGCAATCCTGAGAAGGAGGAATAAAACGGGGAATTACGCTCCCAGACTTCAAGCCCTACTACAAAGCCACAGTAATCAAGACAATTTGGTATTGGCACAAAAACAGACCCACAGACCAGTGGAACAGAATAGAAAATCCAAACATTAACCCAAACATATACAGTCAATTAATATTTGATAAAGTGCCTTGGATATACAATGGGGAGATGACAGCCTCTTCAGCAACTGGTGTTGGAAAAACTGGACAGCTACATGTAAGAGAATGAAACTGGACTACTGTCTAGCCCCATACACAAAGGTAAACTCAAGGTGGATCAAAGACCTGAATGTAAGTCATGAAACCATAAAACTCTTAGAAAAATACATAGACAAAAATCTCTTGGACATAAACATGAGTGACTTCTTCATGAACATATCTCCCTGGGCAAGGGAAACAAAAGCAAAAATGAACAAGTGGGACTATATCAAGCTGAAAAGCTTCTGTACAGCAAAGGACACCATCAGTAGAACAAAAAGACATCCTACAGTATGGGAGAATATATTCATAAAAAACGTATCTGATAAAGGGTTGACATCCAAAATATATAAATAACTCATGCACCTTAACAAACAGAAAGCAAATAATCCAATTAAGAAATGGGCAGAGGACATGAATAGACACTTCTCCAAAGAAGAAATTCAGATGGCCAACAGGCACATGAAAAGATGCTCCACATCGCTAATCATCAGAGAAATGCAGATTAAAACCACAATGAGATATCACCTCACACCAGTGAGGATGGCCAACATCCAAAACACAAACAACAACAAATGTTGGCGAGGATGTGGAGAAAAGGGAACCCTCCTACACTGCTGGTGGGACTGCAAATTAGTTCAACCATTGTGGAAAGCAGTATGGAGGTTCCTCAAAAAACTCAAAATAGAAATACCATTTGACCCAGGAATTCCACTCCTAGGAATTTACCCTAAGAATGCAGCAGCCCAATTTGAAAAGGACAGATGCACCCCTATGTTTATTGCAGCACTATTTACAATAGCCAAGAAATGGAAGCAACCTAAGTGTCCATCAGTAGATGATTGGATAAAGAAGAGGTGGTACATATACAGAATGTAATATTATTCAGCCATAAGAAGAAAACAAATCCTACCATTTGTAACAACATGGATGGAGCTAGAGGGTATTATGCTCAGTGAAATAAGACAGGCAGAAAAAGACAAGTATCAAATGATTTCACTCATATGTGGAGTATAAGAACAAAGAACAAATACTGAAGGAACAAAACAGCAGCAGACTCACAGAACCCAAGAACGGACTAATAGTTACCAAAGGGAAAGGGACTGGGGAAAATGGGCGGGAAGGGATGGATAAGAGGGAAAAAGGGGTAATACGATTAGCAGATATAATGTTCGGGGGGGCACGGGGAGGGCAGTACAACTCAGAGAAGACAAATAGTGATTCTATAGCATCTCACTACGCTGATGGACAGTGACTGTAATGGGGTTGGTGGGCGGGACCTGATGAAGGGGTAGTTTAAGAACGGTAATATTGCACATGTAATTGTAGATTAATGATAATAAAATAAATTATATTAAAAAAAATTAGTCTACACATACAGGTAGCTCAACACATTCCACATGAGACCAACACACTTAGACACAGCAAAGAAAAACTGTCAAAAGACAGATATGGAGAATGAATTCAAATGCAGCAGAAGAAAACTAATTATCATTATAAGATACCTACAGTAATATTAACAACTACTTAGTAAAAGCATGATGACAGGTGTTAGTAGGATGATATATTCAAAGTTTTGAAAGAATAAAGAATGTCAACCAAGAATACCATATGCAGCAAAACTGTTTTTTAGAAATAAAGAAGAAATTAAGACACTCGGGATAGACAAAAACAGAATTTGTCACTAGCAGATCTAGTCTACAAGAAATACTAAAGGGAGTCCTTTAACACTCTCTTAAATGAAAAGATGTTACACAGTAACTTTATTTTCTTCTCTATCTGATTTAAAAACACTGTATAAAGCACTGATTATTAAAGTATGTTGATGGGATTATGATATATATAGATAATTTTTATGGAAAAATAATCACACAAAGCATGGGAGAGAACAGAGTTATATTGGATATAATATTGAAGTTAGTATTACTAGTAACTTAACAAAACAAGATTATTTGAAATTAAGTTGGTAACGGAAATTCCCAAGGGAACTACTAAGAAAATAACTTTTCAAATACATTGTAAAGGAAACAAGGAATTTAAGATGCTACTACAAAATATCTAAAGAAAAAGGAGGCAATAATGGAAGGATAGAGGGATTAAAAAAGACAAAAGACATAAAAAATAGCAATATTACAGGCATAAATTCTCTTATCATAATTACATTAAAATAAAATATTCTACTCAAAAGGCAGAGATAGGCAAAATGAATTTTAAAAAGAAAGCATTAGCCAACGGATGCTTTCTACAAAAGATGGACTTTGATTAAAAGATAAATGTTCAAAGTAAAACAGGAAAACATTTTACAAATTGAAAACAAGAGAAAATTAGACTGGCTATACTAATACCAGACAAAATGGACTTTAAGACAATTATTATTTGAGACAAAAAGGATCTTTTATTATGATAAATGGGCCAGTCTAACAAGATGCTATACCAACAATAAATATATGTGTACCTTGGAGTCCCAAAATATATAAAGCAAAAACTGACACAATTGGAGAATAGCCAATTCAACAATAATATGCCATTTTAATAATAACTAGTTTAATAGATAGTGTAACTAGATATAAGGTCAGCATGAAAAAGAATACTTGTATAACAGTATAAACCAGTAGGCCTAAATTACCTGTATAGAACACGCCATTCAAAAAAAGCAGAATACACACTCTTCTCAAGCATAGAGCATGCTCAAGTATAGATGACATATTAGGCCATAAAACAAGCTTCATTAAATTTAAAAGGATTGTAATATATAGAATAATTTCCAGATTACAATCAAAGGAATTAGAAATCAATATTTGAAGGAATCTTGGAATATGTAGAAATTAATCAACATATTCCTAAATAAACAATGGGTCAAAGAAAAAATTACAAGGAAAATGATAAAATACTTTGGTTAAATGAAAAGGAAAACACAATATACCCAAATTTATGACATGCAGTGAAAGCAACATGCCCCAAGACATCTGTGGCTGTAAGCACTTGCACTAAAAAAGGAAATTTCTCACATCTAAAACTTACATAATGACAGATAAAGCAGAAATAAAAGAAAGAATAAAAAATTAAGAAAAATTTTTAGAAAATTAATTTGGTGAAAAGTTTGAGAAAATTTACAAATCTTTAGCTAGACTGATCAGGGGAAAAAAATGAGAAGAATCAAATTACTAAAATAAAAATGAAAGGGGAAACTAATATTGAACTTACAGAAATAAAATGGATTATAAGGGAATCCTATAAGAAACTTCATGCCAATGAATTAGATAATCTAGATGTACTGGACAAATTCCTAAAAAAATACAAATCACTAAAACTAACTTTGGAAGAAATAGGAAAACTATAACAAGTAAGGATATTGAATAGCAATTTAAATACTTCCCACAAAGAAAAGCCAACATTCAATTGACTTCACTGGTAAATCATACCAAATGCTTACAGAACAATTAAAACGAATCTTTCCTAAAATATTCCAAACAATAGAAGAATAAGGAATACTTTCCAATTCATTCTGTGAAGCCATTATTAGCCTGCTATCAAAACCAGACAATAACAGAAAATTACAGACCAAAATGCCTTATGAATATAATAGATGCAAAAATCTTCAATATTTGAAAACAAAATCCAGCAACATATTAAAAAGATTATATATCATAATCAAAGGGATTTATCCCAAGAATGAAAGATTTGTGTAATATTTTTAAAAATGTAATTCAGCATTTTAATAGAATAAAGATCACTACATGATCATCTCAATGACACCAAAAAGCATTTGAATGCTCTTTGTGATTAAAAAAAAAAACCAAATAACCCAAACTCAACAAGCTAGTACAGAGGATAATTTCCTAAGCTGGTAAAGGACACCTAGAAAAAACCCACAGCTAACATTATATGTAATGGTGAAAGACTGAAAGTTTTTCCCATTAGATCAGGAAAAAGACAAGAATGTCTGCTCACAACACTTCAGTTCTAACCCCAAATCATCCAGATCGGAAAGGAAGGAGTAAAACAATCTCTGTTCACAGATTACATGATCTTGTATATAAACAATCCCAAAGAATACACACACACACACAAACCCAAAACCCACAACTATTACAACTAATAAATGCGTTCAGGAAAGTTGCAGGTTACAACCACATCAAAAATAGCATACTTAAAAATAAATTTAGCAAAGGAATAGCAAGTCTCATACACTGAAAACTATAAAACATGACTGAAAGAAAAAAAAGAACATCTAAATAAATGGAAAAACATTCCATGTTCATGGACTGGAAGACGTGATATTGTTAAAATGACAATGTGCCCCTAATTGATCTACAAATTCAGTGTAATTCTCATCAAAATCCCAGCTGATTTTTTTTGTAGAAATGGACAAGCAGTACCTAAAATTCACGTGGAAATGCAAAGAACCCAGAATAGCCAAAACAATCTTGAAACAGAAGAACAAAGTTGAAGGACTCACATTTCTAATTTCAAAACTACCTAAAAAGCTACAGTAACCAGGCAGTATAGTACTAACATAAAAATAGATATAGATCAATGGAATAGAATTAAAAGTCCAGAAACAAACAAACAAAAAGTCAAGAAACATACTCTTAAATTTATAGACAATTTTTTACAAGGGTTCCAAGACAATTATATGGATAAAGAGTAGTCTTTTCTACAAATGTAGCTTGGAACTTTGAATATCTACATGCAATACGACACTTACCTAGACCCCTACCTCATGCTATCTATACAACTAACTCAAAATGAATCTTAGGCCTAAATGTAAGAGCTAAAATTCTAAAACTCTAAAAATAAAATTCAAAAATAAACTTTCATTGCCTTGTATTAACCAATGGTCAATAGTCTACTAGCTATAATAAATAAAGCACAAGTGTCAGTAAAAAACAGATTAATTAGACTTCATCAAAATTAAAACTTTTGTACTTGAAGCACACCATCAAGAAAGTGTAATGGCAATCCAGAGAACTGGAATAGTTTCCAAATCATGTATCTGATGAGCCTTCAGTAATGAGAACATAAAAAATTCTTACAATTCAACAATAAAAAGACAAATAACCCAATGAAATAAATGGGCAAATGACTTGAATAGACATCTCTCCAAAGAAGATATAGAAATGGCCACTAAGCCCATGAAAATATGTTTAACAACATTAGTAATTAAAGAAATGCAAATCAAAACCACAATGAGATACCACTTTATTTCACACACACTTGGATAGTAAAAAGATATATAATAAAAACTGTTGGGGAAGGTGTGTAGAAGTTGGAATGTCATAAATTGATGGTGTGAATGTAAAATAGTGCAACCATATTGGAAAACATTTTGGTAATTTCTCAAAATGTTAAACATAAAGTTAACATTTGATTCCCTGATTCCATCTTTTGTTATAAAATCAAGAGAAATGAAAACATGTCTACACTGAAATTTGTAAAATAATGTCCATAGCAGCATTTTCACAATAGACAAAAAGTGGAAATGATTTAAATGTCCATCAACTGAAAAACAAATAAATGGTATGTATTATATCCACACAATAAATATTATTTGGCAGTAAAATACTAATGCATGCTGCAAAATGGATGAACCTTGAAAGCATTATGCTAAGTGAAAGAAGACAGTCATAAAAGGCATTAATATAGTCCAGAATAGACAAATACATAAAGACAGGAAGTTGATTGGTAATTGCCAGCAACTAAGTGGAGATGGAATTAATGACAGCTGTTACAGGTTTCATTAGGGATGATGTAAATGTTCTAAAATTTGATAATTCTGATGGTTTTCAACCTTTTGAAATACTAAAAAAACAATATTGATGGGAAAAAAGATGGTGGTGTAGGAAGGCAAGGCAAAAACCTTCTTCAAAATCACATAGAACACAAAAATATAGCAAATACAAGTATGTCTGAAATCAACCTGAAGATTGCAGAACTGACCACCTACATCTGGGCAAGAAGAAAACACTCTACAGAAAAGGGAAAAGCAGCAAAACTGCAATCTGGTGGGACCGAAGCCCTCCCCCCTACCCAGGCCCACAGGCAGGACAAGAAGGAATAGAGCAGGGAGGGAGTAGAAGCCAAGGACCTCTGAACACCAGGCTCTGTAGATCTGCTTTAGGAACATGAGCCCACATTTTACGGTGCCCTGATGATTGGTGGGCTGAACAACAGAGACGGGCAGAACACTCAGAGATGCTGAGAACCCAGCCACATGTGGGAAAAAAAGGCATGACTTTACTGGCCCCCCTGAGAAAGAAAGCACAGCTGGCAGTTTGAAAGACTTCCCAGCACTGAGAGGGGTGCCACAGGGGCAAGAATTTCACAGTGTTGTTTAGGAGAAAGGTCAGGGGAACAATTCCTCACAGCCCGCCCTCAGCCCAACAGGTTGGGAGACCTCAGGAGCTGCAGAAGTTCCATTCCCCTCCATCCTCCTCACTGACAACACAGCCCAGAGGCTCCTAGTGGTGGCACATGGCCTGCCAGTTGGCAGTGAAATCAGACTTTGATCCCTGGTAGGCAGGGGGAGAACCCTCAGCCTGCTCAGCCATATTTTGGACCAGCCAGGGAGCTGCATGCAAGAACCAGACCTGGGAGCTCTATCCACCAGGCAGGCACTGGCCCGTTTTGCCAGTAGCTCCCACCATTGCAGCAGGCCAGACAGAGGGCAGGTCAGCCATGATACCTCCAGCCCTTCAGCACTGATACTCTTCCCTGTGCACGTGTGTGTGGCTCCCAGGAGCTCTTACCTCCCAAGCAGGTACTGGAACTGCTTGCCTGTAGTCCCTGCCATGGTGGCAAACTGGAGGGAGGGAGCCTCCGCCCACAGCAGCTCCAGAGAGTCTTCTCCCTGCTCCCATGATCAGCTGATGGGCCACAGAGCCCATGTGAAATCAGAATGCAACAAACAAGGCAGACAGATGCCACACCCAATGCACTCCAAAAGCTGGTGCTCCCGCACAGGAAATTGAGCTTCAGGGCACTACAGAGTGCTTCCTACACAAATCTATTATCTCATAAGAAACATAAAAAAAATTAAGAGACAGAGGAATTTGGTCCAAACAAAAATTCAAGAAACACCACCAGAAAGAGGACTTAGTGAAATGGAAATCACTAATCTTCTTGATAAAGATTTCAAAATGAAAGTCATAAACATGCTCATGGATTTACAGAAAAGTATTCAAGATCTAAGGAAGGACTTAAAAAGAAGAATCCTCAAAAAGAAAAACAACTCAGAGCTGAAGAATACAATATATGAAATGAAACATGGAGGGATTTAAAATAGGTTAGATGAGGTAGAGGAGACAGTAAATGAAACAGAGAAGAGGAAAACAAAGAAGATGAGGAACAGAAAGAAAAAAGGATCTCTAGGAATGAAAGAATAATAAGAGAGCTGTGTGACCAAGCCAAATAGAACAATATTCACATTATAGACATACCAGAAGAAGAGAGAGGCAAAGGGATAGAAAGTCTCTTTGAGGAAATAATTGCTGAAAACTTCCGGAATCTGGGGAAAGAAATAGACACTCAGGTCATGGAAGCTCAAAGATCACCCAACAAAAGGAACATTAGAAAGGCAACACCAAGATATATAATAATTAAAATGGTGAAGATCAAGGACAAGGAGAAACTACTGAAAGCAACCAGAGAGAGAAAAAAGACCACTTACAAAGGGAACACCAACAGGCTATCAGCAAACTTCTCAGAAGAAAACTTACAGGCCAGAAGGGAGTGGCATGATATATTTTATGTAATGAAACAGAAGGGACTCCAACCAAGAATAATCTACCTAGCAAAATTATAATTTAAATTTGAAGCAGGGATAAAACAATTTCCAGATAAGCAAAAGTTAAGGGAATTCAGCACTATCAAACCATTTCTTTCTTTTTTAATTTTTTACTAAGGTATTATTGATATACATTCTTATGAAGGTTTCACATGAAAAAACAATGTGCTGACTACTTTTACCCATATTATCAAGTCCATACCCATACCCCAATGCAGTCACTGTCCATCAGTGTAGTAAGATGCTACAGATTCACTGTTTGCCTTCTCTGTGCTACACTGTTTTCCCCGTGACCCCCCACACCATGTGTACTAAACATAATACCCCACAATCCCCTTCTCCCTCCCTACCACCCACCTTCCCACACCCTCTCCTTTGGTAACCACTAGTCCCTTCTTGAAGCTTGTGAGTCTGCTGATATTTTGTTCCTCTTCATATCCCCTGCCCATTTTTTAATCGGGTTATTTGCTTTTTGGGTATTGAGGTGTGTAAGTTCTTTATATATTTTGGATGTTAACCCCCTGTCGGATATGTCATTTATAAATATATTCTCCCATACTGTAGGAGTCCTTTTTCTTCTGTTGATGTTGTCCTTTGCCATACAGAAGCTTTTTAGTTTGATGTAGTCCCACGTATTCATATTTTTGCTTATCTTTCCCTTGCTCGAGGAGATGCATTCAGGAGGAAGTTGCTCATGCTTATATTTAGGAGATTTTTGCCTATGTTGTCTTCTGAGAGTTTTATGGTTTCATGACATACTTTCAGGTCTTTGATCCATTTTGAGTTTACTTTTGTGTATGGGTTTAAACATCAATCCAGTTTCATTCTCTTGCATGTAGCTGTCCAGTTTTGCCAACACCAGCTGTTGAAGAGACTGTCATTTCACCATTGTATGGCCACGGCTCCTTTATCATATATTAATTGACTATATATGGTTGGGATTATATCAGGGCTCTCTAGTCTGTTCCATTGGTCTGGCGTCTGTTCTTGTGCCAGTACCAAATTGTCTTGATTACTGTGGCTTTGTAGTAGAGTTGAAGTTGGGGAGCATAATCCCCCAGTTTTATTCTTCCTTCTCAGGATTGTTTTGGCTATTCAGAGTCTTTTGTGGTTCCATATGAATTTTAGAACTATTTTCTCTAGATCATTGATGAATGCTGTTGGTATTTTGATAGGGATTGCATTGAATCTGTAGATTGCTTTAGTCAGGATGGCCATTTTGACAATATTAATTCTTCCTACCCATGAGCATGGGATGTGTTTCCATTTATTGGTATCTTCTTTATTTTCTCTTGTGAGTGTCTTGTAGTTTTCAGAGTATAGGTCTTTCACCTCCTTGGTTAGGTTTATTCCTAGGTATTTTATTCTTTTTGATGCAACTGTGAATGGAATTGTTTTCCTGATTTCTCTTTATGCTAGTTCATTGTTGGTATATAGGAATGCCACAGATTTCTACATATTAATTTTGTATCCTGCAACTTTGCTGAATTCAGATACTGTATCTACCAGTTTTGGAGTGCATTCTTTAGGGTTTTTTATGTACAATATCATGTCATCTGCAAACAGGGACAGTTTAACTTCTTCCTTGCCAATCTGGATGCGTTTTATTTCTTTGTGTTGTCTGATTGCTGTGGCTACAACCTCCAGTACTATGTTAAATAGAAGTGGGGTGAATGGGCATCCTTGTCCTGTTCCCAATCTTAAAGGAAAAGCTTTCAACTTCTCACTGTTAAGTATAATGTTGGCTGTGGGTTTGTCATATATGGCCTTTATTATGTTGTGGTACTTGCCCTCTAAACCCATTTTGTTGAGAGTTTTTATCATGAATGGGTGTTGACTTTGTCAAATGCTTTTTCAGCATCTATGGAGATGATCCTGTGGTTTTTGTCCCTTTTGGAGATGTGGTGGATAATGTTGATGAATTTTCGAAAGTTGAACCATCCTTGAATCCCTAGAACAAATCCTATTTGATCATGATGGATGATCTTTTTGATGTATTTTTTAATTTGGTTTGCTAATATTTTGTTGAGTATTTTTGCATCTATGTTCATCAGGGATATTGGTCTGTAATTTTCTTTTTTTGTGGTGTCTTTGCCTGGTTTTGGTATAAGAGTGATACTGACCTCATAGAATGAGTTGGGAAGTATTCCCTCTTCTACTGTTTGGAAAATTTTAAGGAGAGTGGGTATTAGGTCTTCACTAAATGCTTGATAAAATTCAGTGGTGAAGCCATCTGATCCAGGAGTTTTGTTCTTAGGTAGTTTTTTGATTACCAATTCAATTTCTTTGCTGGTAATTGGTCTATTCAGATTTTCTGTTTCTTCCTGCATCAGCCTTGGAAGGTTGTATTTTTCTACAAAGTTGTCCATTTCTCCTAGGTTATCCAGTTTGTTAGCATATAATTTTTCATAGTATTCTCTAATAATTGTTTTTATTTCTGTGGTTTCTGTAGTTATTTTTCCTTTCTCATTTCTGATTCTGTTTAGGTGTGTACACTCTCTTTTTTTCGTGATAAGTCTGTCTAGGGGTTTATCTATTTTGTTTATTTTCTCTAACAACCAGCTCCTGCTTTCACTGATTCTTTCTATTGTGTTATTTCTCTCGATTTTATTTATTTCTGCTCTAATCTTTATTATGTCCCTCCTTCTACTGACTTTGGGCCTCATTTGTTCTTCTTTGTTCTAGTTTCATTAATTGTGAGTTTAAACTGTTCCTGTGGGATTGTTCTTCTCTGCTGAGGTGGGCCTGTATTGCAATATACTTTCCTCTTAGCACAGCCTTCGCTGCATCCCATAGATTTTGCGGTGTTGAATTATTGTTGTCATTTTTCTCCATAGATTGCTTGATCTCTGTTTTTATTTGGTCATTGATCCATTGGTTATTTAGGAGCATGTTGTGAAGCCCCCAGGTGTTTGTGGGATTTTTCAATTTCTTTGCATAATTTATTTCTAGTTTCATACCTTTGTGGTCTGAGAAACTGGTTGGTACAATTTCAATCTTTCTGAATTTACCAAGGCTCTTTTTGTGGCCTTGTATATGATCTATTCTTGAAAATGTCCCATATGCACTTGAGAAGAATGTGTATTCCACTGCTTTTGGGTTTAGAATTTTGTAGATGTCTGTTAGGTCCATCTGTTCTATTGTGTTGTTCAGTGCTTCTGTCTCCTGACTTATTTTCTGTCTGGTTGATCTGTTCTTTGGAGTGAGTGGAGTATTGAAGTCTCCTAGAATGAATGCATTGAATCCTATTTCTCCTTTTAATTCTGTTAGTATTTGTTTCACATATGTAGGTGCTCCTGGGTTGGGCACATAGATACTTATAATGGTTATATCTTCTTGTTGAATTGATCCCTTAATTGTCATTTTATGTCCTTTGTCTCTTGTGACTTTCTTTGTTTTGAAGTGTATTTTGTCTGATACAAGTACTGCAACTCCTGCTTTTTTCTCCCTATTAGTTGCATGAAATATCTTTTTCCATCCCTTCACTTTTAGTCTGTGTATGTCTTTGGGTTTAATGTGAGTCTCCTGTAGGCAGCATATAGATGGATCTTGTTTTTTATCCATTCAGTGACTCTATGTCTTTTGATTAGTGCATTCAGACCATTTCCATTTAAGGTGATTATCGATAGGTATGTACTTATTGCCACTGCACGCCTTAGATTTGTGGTTACCAAAGGATCAAGGCTAACTTCCTTACTGTCTAAGAGTCTAATTTAACTCAATATGCTATTACACACACAATCTAAAGGTTCTCTTTTTTCTCTTCCTTTTTCTTTCTCCTCCATTCTTTATATATTAGGTATCATATTCTGTATTTTTTGTCCATCCCTAGATTGACATTGAGGACAGTTTATTTAATTTTACATTTGTTTAGTAATTAATTGTTCTACTTTCTTTACAGTGGTTTCACTACCTCTGGTGATAGCTATTAAACCTTAGGAACACTTCCATCTATAGCTGTCCTTCCAAAATTCACTGCAGAGACAGTTTGTGGGAGGTAAATTCTCTCAGCTTTTGCTTATCTGGAAATTGCCAAACCATTTCTTGAAGATCTGTTAAAGAGATTGCTTTAATGGAAATACGACTAAGGCTATATAGCAGTCACCAGAGAAAATAAACGCACAGTAAAGATAGTAGATCAATTAATTACCAAGAGAACACAAAATTAAATAAACTACTCACAAAGTTAGGCAGGGGATACATAAAGACTTCAGAATATGGCACCTAACATAGAAAGAGTAGGGGAGGAAGAAAAAGAAGGGAGGAAAAAAAAAGCAACCTTTATATTGCATTTGTAATAGTTAAGTGAGAATGTTAGATAGTAAAGAAGCTGCCCTTGAACCTTTGGTAACCATGAATCCAAAGCTTTCAATGGCAATAAGTACATATCTGAATAATCACCCTAAATGTAAATGGACTGAATGCACCAATCAAAAGACATAGAGTTACAGAATGGATAAAAAAGCAAGACGCATATATTGCTACCTACAAGAGACTCACTTCATACCCAAAGACATATACAGACTAAAAGTGCAGAGATGGAAAAAGATATTTCATGCAAACAATGGGAGATAAAAGCAGGAGTTGCTGTCAGACAAAATAAACTTTAAAACAAAGAAAGTAACAAGAGATAAAGAAGGACATTACATAATGATAAAGGGGTCAATCCAACAGGAGGATATAACCATTATAAATATATATGTACCCAACCCAGGAGCACCTACATATGTGAAACTAATACTAAAAGAATTAAAGTGGTAAATAGAATACAATGCATTCATTCTAGGAGACTTCAACACAACACTCACTCCAAAGACAGATCAACCAGACAGAAAATAAGTGAGGAGACAGAGGCACTGAACAACACAATAGAACAGACGGACCTAACAGACAACTACAGAACACTCCCCAAAAGCAGCACAACACACATTCTTCTCAAGTGCACATTAAACATTTCCAGAATCGATCACATACTAGGCCATAAAAGAGCAAAGAGCCTCAGTAATTTCAGAAGGATTGAAATTGTACCAACCAGCTTCTCAGACCCCAAAGTTATGAAACTAGAAATAAATTATGCAAAGAAAACAAAAAGGCTCACAAATACCTAAAGGCTTAACAACATGCTCCTAAATAATCAGTGGATCAATGACCAAATTAAAACAGAGATCAAGCAATATATTGAGTCAAATGAAAACACCATCTCAATAGCCCAAAACCTGTGGGATGCAGTGAAGGCAGTTTTAAGAGGAAAGTATACTGCAATAAAGGCTTACCTCAAGAAAGAAGAACAATCCCCAGTGAATGGTCTAAACTTGCAACTAATGAAACTAGAAAAAAAGAACAAATGAGGCCCAAAATCAGTAGAAGGAAGGATATAATAAAGAAACGAGCAGAAATAAATAAATTAAGAAGAATAAAACATAGAAAGAATCAAAGAAAGCAGGAGACAGTTCTTTGAGAAAATAAATAAAATAGATAAACCCCTAGCCAGTCTTATCAAGAATAAAAGAGAGTGTACACACATAAACAGAATCAGAAATGAGAAAGGAAAAATAACAAGGACACCAAGAAAATACAGAAAATTATTAGAGAATGCTACAAAAAATTATATTCCAATAAATTGGACAACCTAGAAGGAATACACAACTTTCCAGAAAAACACAACCTTCCAAAATTGATCCAGGAAGAAACAGAAAATATGAACAGACCAATTACCAGCAAAGAAATTGAATTGCTAATCAAAAATCTACATAAGAACAAAACCACTGGACCAGATGGCTTCATTGCTGAATTTTATTAAATATTTAAAGAAGAGCTAATACCCATTCTCCTTAAAGTTTTCCACAAAGTAGAAGAGGAGGGAATACTTCCAAACTCATTCTATGAGGCCAGCATCACTCTAATACCAAAAACAAAGACAACACAAAAAAAGAAAATTACAGACTAATATCCCTGATGAATATAGATGCAAAAATACTCCACAAAATATTAGCAAACCAAATTCAAAAATACATCAAAAAGATCACCCATCATGGCCAAGTGAGATTTATTCCGGGGATGCAAGGATGGTACAATATTGGAAAATCAGTCAACATCATACAACAAATCAACAAAAAGAAAGACAAAAATCACACCATCATCTCAATAGACACTGGAAAAGCATTTGACAAAATTCAACACCCATTCATGATAAAATATCTCAACAAAATGGTATAGATGGCAAGTACGTCAACATAATAAAGGCCATATATGACAAACCCACAGCCAACATCAAACTTAACAGAGAAAAGCTGAAAGCTTTTCCTCTAAGACTGGGAATAAGACAAGGATGCCCTCTCTCCCCACTTTTATTCAACATTGTTCTGGAGGTCCTAGCCACAGCAATGAGACAAGACAAAGAAATAAAATGCATCCATACTGGCAAGGAAGAAATTAAACCGCCACTGTTTGCAGGTACCATGATCTTATACATAGAAAACCCTAAAGACTCCACCCCAAAATTATTAGAATTAATAACTGAATTCAGCAAAGTGCAGGATACAAAATTAATACAGAGAAATCTGTTGCACTCCTTTATACAATTGATGAACTAGCAGAAACAGAAATGAGGAAAACAACACCATTTACAATTGCATCAAAAAGAATATATACCTAGGAATAAACCTAACCAAGGAGGTGAAAACCTATACTCTGAAAACTACAAGATACTCATGAGAGGAATTAAAGAAGACACCAGTAAAAGGAAATACATCCCATGAACATGGATAGGAAGAATTAATACTGTCAAATGGCCATCCTGCCTAATCTATAGATTCAATGCCATCCCTATCAAAATACCAATAACATTCTTCAATGAACTAGATCAAATAATTCTAAAATTCATACGGAACCACAAAAGACCCTGAATAGCCAAAGCAATCTTGGAAAGGAAGAACAAAGCTGTGGGGATTGTACTCCCTAACTTCAATCTCTGCTACAAAGTCACAGTAATCAAAACAATTTGGTACTGGCCCAAGAACAAACCCATAGATCAATGGAACAGAGTAGCGAGCTAAGATATAAATCCATACATATATGTCCAATTAATATATGATAAAGGATCCATGGATGTACAATGGGGAAAAGATAGTCTCTTCAACAACTGGTGTTGGTAAAACTGGGCAGCCACATGTAAGAGAATGAAACTGGATTACTGTCTAACTCCATACACAAGAGTAAACTTGAAATGGATAAAAGACCTGAATGTAAGTCACAAAACCATAAAACTCATAGAAGAAAACAAAGATAAAAATATCTTGAATATAAACATGAGCAACTTTTTACTGGACACTTCTCCTTGGGAAAAGGTAACAAAATAAAAAATGAACAAGTGGAACTACATCAAACTAAAAAGCTTCTATACAGCAAAGGACACCATCAGTAGAACAAAAGGCATCCTAGAGTATGGGAGAATATAATCATAAATGACTTATCTGATAAGGGGTTAACATCCAAAATATATAAAGAACTCACATGATTCAAAACCTAAAAAACAAATAACCTGATTAAAAAATGGGCATAAGATCTGAACAGACACTTCTCCAAAGAAGAAATTTGGATAGCCAACAGACACATGAAAGGATGCTCCACATCACTAATCATCAGGGAAAGGCAAATTAAAACCACAATGAGATATCACCTCACACCAGTTAGGATGGCCAACATCCAAAAGACAAGAAACAACAAATGCTGAGGAGGATGTGGAGAAAGGGAATTCGTCCTACATTGTTAGTGGGAATGTAAATTATTTCAACTGCTGTGGAAAGCAATATGGAGGTTCCTAAAGAAACTAAAAATAGAAATACCATTTGACCCAGGAATTCCACACCTAGGAATTTACCCGAAGAAAACAAAATCCCTGATTCAAAAAGACATACACACCCCTATGTTTATTGCAGCACTATTTATAATAGCCAAGAAACAAAAGCAACCTAAATGTTCATCAGTGGATGAATGGATAAAGAATATATACACATATACACAATGGAATATTATTCAGCCATAGAAAGAAACAAATCCTATCATTTGCAACAACATGGATGGAGCTGGAGGTTATTATGCTCAGGAAAATAAGCCAGGTGGTGAAAGACAAGTACCAAATGATTTTACTCATTTGTGGAGTATAACAACAAAGCAAAACTGAAGGAAAAAACAGCAGCCAACTCATAGTCTCCAAGAAGGGACTAGTGGTTACCAAAGGGAAGGGATTGGGGAGGGTGGGTGAGGAGGGAGGAATAAGGAGATTAAGGGGCATTGTAAGTAGCACTCATAACGTAGGGGGGTCACAGGGAAGGCAGTATAGCATACAGAAGACAAATAAATGGCTCTATAGCATCTTACTACACTGATGGACAGTGACTGCAATGGGGTTGGGGGTGAAGACTTGATAATATGGGTGAAAGTTGAAACCACAATGTTGTTCATGTGAATCCTTCATAAAATTATATATCAATGATACTTTAATTAAAAAATTATTAATTAAAAACTTTAAGAGAATGAATTTCATGTATGTGAATTACATCTCAAGTGTGTTTAAAAAATAAAACTGCATGCTAAAATCACAAGGAATGTTAAAGAGAAATGATAACCAGGGAAATTTAACCAATCTTACAACAGAAAATAATTATTGTTCCTAATACATAAACAACCTCTAAAATTAAAGAAAAGTCAACAACTGGGAGAATAACCCAATGGAAATATACAAAGTTCATAGTTATGAACAAATTCATAATAAGTGTAGTTCCCTTAGAGTATTCCTTAATTGGTATTCAAGTTTCTATACCAATAATATTTTCTTCTCTTTGAAATATATTATTACTGAATTTCCAATTTCTCTTACATAGTTTTGATGGAATTAATAGCAGTTGGCCCACCTATGCTCTTTATTTTCATGACACCCATGGGTGTATCTGAAAGAACCAAACTAATGCCATGACAGACTTCAAGGAGCCTCAGAAACTAGAAGGCCTAAGTTTCAGTTTCCCCAAAACTATCAGGTAGTTACATATTGCCCAAAGCATGTAACCACCCTCCTGCCATCCAATCAGGAGAAGCTGAAAGCCTCCCTACATTCAGGATGGGGTCTGCAGGCAGGAGATATAGATAAGACCCTGTTGCAAAAAGCAAAAAGTTAACCTGTTAGTCATCAGACAAGACCCTAAGTTCGCTCTGTAATTGGTTAATTTCAAATATACCTTAAATATTGTGATTGGATCCCGCCAAAAGTAACAAATGCTCTAAATGACATGTATGGCTAGAACTGTTGTCAATAATGTTGTGCAATTATGATTGGATTGCTGTGTCTATGTCCCAGTTTCCTGTAACTCCCCTTTCCAAAAGCCCATAAAAATCCTGCCTGCCTTTGTCCGGGGCTTTCAGCTCACCTCCACTACCTAGGTGGAAATGCTGGGAGTCCGAGCTTAAGCCCGTAATAAATGCCCTTTGCTCTTGCATACGTGACTCGGTCTCCCTGGTGGTCTCTGGTCTCTGAGGATACTGCAATCCAGACATAACATATCTAAAACTCTGCTTTACAATGCAAGCTATTTAATATATGATATCTTCAACTCTGGGCTTTAGCTCAAATTCCCAGAAGTCCTAGTGCACATGATACTATATATATTTATATCCAAGGATATACAGTGGATTCTGACACCAACCCCCTAATTTTACCCCTAAAAAACTCCTGAAAATCTTTAATCAGAGTGATTAAGACAATAGAATCTGTGTTGCTCTATCTTCTCCCCTTGAATTTATAACAATAACTAGGGACATTACAATCTAATCACTTCAGGCCAAATGTTACTTGGATTCTATTTATTGACTGCAGAACAACAACACAGAACAAATAATAAAAAACCAAACAAAAGGTCAAAGTTGCACCTCTGATCTAATTATGCAGAAGTATAAAGAAGGTAGAAATATAATAACAAGACAGTGAAAGTATAAAAAAGTAGCAAGCTGTTACTTCCAAGCTCCAGTGCAAATTTATTCTCCACTTGGATGGGTCATGTTGAGTCTACCCTTTTCCCTTGTGTAATTAAATTCCCCTTTGCCCCTGTGAGTAAAATTGTAACATTTCCAGAATATCTCACTTGGTTCTAGGATATCTGCATATGAATAGGCATTCAGAAGTGGAAAGAAGTCCTGCTTTAGTGTACTTGCATCATTCCTCAGGGGTAGAGAGATGTTCATCTCCATGTCAATGGGTAATAACCTGAGCAAGAAGGGCTTTTCTGTACCTGAGAGGTGAGGGGGAGGGCCGGTTTTGCTGCTGCTGGAGCAGGAGAGAGAGATGGGCCGGACTGCAGTTTTGTAAGCAATAAACGGGTTATAAACTTTATTTCACCCTCTGACTGATTTCGGTTTTTAGAGGTGTTTTGCCCCAGGATTTCCTCTCCCCAGATTTACAGCCCCTCGGGACTGAGATGGGGAATTCTGGAAATCTTTCATTATTTTGTAGTTGTACCATATCTCTTTCCAGAGTTATAATCAAGATCAAGAAAAGAAATGTGAAGGCAATTTTGAGGCATTATCAGTGATTCTTTTGCTTAGAAGGAAAAACAGTAGATTGGTTAGGTCACAGGAATGTGGCTTGGGCCTTTCTTCTTGCCACTTAGTGTTTCAGGGTAAGATAATCACAAAGTGCTTTGTAATTAAAACTTTATAATATAACCTAATGAATAATATATCACTTTTAAAGACCTTAGAGGATGCATTTTAACAACCTCATAAGAGGTCATCTATACAGATGTCTTAACTCCTCACTTATGTGATCAATAAATGCTGATTTCACAAGAGCAGGACTGGATTATACTGACAGAAATAAATCCCATAATATCTTAGGTTCCAATATATTTTTCTTGAAATTCCTTGCAGAAATGCATAACACAGATCCACAAGTACATGCAGATCATAGATCCAGTAAACTTGAGCTTGTATTTTTATAGTCTTGCTTTTGTACTCTCATTCCTCATGAAAAACAGGGTGGTAAAATGTCATGGCTGAATAAATATATTTGAGTAGGTAGGCAGCCAGCCAGACTTGAGCAGGCAGTGGGGGTGGGGACTTCAGCTGTTGTTTACAGTTTACTAGTGTTTACATTTGGCTGTATGCTTACATCCTACACATTCTATGTAAGCTGTTCCCAGGGGTATGGGGATTGAGAATGTAGATAACAGACTAGCCAAAACCTGCTGTTTCCAACATGGGGGAAGTTGACCCAAACTTCTTGAAATATATTAATAATTCATGAACATAGTAAAAATCACACCATGCACCATGACAGTTCCCATGAGAACCAAATACAGCCAAAATCTCCCCTGCCCAACATGAGTGGAGCAGGCCTGAACTCCAAGAAAACCTTGCCTGTTTTCCTATGAAACCTAAACCCACTTACTGAATATCCATCTTTACATAAAAAGGCTCCCTATTATTTCCCTGAGGCAACTATCTCTGGGTCTGCCCAGTTAAGCATTTCTTACAGGGGATATTGGATAGAGGAAAGGGAGAAGAGTGCAGTATTTCTACCATAATCTCTGAGATGGGAGAACTTTCTGGATTTATTACAGTTGCTGTGCTTTTAAAAATGCAGAAAAGGTAATCTATACACAGTACATTCTCAGAATGATTAAAGAGTGAGCTTTCTGTAGCTATATGACAAAAGGGTACTTTTTCTATGGAGTTAGAGTGGTGGGAAGATGACACGTTTTTCTTAAAATATAAGTGAATCTTTTTAGTATTGGGATAATATGGCTTCTGGTTGAAGCAAAGGTCCACAGAAATTTTAATCACCAAAATTTTAAGGTCATTCATTTTTCAAACAATTTAAGAGCGAACATATTCAGCTACAGTTACTTCTAGAGTGCTTATGTGTCCATTTTATACTCAGGGGTAAAACATGAACACATGGAAATAATGTTAATACTGCTATTTCTACCTGAAGATTTTAGGGCACTTAAATATACCCCAGAGAAATCTCATTGAAATGATCTGACCTGTTTTTATTTTGATTAGTTTAAAATATTTTATAAGGTCTTTGTCTATGGTGGGTGTCTGATTAGAAAATAAACACATTTGTCAAATCGTCATGAACTGATTTTCTCTGCATATTATCAGTCTCTGTACTTCTGGGAGTTCTTGGTACAAGTTCAGCAGCTATAAAATGCAGTGTGCCTCACCCTTCTTTATCTTGGCTATTTCTGAAAAATAACTTTTAAACTATGAGGGTAAATTTGCAATATTTTCAGAATCTCTCAAATGGCCTTAATGCATCTCTATATCAGTAGGTGCTTCCAAGGGGTGAAAAGAAGTAGTCCATCTCCACATCAATAGGTGATTACACAGTGGGGGGTGAGGGCATATGTGGACCAGAGAGGTTGGGTTGGGTCCCTCTTTGAAGCCCAGTTGTGAGAGACGTGGGCAAGCAGAAATGGATGACTGCTCGTAAGCAATAAACGGATTTCTCCCACTTTATTTCTCTCTTTGACTGATTTTGGTTTCAAAGGTGATTTGCCCAGTTACGATCACAATTAGCTTTGAGAGTCACATGGTCAAGTATTTATCTACTATTAAGGGTTGAATTCTGTCCCTGCAAAATGTGTGGAAGTCCTAATCCACATACAAATGTGATCTTATTTTAAAACAATATCTTTGCAAATGATGGAGTTAATGAGTTCATTAGGGTGACCCCTAATTCAATATGACTATACCCTTATAAGAAGAGGAAATTTGGACACAAAGGAAGATTGCCTTGTGAAGAGAAAGCAGAGGTGATATATGTGCAAGCCAACGAATGCTAGCAAATCACCATTGACAATCTGTAGAAAATACAGTAAATAGAAGGGGAGCAGAGTGGCCTCCTAAATATACCTCGCTGGCATAAGGATTAGGTTGATTATTTTAAGAGACAGCAAAAAAAGGAGATGCTCTGAAACGTGAGAAGTTAGCCTTTTGTAAGAGACATTTACATTTATAAGGAAAATTCTCCATTTGTAGGGGCATCTCCCTCCAGTACTAGGAAGGGGTTGGTGGCAGAGAGATGAGTAAATCTCTAGAAACTCTTATCTATGGATAAAGCAATTGACAACCACCCTCTCCTTTACTATGCTTTGTCTGAAAACCTGACATATCTGGCACCCAACCCTCCAACATCTTGTTTTTAGCTGAAGATGTTATTTAAAATGGTAGCTTTGGCTATGTAGGGGAGTTACCTGGTTTTCCTGGGTATCTCCCATGTATATAGGAGGTATACATGTTACTAAACTTTTGTTTGTTTTTCTCCTGTCAATCTGTCTTTTATTACCCAAGTGTCTCAGCCAAGAAACTTAGAAGGGTAGGGGGAAATTATTTTCCTCCTCTATAAGAGGAACATGATAGACTATATATACCATGAGTATGTAATCAAAAATATCTAGATGATAAGAAACTCCACCAGTCCAAGGGCCCAGTTTTTCAACAGATAAATTATAAGAAAAAAAAACTATAAATTATAATTATAATATATGCAATTTATAATTACATAATTATAAATTTATAAAATTATAAATTATTATAAAAAGAAAAGGGATGGAGGGAAATACTGCACATTGCCAGAGACTTAACAGAAATATCATATACAAAAATGGGCAAAACTAAACTGTAGTATCCAGTAATTTGCCTGATAAAACTTTAAAGAAAGAAATGGAAGTGATTGTTATACAGATCCTCATAATACAGAATCCCGTTTCCAAAAGTTCATGTTACATCACTTTGTTTCATGAAAGTGCTGGTAAAGAAATTTGGCTCAGAGACACAGGGAAGTCAGAGAGAAAGATAAGGAAGGAATTTATTAAAATGAGAATATCAGGAATGGCAGCTGCCTTGCAAGCAGCAGAGAGCAAGGAAGAACAGAGAGAAAAGGACTCATCGAACTCCTGCTTGGCATTGGGCAAATCCCTTGCCAACTCCTGAAGTTGGGATCACCAGGCTTGAATCTACACAGTGTGGGAACTAAGTCCCTCCCACCCCAGGATTTGGGGAAGCTATAGAGCAGTGGACGAAGGGTGATTGTGCTCCAGGAACTTCCCAACGGAAAAGAAAGATTTTCAGCAGACTACTAAAGAGCATGATACAGCTGCAGTCCTATCTGGGTCACCTAGGCAACGTGAACTTGTAAGCCCAAATCAGCACTCTCAGTAGCACCTCCCTTCTTATCTGAGGTAGAACAGAAAGAATGACACACTTGAAGAAAGGGAAGTGTGGGTAACTTCAGAGGGGAAGTGCACTTAAGGGTTTAGAGTCTGGGGTTTTATAGAGCCTTTTTAGTAGGAGTCAGCATAAGGTATGATGTATACAGGTGATTCATAACTGCTTTGAAGTGTTGTCTTAAGAATAGGGTTATTTAGGTGACTGCGTTGGTCTGAATCTTGACATTTTTTATCCACATTGGTTTATTTACACTTTAAAGGTCTATCTTCTGCCCTGGTATAATGCTGGGAAGAGGAAATCCCGGGGCAAAATATCTCTAAAACCAAAATCAGTCAAAGGGAGAAATAAAGTTTAAAACCCATTTATTGTTTACAAACTGCAGTCTGCAATATCTCTTTCCTGCTCCAGCAGAAGCAAACAAGACCTCCCCCTAACCTTTCAGGTTCAGATAAGCCCTTGGTTGTCCAGGTAATTACCCATTGATATGGAGCTGAACTACCTACCTTCACCCCTGAGGAATGCCTATTGATATGCAGATGCACTAAAGCCAGGTGAGATAGTCTGGAAATATTACAATTTTACCCACACCTGGTTATAAAGTTACTTAGTTAAGGGGCTGGAAAAAGAGGAAGAACAGCAAATAGATTAAGTTGAAGATTAAGCTGGGCCTTTTTCACAGGCTAAGTAGATTTTACAATAGCATGACCTTTGTCCTATTTCCCTGTTCTACCTCTTAGGGTAGGGCAGAGAAGTCCTTGATTGACTTTTCTCTACCTGGGGAATATCTGGACATTCCAAGTCACTCCTGGACTTTGAAATTTCAACTAGTTAACTCATTAACACTGTGAGTCCTTTCTGGCTCTCTGGTTTTATCTGGTTAACTCTTTGAGTCCCTTTTAGTGGGCTTTACTGGCTTTATTCTCCCTCTACCCTTCTCATATCTGTCTTTCTGCCTAACAAAAAGACCTACAAAACAACAAAAAAAGCCATTACCATAGTAACCTAGGTCTTCTGTAAAAATGAAGTGTGTAACATGAATTTTTGGAAAGCAGAGGATACTCCTTGCTTTGTGCCATTTTAGTTTAGGAAAGACTTCATAAGAACTCTCTACTTTTGGATAGTAGGGTAAATTTGTACTTATTATGGTAGGATAAAAAGAATGGTATGATTAAGATGGGGCATGAAGAGGAACTGGGGTGGCTGGCTATGATATTTCTTGACCTGGGTAGTGTTTAAAAGAGAGTCTGTTTTAAAAGAATTGATTAAGCTACAATTTGTTTTGTGGGTTTGCACTATGTCTTATTTTACAATAAAATTCTTTGAAAAAAATTTAATTCATATCACTTTCTGACATTTTAATAAAATAAAATGTATAGAAATGGTGGATTATTTCTTGGTCCAGCCCAACTCCAAATTTTAGAAGAGTGAAGTAACAAATGAGAGCCATAGTGTTAAAAGACAGATGGTGCATCTTTCACAGAGATGGATAGAAGGAGATACAGGTTTTGTTTCCACTTCTCATTTCAGTGCTTTCCCTCCTACCCTATACTTCTCCTCTTTAGTGCCTTACCTGGACCAGCAAGGAAAGTCTTTTCTGCTGGTTAGTACATGATAATGCCTCTGAATTTAGGAAAACACACTGAGCAGCCAAATCTTGAGGCCAATCACTCACCACTGATCACACTTGCATACTGGGAAATCTAAGGGATACTCTAATAGTTCCAGAGCCCAGCTCAGCTTCACAGACTGATGGAAAATGAGCAGCTATTTTAATCTATGTCATCTCTGAAGAAGGACCATGCTATTTATGTAAAATGGCAACTTCGCTGAGAAAACTATTTCCACAGGTCAGAAGGGAATAGGAAACATTTAAGCAGTTCTCATGAAAAATAGGAGAGTGAAATAATGTTAGCAAATGCTAGATAGTTTCAGTTTAGCAGCAGTAAGACATTTATTTTTACTTTTCATGAAGGTTTTGGTAAAAGAATAATACCAACACCCTAAGGTAATTATTTGAATTAGTATGTATATTTTCTGTATTAAATTGCAGATGTTCAATTTGCACCCACATTTTCTGAATACCTGCCTTGTGGATTGTTATCAACTTTCCCATTCCCCTCTGTTTGAATATCAAGGGCAGGACATGATGTGATCTATTCTGCTAACCCCTGAGAGTCCATTCTGAGCCAGCAACCGATGAAGCTTCCCCCATGGATACGTAAACATTTAAGGTGACTGAATTTGTGTTGTACGTTTTTCTATTGTCTGTGATCATTTACAGTGTTCTTGGAAATTAGACGTTTCCCCATAAACTTGTACTTGTTTGATTCTAGTGAATAGTTGGGACCTGGAATACACAGAAACTCAAATGCACCTTGGTATCCTAATTTCCAGAAACCTACAACAATAAAAAAAAATCAACAATAACAAACATAAACAATAACAAAAACAGTAAACCCTGAGAAAGAGGGAGAATCTGATTTCCAGTCCCTTCCTAAGGATGGTCACCAATGGAGCATGTGAATGGGACCCAAGGTCATTTCATCCTAGGGAGCCAGTAAACTATGCATGACCGCCTCACCCCCGCCACCCCCACCCCAGAGGACTTCCAGGAGTGGCCCTGGCTGCAGAGGTTAGAGGCTACAAGTACACATGGTCGTATATTTGAAGACCATATATTTAATAGAACCACAAGGTGTATAAACATCAACTTCTCCTTAGAGTAAATATTTTGAAGGAATTAAAATATGAAACAGACCCAGAAGTGTAAGCATCTTAATCAGTATGCACAATTAATGGATTGTTTTCTTATCCAAAAAGATAGTAGATTTAACTAGAATAATCGTTGTTTTGCACAGATCAAGAATATCTTTAAGAATCTACTGGAAATTAGGGGTCCTTCATACTGGAAATGGTATGCCTTCACATATGCACCACTTACATGCCATTTAATTTCAGAGTTACTGGAATTGGCTTAAACTTGTCTTTCTCCTCAACATTTTTTATTCTTGTATCTCATGAATTTTACTTATATTTCCAGGTTATCTATGATGGCAAGAGCTCTATTCCCTAATAATGTAAATTAAATAGGATTTAAGCCACTCAAATTGCAATATTTACCTAGAAAAAAAGCAATTAGACCCTAGAAAATTGACCTGTATCATCTGCTAGTCTCTTCCACTATACTCAGTGATTCACCAACCATTTCAATGGTAACCAGAAATAATAGCACAAAGTACGTGGGAAATTTTGAAGAACATGCAAAGTGAGAAAAAAAATGTAATCTCAATACAAACTAAGTATTAAGACTCTCTTTTCCTTGCAAAGTGTTGGGATTTCATGTATACACATTTAGATAATACAACAATACTCAACAAAGAGAAACCCACCAGGCAGTATGAATGCAAATGTCACTATTAAAGTTCAGGAGAAAAAATAGATCATATTATGCAGAATTAAGTATAAATTAAAAAAAAATCTATTCTTAATGTTTTGGAGGATAAAATAAATATACAAGAAGACAGATCCATCACTAATTCTGACAATAAAAAAATGTAAAGAGGACATAAATATGCAATTGCAAACAATCTATTCAGTGGAAGATGGCTTATTGTGGAGACAAAATTCTAGTGCCTGTGGGTCATATTTTATGGAAAACACAATAAAATGGCAACAAGCTAAATTAATAATTCTTATTACAAAAATCATTTGTAAATGGAAGATTGGGAAAGAACATACATCAGTGTTTAAAATGAAAACAGTTAAAATGGTAAAAATGAGTCAGGATGTAATACAAGAAGCTCTGAAGAAAGGCAATGATTGAAAATGATGGTAAGCCCTTCACCACTCATTATAAAAATTTTCTTGGTCATGAGTAAAGGTCAGAAATCTATTTAAAGAGCCCAGTTTCTGCAACTGAGGCAGACGTACCTTTTAATATGTCTTTACAATGTACAGATTAGATATATAATCACTGATAATTAAACATCATCAATAAATAAATGTTTGCAAAATGAAGGTAAGGAGCGAAAATGAAGAAAGAAGTGTTCAGTTTAGTAAAAGATTATAAAAATTTACCTTGGTTTCAACACTGCACTATGCAAGGCACCACCTTAATTTGTTCGCTGTTATTTCCATGCCTAGCATGATGTTGAGCTTCAGTGTGTCCTCAATAATTCAGAGAAAGACTGTACGACTAAAGGAGCTACACAAGCAAAGACCTATTGCCTGTGCTCTCAAGGAGCTTACAGTCTTGGCACTGGAGCATTTGATCCAATACATTGATGGATTTATTTGCACCATAAGAATCATCCCCATCACTGACATCTTCTAATACTGTGTGTTCATTTTTGTGACTAACTCTGCGCAGTTCAATTTTGGCTTTTTGGTTTCAAACTGATTACAGTTTTTCTATTCAAATCCCTCAGAATGCTTATATCCATACATATTATATAATCATTAGTAAAGAAATACACAGTTAAATTGTCTTGCTTCACAGATGCTATGAATGCCATGTAGTCTTAGGCAGCTGTTTTGCATCTAGAAGCATGCCCACATTCCGGGAAGAGCCATGACCAATCTCAGAGAAACACTTATCTGAAATATTTCAATCAATTCCTAGTATTATGAATGCTGTTTCTGCTTTGTGAACAACAAATTTACATGAACAGGGATGCCCTGCTAGTACACTGTCCCCTATCCAAATATAATCCACACACCATCTATGTGATTCTGATACCCACCCTCTCCGCTTCCATAAAATCTGGGTTAAGAATGCAGATATCCTGAACTTAGTTTAACAAGCTTTCCTTAATAACAAGGCTATAAAGGTCCCCAAAGCATATGATTTCCTACATTAGAAAAATTTCAAAGAGAGAGAGAGAAAAAAGTAATCTTTGTTATATACAAAACACGTGCAAGAACACTCAGGAAATAGTCTTTTCCAGAAAAAAAAGTCCCAGACTTACCCACAGCTGATCATGAGTAGCTTTAGAGCCCATAGGATGATGCAAACATTTCAAAAGAAATTGCGAGGAATCAAAGCTCTACCTTCTTGTACCATGTGCAGCATATATAACTATGCTATCACCTCTCAGCTACAATGCCTCTCTGGCTTTTGACATTTTTTTTTTATTGTTGTTATTTCTTTTTGTTGATACGAGTTGTCTGGGACTAGATAAAATGTAAAGGAGCAAGAGACATGGTAGAAACATTATATTCAACCAAATTTTTGCTTATGCTCTTGAATGTTATCTTCAACATTTATAAGTTCTAAATTCTATTCTACTCCTTCAGGTAAAAGAAAAAGAAACACATGTGTAACTCATGTTTTCATAAGAAACCAGTTTGCAGATAGAGATGATGTGTCATCAAGACAATGATACAGTGAGTTCCTTCTGTTTCAGGGGCCAGTTTTGAGAACACTTGCAAAGTGTGCCCTCTTCTGAATTAGTTCAAGAGGCCTCCCGAGGCTGTCCCCCAGGTGACCACAGGCTGTCTGGTTGCCCCATGATATCTGTCATTTTCCTTTTTCTGATCCTGATGTTGGTTTTGCAGGAACCTGACCAAGAAATTGCCTTACCTACATCGTTCTCACAATTCCCTTCTTGCTGGGATTCAAAATACATCCTGCTACTCCTCCATTCTACGTCTTCATTTATTTACTTATTTGAGGCACTTCAAATATCATCAATCTCTATTTATAAAAGTGGCTGACCAAGCAATGTTGTCTAAATTACTCACACCTTAAAAAAATACTAAAGATATAGCTCTTTTTGCTCTTTTCTGAAGAACCCTTTTGAGTTCAGACTCAGGACTGAATCAGGGAGGCCTTAATTAGCAAGTAATCCAAGTCACACACGGTACTCTATAGTCAACATTAGTCCTCTTGCTAATAACCTATTATTCTAGGCCAAGCTTATGGCCTAAATCATAATGCACATGGTATGAAGAAGTTTATGGTTTCCATTCTGCCTCAGAAGAATTTTGTTCCAGAATTCCCTCAAAAACAAAAAAGTATTAGGGGATCTACCCTGAAAACTTGTTAGACATCTTTGGGCATGCCCACATTTAATGAGTGTAGGATGATCCTTTACCTCAATATCCTTCAATATATTTGTTTCAATATATTTACCTCTTTCATATGCATTAAAAATGTAAATAACACTTACATGAGCACATCATCTAGCACTCCTCTAGGTCTCTGGATTGCATTACTTATATGTACAATATAATCCTAGTAGCATCAACCAGCTGAACCTAGAAAGAAAAAAAACAAGAGTTCTGGTCCTATTCCAAATACTGATCTTCCATACATAAAACCCAGAAAGAATCACAAAACTTAGTACAAGGCAAAACAACAAACCCAGTTTCTAAGAAAAAGATCTTTTTGTTTCTGACAAAAATAAATGTGAATAGAATTCAGATACCTGCAAGTCTTTGGATAGCTAATCTATCAATTTACTGAATAGTCCCTTGGCTTGTATAAAATGGAGTGAGATTGAAGCATAAGACAGATATTGTTCTAAAAAGACCAGGAAATATCCTTTTATTGCCAAACAACCTCAGCATTGGAAAACGCTGATATCATTCAGCAGTGTGTGGTGGGCAACCTCTAATTGTTTTATTTATGTAACAGAATTGACACTTGAAATGTCAGACCTATTATTGGACATCCCTAACTAAAAACAAATCCCAAAGTTCTCTAAGTAACAGTTTGACAAGAAAGGAAGACAAAACACAGTTTTAAGCTTATGACTCCATTCCTCTCTGCCTTCAATGTCCATTATTAAGAACTTGACTTCATCTGTCAAATAGATGGAATAATGTTTCTAGAAACCAAAGTGTTTTAGAAAAATCTATAGTACAAATCTTCCCTCTTTCCTTTCTCCTTTTTAATTTTCCTTGGTTCTTACCTTTCACCCTCCCTCCACTCCTCTTTCATTTCTTCTTTTCCATTTTCCTGCCTTTTTCCAGAACACATTTAAAACCTATGCAAAAGATGACCAGGTTGCATAATTGAACTTGCCCACAAAAAGAGAAAGGATAAAAGATTGGAGTCTGGTTCTGGGTAAGAAGGTACAAACATACATGGCCCATCTCTCCCACCAATGTGGCTATATAGCCCGGAGAAAATATTTGGAGCAGCCATGTGAGGACTCTGAAATATAGACAATGGCATCACTGGACCCGTGGCCTATTTACCATTTATCTTTTTATCTTTCCTCCAGCATCCTGGGGCTTGAGCTCAACACGTGCTGAAAACCTAGAAGTGGCCATCAGTGTGCACAGAGTTAAAGAGCAGCAATTTAGCTCTGGCTTAAGCAGCGGCCCCTCAACAGTCTCAGGGAGTCAGGGAATCTCCCATTGGTTCTCCTTGGCTCCTTTCTCCAGCGCCCCTGCCCTGGAGCAGCCTTCTGGTGGCAGCTGCAGTGGTGGTGTGACAGCAGCAGCAAGGACTCACAAGAACACAAACCACTGAAAGAGGAAGATGTCTGAGCAGGGCAACTACAGTCCCAGGAGGAGGGTTGAAATTGCATTATGTTTTTCTCTCTTTTTTGACAAATGCCCACACCTCCACCCACAGCTACCCCTAGGGAAAAAGCCTCTTTGCAAGAGTTAAGGGTCTGGTCAAACACTAACACCATTGCACATGGGGTCTTCCAGGGACACACTAGAGAGGTAGATAATGATCATTCTGTGGGAATGAAACACTGAACAAGCTCTAGCTTGGTTCTGATCTCTGCAGTGGCTTCTCTGCTGCTACTTTTCACCACAATGTTGCCTGTTAGTTTCTGAGGCCCCTGAAAAAAACCGATGAAAGTATTAGAGCAACTAGGGCCTCTTGAAGCACAGCAACACTCACTGTTTTTTTTGTTTTTGTTTTTGTTTTGATTCAGTGGTTTTTCTTCAATAAATACTCCCTGGATTGCTGCAAGCCTTTAGTTAACTCCCGAGGTTCTGCTAAAGTTGATTCTGATAGTGTTTGCAAGACTTTTTTGTTGTTTTTTTCAGAAGTGAGAATTTCTAAATGTCCATTACCTTTTTCAACATCACATATATAAAGATCTATGTCTGGCTTATAATTTAATATTTTTACTTCCTATAATTTAGCTCTTTTTTTCCCCTTCACATCTTCCTTCCCCTTCCTCACTTCCATTGCATAGTCTGAAGTCTGTTCTAAAAGCTTAAAAGTTACATGATTTTTTTCTTTTAAAGGTTATCGCAAACTTAACAAGAATCCACAATATGCTATTTTTTCTGCCTTTTGAAAGTTTCAAATGCTCACTTCTTCCTCACCAAAATGACAGCTATAACACAAGTATATTAAACTATTCTTGTCAGCTGAGTCTACCGCATGACCATCTACACTCATCCTCCTTTATCCACCAGGGATATGTTCTAACACAACTAGTGGATGCCTGAAACCACAGATAGTATTGAACCCTATATACACTATGTTTTTTCGTACACATACATATGTATGGTAAAGTTTAATTTATAAATGAGGTACAGAAAGAAATTAATGACAATAACTAAAAAAATAGAACAATTATAAATACTGTAAAAGAAGTTATGTGAAATATGGTTTCTCTCTCTCAAAGTATCTTGTACTTTACTCACCTTTCTTGTGATGATGTGAGATGATAAAATGCTTACTTGATGAGATGAAGTGAGGTGAGTGATGTAGGTGTTGTGACATTGTGTTAGACGACTATTGATATGACAGGAAGTTAGGAGGATCATCTCCTTCCAGACCTTGGTTGACTTTGGGTAACAGATAAGAGGCCAAGCGTGGGGGCAGGGATGCTGTAATGCTGCTTACCTGGTGAGGTCCTGACACTGACACCTAATGAGGACTATGTCTGTCCTTGTTTGGACTATGCCTTGTGGGTCCCTTCAAGTTCTGGCCTCTGCTGCCAACCTCTTTGATATTATTTCTCACTGCTCTCTTTTCACTCATGGCACTGGGTCATATTAGCCTTCCAACTGGATGTCCAAAAATACTGAATTCTCTACTCCCCCAGGGCCTTTGCCCTTTTGTTCCCTCTCCTTGAATACTTTCCTCCATCCCACTGCTACCTGATTAAATGGTTCTGTTACCCGATTGAGTACCGAGATCTGACGGTACTCTTCAGATGAAAAAAATTTCCTTATTCATTGTACTTAGAAAATAGCACCATTTAAACTATAAGATGTTCCTGCAAATGAGAATGAGCTCTTGGGTTTGCTCAGTTATATCCTGTATGAAATAGCCTATTTCATGGTTACTTGACTTTGGGGATTATTATTATCAACCTCAGATTTTCAATAAACTTTGTATAATTAATAAAATCAAAACAATCCTTTTATTTGGTCTGTGTTACCAAGATCAATGTCTAGTGATAGAATACATCTAATTAAATTAGCCTCTTGCAATTGAAATGAGCATAATAAGACTTTTCTCCTTAGAATTCTCTGATGAATTGAGGCATGTTAGGATACTACTTGGTTTTGAATTCCGGACAATATAGCTTCTTTTCCTCTTTTCATTTTCTAAAACTTGGTTCTGAACTAGAAAAAAAATAAAGCTGCCTGATATATTTTTCTCTTGGTGAATGCACACAAACAATAATTAACCTGGACAGAAGATGTATAGCCACATCTGGAGACTATAACTCTTTCTATATATCAGGAGAAATATAAATCTTTCACCATTTAGAGTTGTCACTCTATTTTCTTAGCAGCCTGAAAATATTAATTTTAAATGGTAATGGGAATTACTAGAAAGCTCCTAGACATAGAATAGATTCCAAATTTAGTCTTAGCAGCTGTAGGCAATCATCAAACTGAATTATCTGGAGGGATATGGGAAAAGGGCAGATGTTGGTCAATTACCATAATCAATTGTAGCAGGTCACCTGGTATAGATAAGATAGCAAAGTTTTTATTAGGCTAGAAAAGCACTACCATTTGGGAATTTCAAGCAGTTTCTGCTTACCAGGGACGAAACTAAAATTTGTCTTTGGGGAAGAGTCTTCTGTTCTGAGAGGCCCCTTTTAGTACACAAGTAACTACTTACCCATTATTTGGGGGCAACCTTCATATACAGTGGAGAAACTCAAACATGGGTGCTTCATAATAAGCTTAATAATATGAACTGAAGAGCTTCGACAGAATTGTAATGCATTAGAGATACAGGCTTTTTTCAAAACTTGTAACTTTCAATTCCCTTAAGTTTTGTTCTTGTTCTTGATAGGTTCTGTGATTCTTATCCAAGATAATTACTTACTGGAGATCACAAATACTAAAACTGAAAGAAGCATTTAAAAAGGAATTTATTTGGCTTGACCCTAAAGACCCGAACTGCAATCTTGTCATTGAAGGCTGAATATCCTACATTTGTAAAATGTACCACAGTGCTTATTCTGTCTGGGTCATTGGCATCTATCTCACAGTGATGGATGGGCTTTGGGTTTTTCTGAGAAAGAAAATAAATTTTTGCTGTCAATCATTCTCAGAAATGTTTAATTATAAGGCAGAAAATGAAGCAAACATTGGACTAAGGAAGAAAATAATTTCCTTTTACTGGCAGTAGTTGGGAACAATTGAGCCAGTACTTTTAGGTGTAGAGATGTTAGAAACATTCTTCATTGTTAGAGAGTGTTGACCTTCAGCTGAAAGCAAATCATGAGCAGAAAGGGAGATGAACTCTTGAAGGACTCCAAGGTCAGGTTTGGCCAAGAGGAGCTAAACTTTCCCCTTTGCCTGACTAAACTTTAGACAGGCTTCTCCCAGATTCTAGGTCCCTCCTCTCCCTTTTTTTGAACATTTATTTTAGAAATTTATAATTTTATATTATTTCTCTGCTCCTTTGAGGTATAAATATTTTAGAAGCCTCTAAAAGCCTAGGATGTTTTGCATCCCAGAACTGTCTTCCTCAAAGGCCTGGGAGCCATCCCTTTGAAATGTAACCATCAAGGAACACAGCATGACTTTGTCCCAATGTGTGGGAGGGTAAGAGCTTAACTTCTACTGGTGTCTTGCTCCAAGTTTTAAAACTACCTTCTGTCATGAAGATAGGAGGTAAGGCCTCCTTTGGGTAAGGCCAGTTCGCAAACATGGATGGACTATGACAGCCCCCTCCCCAGCTCTAGAAAGCGCTCCTTTTCTGTCCTTTGTTTCTGTGGAGCTGAGCTTAGATTGGGTTCTGATCCCTCTCCCCTATTCCAATTGCTTTGTAAGGTTTTCCTTACCACTTGAACTTTGTCCATTGCAATTCTGCTTTGACAGGTTTGGTCCTTTGGAATGGACAGGATGATATTATCTAGTGGTGTTTGCAGTTGACTATAATGTTTAGTATTTGCTTTGGCAGGAACTGGATCTTATTTTATAGCAATAGAATGGTGATGCTGGCCACATGCATTTAAGTCTATGTATGTCTCCAGGGTACTGCTGACACAAGTAGACTAAAATCCACCATGCACTCAGTTTTCATTAAAATATTTTGGAGTTTTGTGTAAAAGGTATTTTGAGCACTGGCAAGCACGTTCTTTAAACTTCACTTTTTCAAATAATTGCTTGCTTAGCAAATATAAAATCATAATCCTCTCTCAAAATTTTTGGCTCCTGCATGAAAACTTTTAGATTGATGGAAATGTTGGGTATCTTGATGAAATTGTTACATGAATGTTTATATTCCTCAAACTCTCTGAACTATACAATCAAAAGAGGTGAATTTTACTGTGTGTAAATTATATCTTAATAAAGTGGCAAACAGGTTTTAAAAACTGACAAAAAGCTACAAATACAACAAAAAAACAAAACATTTTGGGCTCTGTTTTGTTTCTTTGGCATCTCTTTCCTCAGTTCTTTTATGAGAGCTATCCGAATAAAACCAGCAGTCACTGCTCTCCAAAAATACTTTAGCCAACTGATAAACAACTAATTTACAAGAACAATTTCCATTTTTTATCTACTACAATTCTACCTAAGAAGTATAAAATAACTACCCACAGAGAAGATAATATTTAATTAATTAGAAACTATAATAGTTCTCACATATACAAAATGATATACAGGGATTTTGAAAAGCTTACCACTGCCCAAAGCTACTCAAAATCAACAAAACAGGGTTTATTCTCATTCTTTAGGGTTCTTTTTCTGTCCCAGTTTTAGCAAGCATTACTTTTCATTTCTTTTCTTTGTAACCGAGGAAGTATGCTATGAAAGAAGTCCCTGTTTAAGGACCTTAGTAGGATTTATCTATTTTGCTAATTTATGTGGCATATGTCTAGTGAATCGTGCATAAAATTTTCTTAGTTTTGTCCTTTAGTTTTGTATTATGTAAGTAGTTAAAGGCATGATATAGTCAACTGTTGATTTCATAAACTGCTTTTACATGTCTGATTATTTTAAGTAAAGACATGATATCTTCTGTAGTTTTAAAAACTAAAATATAGAAATTTTAACAACTTAGAGGTTGAATTAAATTCATCATTAAGAAATTAATATTTTAATAAAAAATAAAAGGCTGTGTTTGTTATTTTGTTTGCAGTTTTAGCAGAAAAGTAAAATAGCATAGCAATTTGTTTTGGAGGAACTATCTCACAATAGGATTTCAGGTGTGAAGACTGAGTTTAAGTTCCCTGTACTGATATCTGCTTAATGAAAACATATTTGAGACTATAGCATATGATGCTAAATAAGATGTAACAGGGCTTACAAAGAATGACCATATCACATGAAAAACATTTGACAAAAACTGAGAGAAGAAAGGATATTGGAAGAACAGACATTGAAAAGAGACAAATTTGTTTGGTGTGAGCACAAATGGCAGACCTAAAAGAAATGAGTGGGGATTATAGGGAAGAAGCAGATGGCAACCAATCAGAGGAAGAAATTTTTAGTAGAGCTTCTCAAAAATGGACATGGCTCCCTCATATGTTGGTAAAGTTTCATAAATTTCCTGATGCTAAAGTGCTCAGGCAAAGTTTGTATTGCTACTTATTACGATGTTACAGAGAAGATTCAAACATTGAATTCTGGAGAAAACAAAGGTAAACCAGCTCAGCGTTCTACCAAATTCTCAGGTAGAGTTGCCCATGCTCATTTATTCAAGTGCCCTGAGACTGTTGCCCAGTGCTCTGGAGACCATGATGAGAAGGCCTCTGGGCTCTGTGCCTCATCTGGGAAAGAAGAAACAGGTTCAGTCACCTTCCATGGCAGCACATTTACCCTTTCCACTTTCTGCTCCAATGTGCATATTTCTGATGAAATTCTCCATCCCTTTTCTAATTAAGGAGTATTCTGCAAATGCAATAATGCAGTACCCATAGCTTAGCAATGTGTAGATTCTTTTTTTTTTTAAGTACCATAAGGAGATACCGATTCCCAATGAGCTGCTAATTGTACTTAGTGTCTCTGGAGATGACTATTGGTCATACATAAGCTCAGAAGGCTTGAAGGTCAGGTTCATACAACCTAGATAAACATGACCCAGGGTCCCTGTCCTTTTCCTCACTCATCTCTCTCTACTCTTCTTTTTTCCTTTCCTTCTGCCATTCCATTATTCCCTCATCACTTCTACAGGCTTGGTCTTCATAAAAACAAACAGAAAGAATTTATTTCTTCTTCCACAACATTCCACCTAGTGCATTTCCTTCTTCTTGTTTTCTATTCATGACATCTTCTTCTCATTTCCTTATATCTTTTCCTATAATGGATCTTTTTTCCTTCCTTCCTTAAACAGTTACTAATACTTTTCAGGTACTTAAACTATAGAGAGAAAAAAAACATGCCTTCTCTCAAGATGGTCACAGTACACTTTCCTCTCTCTATGTCCTTGTGTGAGGGGAAGTTTAAAAAGTTTAGAGTGGTAAGGAGTAAGCCTATGGGCAGCAAGGTACAGGCTGACCCCTGAGTGCAAGAAGCAGTGATTAGCTCCAGGTCTGCCCTATAAAATAATCGTTCTTCTTCAGGAGTGTTACAAAAAAAGACAGGCTCAACATGGTGTCACTTCTGCTAGGCTAAGTCACCAAACTGGGGCTTCATACCTAACCTAATTTAGGTATTGGGTAGTAAAGAGTTGTAGTTGCAACCTCTCCCAGAAATGTGGAGTTAGGAATTCTCTGATCAGCATCGATAAAATAATGTCACATGTGCCCTGTCCACCCCCAAAGGAAGATGAGGTGATCCACCTAATGAGACTCTATCCTGGCATCTTCTCACACACATAGCACTGGACTGTGTACAGCACGATCCTTTAGGACATTACCAAGATGTATGCATAACACGTTGCTTGATGTATTGAGAAATGTAACGTTTTCCTGCATGTACTCCCTAATGTAGAGAAAGTATTTAAGATGTCTTCAACAAAGGGAGCAGTTTATCAGAATACACAGATGGGCTGCTCTCAGGCCGTGGGTCTCAGGAAGACTGTGAAAAACTTTATCTTTCTTAAATATAACAGTTATGCTGATTTCGACAGGAGCTTCAGCACTGTGTATTTCTTCAGAGAAATAAGTTCTACATTGAAAATGTAAGATAAGACTCTGTGTGTAGTTACGTAAATCAGCATAAAGTATAACAGATAGCTTATTGCCTTCCCTGTTCTTAACTTTTAGAAGAGTAACATGAGATCTCCTTACAATTACCTGTTTTCATTAAAATCACTAAGCAAGGAAACTGAACTACTTCCATCCTGCACTGAACAAACAATTAAGTCGCTGGAGGTAGCCTTGAGCAAAAGAACAAATGTTAGACTGCCCTGGTTCTCTGGCTATATTCAGCACAACGGAGGATGACAGGGTAAATAAAAACCCATTAGGTGGCTAAAGCTCATTGAGAAGAAACCTTCACTCTCAGTAGTTTGAGAATTTATCATTTTTCTAGTAATAAAACACTTAGTTTGCCTCTCACATTTAACACTCACTAAGCTCTTATCTCCCTTTCCAATTTTTTGTTTCCATTCCCTTTCCTTCACTCCTGTTAATGTCCTATCTATCTAAATTCTTTACCTTCATCATCTCACTCCTCTATACAATCTTTTGCATTATCAGCAAAGCTATCATCCTAAAAGTGTTGAAATATTTCATTCTCAACAACAAACCTCGAATGACTGGTTGGGGTAGGAAGTTATAGGTCAAATCCCTTATAATGTCTTCTATTACTACCTCAACCCAGTAAATGTTTATTGTTTATTTTAGTGACTATGCCCACTGAGCTAGGCCAAGACAATCCAACAGTAAGCAAAAAATAGACATAATGGCTCTTGCAGGCTAATGTAGGAAACACACATCAACCAAACAATTGCAAAAACAAAATTCAGCTAAGAGAAAGCACAATGGGAGTTTTTAATTGGGAAATGGGACCTAGTCAGCAAGGTTTTCCTGAGGGGCTAATGTTTGATCTGAGAGCTAAAAGGTGAGTACAAGTTATTTAGGGGCAAAAGAGAAGGAAGGAAATTTCCTGGCTGGAGGAACCATCAGACTGTAATACACATAGGCAAAGTCTCCCCTAGCCCAACCAGAGCTCTGGAGCAAAGCTTATTAGTTCTATAAGCCTTGTATTGGAAGAAATGGTGGGACTCTTTTCACCATCTCCTTGTTCAGCATTAGCCAGGGTCTGCCCCTAAGAAGAGTGTGACTATGGCCTGAAAGCTGAAGCAGACCCTAAAAATGTTAACAGCTAGAGCCTCTCAATTGCTGTGTTCCTGGTAGCTGGTCAGGGAGACCTTTCCCAAAGAAGGACCTGAACAGTGCTTCCCCATGTCTACAACAATCCCTAACAGCTAGAGCCTCTCAATTGCTGTGTTCCTGGTAGCTGGTCAGGGAGACCTTTCCCAAAGAAGGACCTGAACAGTGCTTCCCCAAGTCTACGACAATCCCTAACAATATACAAACCAGAGGACAGAAACAACAAAGTTAGGCTCCTACCCTCTCACAGAAACTGGGAGACAGAGTGCTATCTCCCTGATGCTTACATTTCAGCGAGATGACTCTCACGTCCTTGGAACATTCCTGAGTTGGAAATCTTGCAACAGGCTTTTTTAAAAGCATGTATACACATCTCAAAAGACAAAGAGTTTACAATTAAAAGTTTACATAAGAAAATGCTCTAAGAAAAAGGAGGGATATTTCTTCCCTTATTCTTAGCAGGAATAAGACTTTTATTTTTAATTTTATTGGTCCTTACAGTTGGTTGGGAATTTACATATGTACACATTAATGTAATCCCTCCCCTTTTATATTTTGTTCCTCTTTTTTAAAATTTCAGTAGGAAAAATGATTCATCACCTTCCCTCCTCCTACATACCTTCAAATTTTTCCAATTAAAAAAAAATGAGGCTTGAGGAAGGCATGGGCTTTTTGGTGTAATAACCCCCTTTGAGACAAGCAAGAAATGACCTCACCTCTCACTGGGCCGACCATTCCTCTGGCCCCAAAGTGTTTTGCATCCACAGGGAGTTGTTCCTCTTTGCTGGGTAGCTGCACTCCATATAGCAAAAGGTGTGGTATAAAGTTGTGGTGTTAATGGGACTATTTGGTGGTGCAGGGTGCCAAGATTAAGCTGCTGCAAAACAGGCTGTCCTGTGCTCATGCTTGCCTGATGCCATGGTTTTCTTCCTGTGGAGATTCAATGGAACAGAAGCAGCAATTGAATGGGGGACGGTGAGGAAGCAATCAGTCCAGGAAGCTCGAGATGCTTTCTTAGGTCTGGGGTAAATTTGCTGAAAGCTGTACAGGTGGGATTTCTTTGCTTAAAAAATGCTCTAGTATTGACTCAACATCTGCCCTAACTTCATTCTGAACTTGCCCAGTAGACATAAATAAACTGTTTTTTTCCTCATCAAAGGAAGAGAAAGGACTTAATTTCCTGCAGCAATCAAACAAGCAGGAAAACAACAGAGGTAGGTTTAATACTAAACAAATAAAACAAGCAAACAAAAAAGCATTTGGACATTAAAATCTTTGCATCTTAACAAAAATTTCTTCAAATAATTTCTTTATTTACTGGTTCAAGGAAAGAAATAAAAATACAGAATGGTACCTGCCGTGTAGGGAATGCTTTTTCTTTATTAAAGATCGTATCAAGACTTCTCTAAAATATATAACCTCGTTTAATCCTTACAACAACTCTAAAGAGGAAATGCTTTTATTTCCATTTACAGGTAAGGAAACTGGATTTAAAGAACTTGAGTAACATGGTCAAGTATTAACAATAATTGTGGAGGTAGAGGTCAAATTCAAAATTATCTATGTTACCTACTATGCTATTAGCACCAAGAAATTTTTCTTTAAATAAAAACTAACCCACGATGAATGACTGAAAGGTCTAAATTATTCAAATTCTTAAAAGGATTCCCTGGTCTTTTTTCAATTATAAAAAAAGTGTTTGAGTCAACTTTTTATTCTCCACTCCTTATTTGTGTAAGTTAATCATATTTTGTGTGGAAAATCTAATCTGATAGAAATGATCCCCTGTAGTGTATGTAGAGTCTGAGATCAAGTGCCAGCTGTGCTATGACATGAACATGCATATACTGATTACCTCAAATCTCTGTGATTGGCTGTGTAAAATGATGGAAATAGGCAAGATCTGTTTTCTTTTGTTTTTCCACCCCCAGCTGAATCACCCAGAAAGCCTTTACAAAACACTATGCTGAACCCCATTCCAAATCAATTAAATCAAGCCATGGGGGTGGGTTATAGGTGTTGTATATTTTCAAAGCTCTCCAGCTTTGAGCAACCAAGTTGAGAATTATTAGATGACATAAATAAATAATTGCATGATGGATGAGGTCCTTTATAGTACTAACAACTTATAATTCCACGAACAGCCCAGCTACCCCTGGTACTTTTTCATTTGTCAAGATAAATTTATTCAGTGCTTATTAGGAATCTGACAGTATGCCAAACAGGGAAGTCATAAAGATAAACTTTCCCGGGTCACGAGGGTAACTTACCATGCAGAAGAAGCTTGTGAACATCTATTAGTATACTAGGTGAACCCTATGCGTGCACATTTTTCACTAGACTGTATCAGAAGCTAGAGGTCCTTACATGTAGATATCTATTTTGTATAATTGCTCTGCTACCCAAAGACAGGAGATGGACCAGACTCCTTCTTTGTATCTTCACACATCAATTTTTTAATCCTTTTATTATTGTCCCTTTTTTCAAAATTATCAAATGTATATCACAGTGGTTCAACAGTCCTCCTCCCCTACTTCCCACTCCAGCCCACTCCCCTCGCCTTTGGTAATCACTAATCATTTCTCAATGTCTATGAGTCTAATGCTGTTTTGTTCCTTCTGTTTTGCTTTGTTTTTATATTCCACAAATGAGTGAAATCATATGGTAGTTGTCTTTCTCCGCCTGGCTTATTTCACTGAACATAATACCCTCTAGATCCATTCATGTTGTTGCAAATGACAGGATTTCTTTTCTTTTTATGGTGGAATAATATTCCATTGTGTATCATACAATTGTTCCACATCTTCTTTATCCATTCTTCTATTGACGGACATTTAGGTTGCTTCCATATCTTGGCTATTGCAAACAATGCAGCAATAAACATAGGGGTGCATATGTCTTTTTGAATCAGGGATTTTGTTTTCTTAGGGTAAATTCCTAGGAGTGGGATTACTAAGTCACACTGTTTTTTTTTTAAACTAAGTAATTATTGACTTTCTGCTGCATTTTGATCACTGATAGATTTACATCCTTTATCCATGATAATGTGAAAAGTTTAACCCAAAACCCTGGTTTGAACTGGCAGATATTTAGAGATCATCTGACACAATTTTCCTACCAATGAACAGATGAGTGATGTAGTTTGCCCAAGGTCATACTTACGGTTTTTTATTGTTTTTGAAAGGGGTCAGGTGTTACAATTCTCAGTTCAGTGATCATCCCATTGGAGTCAGTGTTCAAGACTTTAGACAGGTAATAAATCTTGTGTAACTAATCACATGTGGAATGGTGAGTTCTGTTTGCTTGACGGCAACCATGATAATCTTTGTTGTAATCATAATAAATTTAATTCAACATTGTTTGAAAAGTCACTTCTTTGGAGACATTCACTTGACCTTGATTATGCAGTCCCTACAATTTTAAATAGATTAACATTTTAAATCTAGGAGGAAATATTACAGATAGTTGTATTTCTCCACAAGCTTCTTTGTCATGCATTTTTTCCCATTAAATTGGTAATAAAAATTCTACCTTTTTATGCAAAATATATTGAAAGTGACTATTATTCATTGGCACCAAAACAAATGTCATAAATTTGCACTTTCTTTTTTTGTAATGTCTTTTTCCCCAGCTCTGAGATATAATAGACATATAACATTGTGTAAGTTTAAGTTGAACAGTGTGTTGATTTATACACTTAACATCTTGAGAAATTATTACCACAGTAGCATTAATTAACACCTACATTACCTCACATAACTACCATTTCTTGTGGTGAGAATATATAAGATCAACTCTCTCAGCATCTCTCAGCAACTTTATATAACACTGTAGTATTAACTATAGTTACCATGTACATACATTACATTCCCAGGACTTACTTATCTTATAACTAGGAGTTTGTACCTTTCTGACCCATTAACATTCTTGAAATGACACATTATAGAAATGGAGAGCAAATTAGTTGCTGCCAAGGTTTCAGGAGCAGGTGGAAGCAAGCAGGAAGTGGATATAGCTATAACAGGGTAACATGAGAGATCTTTGTGATGGAAATGTTTTATATCTTGACTGTATCACAGTGATACCTTAGTTGTGATGCCAAAGTGTAATTTGCAAGATGTTAGCACTGGGCAAAACTATTGGATGAAACTGATAAAGTGTATGGGATTACTCTGTATTATTTCCTACAACTGCATGTATATCTACAACTATATAAAAATTAAAAGAAAGTTTTAATTAAAAAGAAAAATTCCTCTAAGCAAACAAAAATTAAAAAGAAAAACTGATATCTGCACTTCTCATTTTATCTGTAAAACTCTCTCCTCAAATCCCTACTAAAATTCCAGTAAGAAATATGTAGCCATGGGAAACAGAGATGAAATACATTGGAACTAAGCATAGCTAGATGGATGGGAGGGAATGAAGAAAGAGGCAATTCCAAGTAAAAGCAGAGATCAGATAATCCTGGTGATATAACCAGTGAACTGTTACTATGAGAAGGAAGCCAGTACAGCATTCAGCCACCTTTCTGGATACTGAAAATTTGGCTATTGCAAAAATTAAATTGTTTCTTTCAAATCAATTTCCTTTGTAATCACAAGAATAAATTATTCTGTTACCCCAAGATAACTGTAGCTTCAAGGGGCAGAGTGTTCCCAGCCCAGGGCAGGTCCCCAGTGAAATGGGTCTAACTGAATATAAGTCAAGGGAAATGGTAGGTTGGGAGAAAGGCTTTTATTCCTTACAGTCGCTAACCAGGCTTGGCAACATCCATCTCCTCCAGCTACTACTCACGCTCTCCTATTGCCATGGCTTGTGTTTCCCTTCTCCTGACCACCCCTTCTGGGAGGAACTCCATGGGTGGGTCTGTGGTGACTGGCAAATTACATACCAGGAATGAAAGGGAGGAGAGAATGGCTAGTTTCTCTCCATCCCTTACCCCAAATAGATGGGAGTCTCTGCAGTGGTAAATACCTCTTGATATACAAATGAACTAAGGCTAGATGGAGATTCTGGAAATTCTGACATTTACCCCACAATGACCTAAAACAAATTTATATGAGGAATCAATCAAATTTAGTATTACTGTTTTGTAAAATTTAAGTATATGAACAAAAACAAATTCTGACTATTATGACTTTTACCTGAGTTTACATCATTAAAAGCACTTAGAAGTTGGCATGTGAGACTCAATTTTATTGATATGTTAGAAGAATTTGACCAATTAAGTAAGCTTGCAATTTTTAAATTCATAACACATTTAGCTTTATAAAATATTAGTTTTTATTTATTAGTTATATAAGCAGTATTAAATATTTAGAGGAATAATTTAATATATTTTTAAGTTAAGCACATTGAGTATCAAAGTAAACAGAAAATCAAAAGTCCTTTGGGTGCTTAAGGTTTCGGCAATATGGCTGTCTAAGACAAAACTAGCACTCCTACCTGACAAGGGATCAATTCTAAGACCTTGGGTGCCTCCTTTCAAGACTGAAGGCTTTGTACAAATGCAATCATTTGTATTTCTCTTCTCCAAGTATCAGCAGTAGCAGAGCCAAGATAGCACTCAGCACAAAGCAACTGCTCAATAAAAGTTGGTAGAATAGCTTATTTTACTTTAGACATATGATAAAGCTGAGTTCCTTATTCTGAACTAGAACTTACAAGTGCAACAGCTGGGAAAGGTTTCAGCCATCAGCTTGATTCTAATACCACTCAAGTGAACTGCACTGCATGTATTGTTAGTCTGATATGATAATTTACTTTGGACAGGGGACCCTCATACTGATAACTGGGAAATGAGTAAGCTCATAATACAGTTGTGTGTAAGTCTAGGCAAATCCTAGAACTAGGCACTGCACAAATTGCAGAGACACAGCCAACTCTCACCTAGAAGTTGGAGGTTAGAAAAAAAGGATCCAAAGAAAAAGGAATTTAACCTGTATCAAGGAAAGTAAACAATGTGCAACTATATCCTTATAACTCCAATTATCAATGAGTTGATTCTAGATGCCCTCACACTGATCTAAAATGTAGATGTGCATCAGAAAAGATTCTGAATGCCTGATGGAAGGAGACAGAGAAGGATTTACTGTGAATCTGGGCACATCTTAAATCTTAGAAGCATTTCCTGTTTCATGCTTGGAGTCGTTCTGGGGACAGATCCCAAGAGTAAAGTATTTTGAAGCCCTCAATCTCCTTGTCCTCTAAATTTGTATTCCCTGGCAAGGGCCAGTAAAATTTACATGAAATAAATTTGGTAGAACCTGGAGGAGATGCTTTCTGTCTCCAGGCAGCCCTATAAGTGTCAAGAGAGAATCCTTAGCTTATTTACCTTGTACTATGAGACAGTTAGAGATGTATTACAGCTTTTCTCAATCACTTAGTTATGAGCTTATTAACTTTCCTGGCACCTGGAGTAACATCTCACTATCTGAGAGAGGAGATGTGTTACTGATTAAATGACTTCATAAACAATATGTCACTTTTCATGTTTCATAAACCTGAGTACATTTATGAAGGACATGGAGGTAGATTCCTTAACATATTTGATATAAAGCTTGTGGGAGTTGAGGAAAGGATAATTTCAGGGTACCTCAGATTCCCTTCCTGATTTATATGTACCCTTCGATTTACATTACTCTCTGATAAACTGAGCAAATAAGGGAAACAAGAAGACATATACACTCATATTGATATTACACACTCTCACATGCATGTATATATCATTTAAAATGTTAGGAGTGATGAAACCATCATTTTTAGCTAACAGAAAACTCCTGGCCCCAGACTGCTCAAATTACAGCTCTGTTATTTTATTGGCTGCCTGTGGCCTAAGGTAGGTGACCTAAGCATTCTGAGTCTGTTTGCTTCTCCATATGATGAGGGTAATGGTAGTACTTACCCCTTAGGGCTGTTGAGGGATTAAAATTACTTTAAAAAATACTTAAAACACTGTCTGCCACCTAAACAAGCATGCATTAAGTGATAACAATTTTTATTAATCAAAAGTCCCTAAATTAACTTTGTTTGGCAAATCAGCCTTTAAGTAAATCTGCCATTAATTTGTGTGCATTGAATAGCAGAAGATTATTTATTTGCTCTGTCCTTGGTGATATTTTACTTTTACTGTTCAGTGGGATGAACTGGGGCAAGAAGGAGAACCAGAATGGCTCCTTCTACAACAAATCAGCAGAGAATTTCTTCTGCTTCCCTGTGCCAGAAGATCCTGATGATATGAAGTCAAGATAAAACATGATTTTCCATTCTCTCATACCCTTTGTAAACCAGAGTTCCTTGCAAATATGTTAACTTTGCTGCAACATCTTTAACAGTAAAATGGAGGGAGAAAACATCTTACTATGAGAAGGACTTCTCTGTTTCTCTCTTCCCCAAATGAACTCTGTTGGTTAATACCAAAAAGCAGAAAGAATGAATCCTTGAATCATGACACCACTTTGTATTTGAAGGACATTTTTCCTAAAAATAGCAATAGCCATGATAGTGATTTTAAATGTTTCCAATGAACATACTATAGAATCTTAGGGGTCTAAATTAAGTTGATTGTTAGTTTGAATAAGAAAAAAAAAGCACTAATCTTATACACTTCCTGCAAAATTTGCAACTGAATTGTGGAAGCTCTGCTGGATATCCTTATTTTGCTATCATTTTTCACCCAGCATGTGGTCATTACATCACTTAAAGCACAAAATTCTTCATTATGTTAATTGTAGAGCTTGTGACATGAATGCCAATGCAGGAAAAAGGATCCAAATAACATAACAAAGAGTTAGATTGCACAAAATGTTGACAATTGTAAAACTTAACTCAGAGAGTCTGATTATAAGAGAAAAATGTCTGTTTTTTTAATTCATCTTAAAATAATCATGTTCTTTTGTGTTCACCTACATTTGACAGAATTAGTGATGTCTTACTCACCTCTAAGATATTGCTTGGTAGTTATTTTTACAGATCCATGTTATTTTTTGAGACACAAACCTTATGTACTTCCTCAGATTCCTTCATTGCCAGTAGCCTTCTCAACACCGCTTACTTCTGAAGCTGCCATATTGAATGAAGTTCACTGAAGTCCTCCTCAGTGCTAGTTCCAACTGTTCACTTGACCAGGGAATACCACGCCCTTTACCCTTGACTGTGCACAGGCAGATCAATAAATTACATGGTCAGAGGTTCTGCTTCCTCCTTCTACTTTCAAATTTCGATTAAACACCACATCACAAGAGAGAACTTGATATTCCAAGCTTCTACAGAAAGAGTCAAATGATGCATCTCAGAATATAAGAGAGTCAACTCCCATAAAGGGTAAACTTTGATTTATGGGAAGCAAAAATTAGAGAGTTATTTCTCCTTCCTCCTTTCCACAGATTACTGAAAGTCATAGTCCATTCTCTTTGTCATCCTCCAGAGCAGCCCATGTCCACCAATGCCCTTGCTAAGAAGCTGCTGGTTTTCTGTGCAGCCTGCCATGAACTGGAGCCGGGTGGGCCCTGTGACTCCACTGTTCCACCTCTATCACTGCCTCACTTTCTTCTTCTTCTCCCATACTGCACTGTGCTGGCTTTCACCTTCGAAAATGCTGCATTATCACTTTTATCCTTTCCTCAGGTTCCTTTTTCTAGGGAACCTGGGCAGTGACAGTTATACTTCTCTTGTATATTGAGATAGGGAAACTTACCATTTTATTCTTTTTGTCTTCTTGAATAGAATTGTTATATTTTGGGATTAAGACTACTAGCATTCTAAATTAAAGTGAACTGAAATATTGTTGTGGCCAGTAAAAACAAATAACTTGAAAAAAATATATAATTCAATGTCAACTTTCATCTTTCTGGGAAACCAAGATAATTCAGAGCAGAGTAATGCATCTATTTATAAATATCCTTAAAGGGAAAGGAAAAAAAAAACAAATTTTTAACAAGGTTCATGCCTTTTACTTCTCCAAGAAACACTAGAAGGAACTAGCACCCAAAGGTCAGCAGGATGGTTGTTGAGGCAAGAATAATCATTCCGGACTTCCGGGAAGATGGCAGTGTGAGCAGGGCGGCAGAAATCTCCTCCCAACACTATATTTATCTATGAAAACACAGCAAATACATCTATTCCTAAAAGAGAGATGAGAATACACAGGAAAGCACACAGCGTGCAGCTACACCCGAGAGGACTCGGCACCCCAAGAGGTGGGTAAGATAGGGAGCAGCGACTCGGCGGGACCCTAGCCCTCCCCCACCCCAGCGCACCGGCGGGAGGAGAGGATTCAGAGCCGGGAGGGAGTGGAAGTACACCCCGCGAAGTAGCCAGCCCCGGGGATCTGCGCGGGGAGCGCTGACCCACATTGCGCAGTGCAGCGGGTATTGGAGAGACAGAGGGGCAGAATCTGAGCGGGGAATGCACCAGGGTGCTTGCAGCCGGCTCCGGCAAGGAGAAAAAAAAAAAGCGCGCGCTTTCTTCAGCAGTCTTAAAGAGACAGGAGCCCAGCGGAGGAGCCGGATCGCCCCAGCACACTCAGCCCAGCAGGCTGGGAGTCCTGGGGAGTTTCAGACGCCTTAGCTGGCAACGGAGGAAGCGTAGCCATACTTACACTCCTCACTGAGAAGAACAGCCTCCTATTCATTCCCACCCCTGCCAGAGCAATAAAGGGCCCTGTGGAGCGGCGCAGCCACAGCTGTGGAATAGTGGGGCAATAGCGCCACCTACAGCATTCCCACAGAATCAACGTCCTGTGGGGGTTTTTTTTTGTTGTTTTTTTGTTTTGTTTTTCTTTTTTCTTTTCTTTCTTTTCTTCTTTCTTTCTTTCTTTCTTTCTTTCTTTCTTTTTTTTTCTTCTCTTTTTAAAGTCTTAAAGAGCCCAGCTGACATACACGGCAACTAACAGTGACCAATTCTATAGCCATGAAAAGACAGAGGAATATGGTTCAGACCAAAATCAACCAGACAACCCCAGAGAGGGAGTCTGAAGGGATGGAAATGCACAGTCTTCCTGAAAAAGAATTCAGAATAAAAGTCATAACCATGCTGATGGACCTACAGAGAAATGTGCAAGAGCTGAGGGAGGAAGTGAGGGAACTGAGCAAAGACAATGCAGAAATCAGACAAGCAATCGACGGGCTTAAGAGCAGAATGGATGAGATGCAAGAGACTGTAAATGGAAAAGAAATCAGAGAACAAGAGTACAGAGCAGCTGAGGCAGAAAGAGATAAAAGGATTTCTAGGAATGATAGAATATTAAGAGAACTGTGTGACCAATCCAAACGGAACAATATTCGCATTATAGGAGTACCAGAGGAAGAAGAGAGAGAAAAAGGGATAGAAAGTGTCTTTGAAGAAATAATTGCTGAAAACTTTCCCTCGCTGGGGAAGGAAATAGTCTTGCAGTCCACCGAAGCTCGTAGATCTCCCAACACAAAGTAAGCAAGGAAGACAACACCAAGACACATAATAATTAAGATGGCAAAGATCAAAGATAAAGACAGGGTATGAAAGGCAGCTAGAGAGAGAAAAAAGATCACCTACAAAGGAAAACCCATCAGACTATCATCAGACTTCTCAACAGAAACCTTACAGGCCAGAAGAGAATGGCATGATATATTTAACCTTATGAAACAGAAGGGCCTCGAACCAAGAATATTGTATCCAGCATGATTATCATTTAAATATGACAGAGGGATTAAACAATTTCCAGACAAACGAAAGATGAGAGAGTTTGCCTGTCATAAACCACCACTACAGGATATCTTAAATGGACTGCTCTAGATGGAAGCACACCTAAGGCTAAAAAGATGTCACCAGAGAAAAAAAAATCATAGCAAAGAAAGCAGACCATCCAAATACTAACTAAAGGCAAAGAATAAAACACCTATTATACAAAGAATGGAGGAGGAGGAATAAGAAGGGAGAGAAAGAAAGAAACATCAGACTGTGTTTACAATAACTTAACAAGAAAGTTAAGTTAGATTGTTAGATAGTAAAGAAGCAACCCTTGAACCCTTGGTAACCACGAATCTAAAGCTAGCAATGGCAATAAGTACATACCTATCAATAATCACCCTAAATGTAAATGGACTGAATGCACCAATCAAAAGACACAGAGTAACAGAATGGATAAAAAAGCAAGACCCATCTATATGCTGCCTACAAGAAACTCACCTCAAATCCAAAGATATACACAGACTAAAAGTGAAGGGATGGAAAAAGATATTTCATGCAAACAACAAAGAGAAAAAAGCAGGTGTTGCAGTACTTGTATCAGACAAAATAGACTTCAAAACGAAGAAAGTAGCAAGAGTTAAAGAAGGACATTACATAATGATAAAGGGGTCAGTCCAACAAGAAGATATAACCATTATAAATATATATGCACCCAACACAGGAGCGCCAGCATATGTGAGACAAATACTAACAGAATTAAAGGAGGAAATAGACAGCAATGCATTCATCTTAGGAGACTTCAACACACCACTCACTCCAGAGGACAGATCAACCAGACAGAAAATAAGTAAAGACACAGAGGCACTGAACAACACACTAGAACAGATGGACCTAACAGACATCTACAGAACTCTACACCCAAAAGCAACAGGATACACATTCTTCTCAAGTGCACATGGAACATTTTCCAGAATAGACCACATACTAGGCCACAAAAAGAACCTCAGTAATTTCAAAAATACTGAAATCCTACCAGCCAACTTCTCAGATCACCAAGGTATAAAACTAGAAATAAATTTTAGAAAGAAATCAAAAGGCTCACAAATACATGGAGACTTAACAACACTCTCCTAATTAATCAATGGGTTAACGACCAAATCAAAACAGAAATCAAAGAATATATGGAGACTAATGACAACAACAACACAAAGCAACAACTTCTGTGGGACGCAGCAAAGGCAGTTCTAAGAGGAAAGTATATTGCAATCCAGGCCTATTTAAAGAAGGAAGAACATTCCCAAATGAATAGTCTAAAGACACAATTACTGAAATTGGAAAAAGAAGAACAAATGAGGCCCAAAGTCACCAGAAGGAGGGACATAATAAAGATTAGAGAAGAAATAAATAAAATTGAGAAGAATAAAACAATAGAAAAAATCAATGAAACCAAGAGCTGGTTCTTTGAAAAAATAAACAAAATAGATAAACCCCTAGCCAGACTCATTAAGAGAAAAAGAGAATCTACACACATAAACACAATCAGAAATGAGAAAGGAAAAATCACGACGGACCCCACAGAAATACAAAGAATCATAAGAGAATATTATGAGAATCTATATGCTAACAAGCTGGAAAACATAGAAGAAATGGACAACTTCTTAGAAAAATACAACCTTCCAAGACTGACCAAGGAAGAAACAGAAAAACTAAACAGACTAATCACCAGCGACGAAATTGAATCACTAATCAAAAAACTACGCAAGAACAAAACCCCTGGGCCTGATGGATTCACCTCTGAATTCTACCAGACATAGAGAGAAGAAATAACACCCATTCTCCCTAAAGTTTTCCAAAAAATAGAAGAGGAGGGAATACTTCCAAACTCATTCTATGAAGCCAGCATTACTCTAATACCAAAACCTGGCAAAGACCTCACCAAAAAAGAAAATTACAGACCAATATCCCTGATGAACGTAGATGCAAAAATACTCAACAAAATATTAGCAAACCGAATTCAAAAATACATCAAGAGGATCATACACCATGATCAAGTGGGATTCATCCCAGGGATGCAAGGATGGTACAACATTCGAAAATCCATCAACATCATCCACCACATCAACAAAAAGAAGAACAAAAACCACATGATCATCTCCATAGATGCTGAAAAAGCATTTGACAAAATTCAGCATCCATTCCTGATTAAAACTCTCAACAAAATGGGTATAGACGGCAAGTACCTCAACATCATAAAGGCTATATATGACAAACCCACAGCTAACATCATACTTAACGGCGAGACGCTGAAAGCTTTTCATCTAAGATCGGGAACAAGACAGGGATGCCCACTCTCTCCACTGTTATTCAACATAGTAGTGGAGGTCCTAGCCACGGCAATCAGACAAAACAAAGACATACAAGGCATCCAGATTGGTAAAGAAGAAGTCAAATTGTCACTATTTGCAGATGACATGATACTGTACATAAAAAACCCTAAAGATTCCATTCCAAAACTACTAGAACTAATATCTGAATTCAGCAAAGTTGCAGGATACAAAATTAACACACAGAAATCTGTTGCTTTCCTATACACTAACGATGAACTAACAGAAAGAGAAATCAGAAAAACAATCCCATTCACAACTGCATCAAAAAGAATTAAGTACCTAGGAATAAACTTAACGAAGGAAGTGAAAGACCTATACCCTGAAAACTACAAGACACTCCTAAGAGAAATTAAAGAGGACACTAAGAAATGGAAATTCATCCCATGCTCTTGGCTAGGAAGAATAAATATTGTCATAATGGCTATACTACCTAAAGCAATCTACAGATTCAATGCAACCCCTATCAAACTACCAACAGCTTTCTTCAATGAACTGGAACAAATAATTCTAAAATTCATATGGAACCACAAAAGACCCCGAATAGCCAAACCTATCCTGAGAAGGAGGAATAAAACAGGGGGAATTACACTCCCTGACTTCAAGCTCTACTACAAAGCCTCAGTAATCAAGACAATTTGGTACTGGCACAAAAACAGACCCACAGACCAGTGGAACAGAATAGAAAATCCAAACATTAACCCAAATACAGTCAATTAATATTTGATACAAGTGCTTTGGATATACAATGGGGAGATGACAGCCTCTTCAGCAACTTGTGTTGGAAAAACTGGACAGCTACGTGTAAGAGAATGAAACTGGACTACTGTCTAGCCCCATACACAAAGGTAAACTCAAGGTGGATCAAAGACCTGAATGTAAGTCATGAAACCATAAAACTCTTAGAAAAAAACATAGGCAAAAATCTCTTGGACATAAACATGAGCGACTTCTTCATGAACATATCTCCCTGGGCAAGGGAAACAAAAGCAAAAATGAACAAGTGGGACTATATCAAGCTGAAAAGCTTCCGTACAGCAAAGGACACTATCAGTAGAACAAAAAGACATCCTACAGTATGGGAGAATATATTCATAAAAAACGTGTCTGATAAAGTGTTGACATCCAAAATATATATAGAACTCATGCACCTTAACAAACAGAAAGCAAATAATCCAATTAAGAAATGGGCAGAGGACATGAATAGACACTTCTCTAAAGAAGAAATTCAGATGGCCAACAGGCACATGAAAAGATGCTCCACATCGCTAATCATCAGAGAAATGCAGATTAAAACCACAATGAGATATCACCTCACACCAGTGAGGATGGCCAACATCCAAAACACAAACAACAACAAATGTTGGCGAGGATGTGGAGAAAAGGGAACCCTCCTACACTGCTGGTGGGACTGCAAATTAGTTCAACCATTGTGGAAAGCAGTATGGAGGTTCCTCAAAAAACTCAAAATAGAAATACCATTTGACCCAGGAATTCCACTCCTAGGAATTTACCCTAAGAATGCAGCAGCCCAATTTGAAAAGGACAGATGCACCCCTATGTTTATTGTAGCACTATTTACAATAGCCAAGAAATGGAAGCAACCTAAGTGTCCAGCAGTAGATGAATGGATAAAGAAGAGGTGGTACATATACACAATGGAATATTATTCAGCCAAAAGAAGAAAACAAGTCCTACCATTTGCAACAACATGGATGGAGCTAGAGGGTATTATGCTCAGTGAAATAAGCCAAGCCAAAAAAGACAAGTATCAAATGATTTCACTCATATGTGGAGTATAAGAACAAAGAAAAAAACTGAAGGAACAAAACAGCAGCAGACTCACAGAACCCACGAACGGACTAATAGTTACCAAAGGGAAAGGGACTGGGGAAAATGGGCGGGAAGGGAGGGATAAGAGGGAAAAAGGGGCATTACGATTAGCAGATGTAATGTTGGGGGGGCACGGGGAGGGCAGTACAACTCAGAGAAGACAAGTAGTGATTCTATAGCATCTCACTACGCTGATGGACAGTGACTGTAATGGGGTTGGTGGGGGGGACCTGATGAAGGGGTAGTTTAATAACCGTAATATTGCACATGTAATTGTAGATTAATGATAATAAAATAAATTGTATTTAAAAAAAAAGAATAATCTTTCCTAGTGCATAGAATGCACTCAGCAAAACCCAAAATAAAATGTGATTCTAGAGGATAGTGAATACTTTTACAGAAGATAATAAACTCTATTTAGTGATTCTACATCGAGATAAGAGACTGGGCTCATAAATGTACAGGAGTTTGTTAGTTTTTTTGTTTGTTTCCTGATTGTCTCTGGTTTGTTTCTTAGGAAAGGAATGCAATGCGATTTGCAAACTTTCCCTTCCTGCAGCTCCACTCCTTAAAGGAAGCAGGAGATTCTCCACATGGTCCTCCACTTCCTCATCCCAACAGTGAAGACCTATAATTTGGCAGCCCAACAATTACTTGTTTAAACTATCTCAAATATAGGATTTAACGTTAATTAATTAAATATATCTTAACAATCAACTCTCCTCCTTTAACTGAACACAAACCATAACTAGGATCAGAGAAGAGCAAGAGGAAAACCTTAGATGTTCAGGTCCACTGTTGTCTCTTATTTGTCTAATAGGCAGCAACTCTGTTGGATAAGAAATGAGCTTGAAGGATGACAGAATATGCCACCCCAAAATATGCCACTTAGCCTAAGGATTGTTTTCAGCTAAAGGCACTTAAAAGACAGCAGATGTGAGAAGGCCATTCTAATCTCTCCTCTTCTTCCTGAAAACAAGAGAAAAAATAAACTCCCATGCAAAAGTTGCCCTATCTGTACCAAGAGAAAAGGAACATTCTTCAATGGAGAGTGAAAAATGAGAGAATTCTGTACAAATAGACATTGCTAAAATCATTTTCATCTTGATTTAGCTTCCCTATATATTTTAGTTACTTTTCCACAATTGCCTCTTTGTTCAACCCAATATAAAAATCTTTTGGTTTTACAGTTTCTTTGAGTCTTCATTTCCTTATGAGGGCTCTTATGTCAAGTAAAACAAATTTGTATGTTTATCTGTCTTATGCCAATTTAATTCTCAGGCCTACCTGAAGACCCCTAAGAAGGCAGAGGTAAAATTTTGCCACTGTTCTGCCTCCCTCTACCTTCTCCCCAGCATAATTTGACTCTCATTTAGCTCCTTGGGGCAGACTCCATGGCAACTACTGGTTCTGTGAGCAGCCGGAGTCCCCAGCAGTTGATCTGCACACAAAAGAGGGAAATAAGTTGACACAGGATGCTGCAATCAACTGAGTGTTCTTTTCCAATTCTGCATGAGCTGTTTAGCACTAAAGATTATTTCATGGTTCCAGACCAACTAGGGGAACAACAGTGATATAAAAGGGCATAGTTGGCCTATGTTTTCACATAAAAATGAAAAGTATTTAAAACCACCCTAAATGATAAATACTTGGCTTTCATCCCATTGCAGCATTCGATACTCTTCCACTTGAAATTTTTTCTTACTCTTGTCTTTAGAGAGACTCTTCTCTCTGGCATGCTTCTCCTTTGTCTACATTCGTTTCATCTAGTAGATGCCAGTTTTCTCTAAGGTTCCAATCCTAACCCTGTTTAAATAATGTAGATGAAGAGCCTAACACAGTATATGCAAACCATAAGTAAAGCCTTCTTTCCTCCCCTTACCTTTAGGCTCTCTCCTTTCAGCCCTTAGAGGGCCCATTAACCACCAGCGATTCAATGACCATCTCCATTAGCAGCCTGCAAATCTGTCTCCAGTCCCCAGAACTCTTCAAAGGCCAAGGCCCATGTGGACAAATGCCTTCCATCATTTTCTCAAATTTTTCAAAGTCATGTCAAAGTCAACTTCCCCCAAACTGAAACTGCTTATCCCCACTCCCTTAAAAATTTACCCTCTTCTGTGCTCCCTGTAGCTGCATAAATAATCATAATTTTTTTTGCCACTAAAGCTAGAAATATTAATATCTTCTGAGATTCTCTCATTTCCTCCTCACTCCATTTTCACTGGTATTAAGTCTATTCCACTCCCCATAATTTCTCCCTAGGACAATGGCTTCTAACACTGGGCCCTGCTTCTTGTCTCCCTCAACTCCAATATATCCAACCCAATGCATCAGAATTCTATTTTTATAATCCTTTTTATATCTCCTACACATCTGCTCAGAAGTCACCTATAGCTCCTTCGGGTAAAATTGCAATGTTTCCAGAATCTTTTGCCTGGAATTAGTACATCTTCACACAATAGGTGTTTCCAAGGGGTGGAGAGTAGTCCATCTCTATATCAATAGGTAATTACAAGGTCCAGCAAGGGCTTATCTAGACCAGAGAGGTTGGGTGGGGGGTTCTTCTTCTGCAGCTGGGTCTTGAGAGACACAGGAGAGCAGAAGTGGAATGCTTTTAAAAAATAAATGGGTTTCTCCTACTTTATTTCTCCCTTTGACTGATTTCAGTTTCAAAGGTATTTTGCTCTGGGATTCCCCCTCTCCCCAGGAGTTACAGGTCCTCATTGCCAGATCTCCAGTTATTGTTCTTGATATATCCATGTCACAGCTTCATTGTTGGTGCAATTTCTTCTGCCTGAAATACCACCCCTCTGACTTGATAAAATGTATATCACTGTTTAAGCCCTAACTCAAATTTCTTCTTTTCATTCAAACTTTCCAAGACTTTCTTGCTCAAGCATGATGCACCATTGTTTTCTCTATATTCCTGTACTAATTCATCAAATCTTTTTTGATTAAAGAAATGTATATGATTAAGAATGCATTCCATTCTTTCTTCAATTTGTCAATAATTGCAATTACAACCCTTACTTCACTGTGTCATTGGCCTATTTATTTTAATCAATCTCCCTTCCTAGATACGTTATCTCTTTGAGAAAAAGGACAAAATCCATAATGAAGGCTGAGAGTAGCTCCTGGCCCCTGCCAACCAGAGAGTCTGTATGGGAAATTAAGAGTAGCCTAGAGGTCCCCCTTCCCCCTCCCAGCTCCTGCCCAGGCAAGGGAGCTGATACATAGCCCCACCAATTGTGGAGAGTGTGTTCTGGTCCTATTTGACCAGAAGGACTGGAGAAAATTCCCAGAAGCTGTGTGGCCCAGTGGCACTCAAGCCAAGAGGCTGACAGAGCTGATAGTCTGAAGAGCAAAGCCCCTGGCCTTGTTCAATCATGGAACTTGGGGTGTGGGCCATATTGAGTTAATACAACTAAGAAAAGAGCTTTACCAGCTTTAGAGCTGCTTCTCCTGCTGCACCTGGGGAGGAAATCTAATTCATAATCCTATTCATTGCTGAATACAGCCTTCTGCTTGCCCAACTGAGAACCTAATAAGAGTACATAGAAAGCTGCATCTCATTCAATAGCCCTACATACAGTGGACTTGAACAGAGAGGACAGCCCATGGTTTCCCCAATCTGCAGAGCAAAACCAGTAGCCTCACCTGACCAGGGAATTCAGAAACTCTGAACCACTTTGGGTCCCCAAGCAATAAGCTAGGTCATGTCCTGCTGCCCTGCCAAGGCAGGGAAGCTTATTCATAGCCCCATAAATTACTGAACATAGTACCTAGTCCCAACCATCTAGTGAGCCTAACTAGAGAATCCAGGCAATGGCAGAACCCAGCCTACAGTCTAACTTGAGTAGGGATGACTATTCTCAGACCATGGCACACATACCTGTCCTCAGAGCTCCAAAAGTTGCCTCACCCAAAAATAGCATAATAGCAGGCCCAAGGACATTATAAGCAGACACACCATGAAACCCAAACTGAGCTGTCTGGTAAAAATCTCTCTGCCAAAGCCAACCAGTAAGGCCTGGAAGAGGAGCCCAATTACTCAAATGTGCAGATACCAACATAATAAATCAAGAATCATTAAAAATCAGGTAAATATGACACCCAACTAGAGCAATCAGAAAGAAAAAGAAATAAAAGGTATCAGATTTGGAACGAAAGAAGTAAAAGTATCTGTATTTGCAGAAGACATGTTTTTATATACTGAAAATCCTAAAGAGTCAACCAAAAAACTATTAGATCTAATCAATGAATTCAGTAAAGATACAAATTGACATACAAAAATCAGTAGCATTTCATACATTAACAATAAATTTTCTGAAAAAGAAATAGACAAATAAATCCCACTTGGCATCAAAAACAAAATACTGAGGAATAAATTTAAGGAGGTAAAATAATAAACTACTGAATAAACTACTAGACAATGATGAAAGACATCAAAGAAGATAACAAATGAATGGAAAGGTATCCCATGTTCATGGATTGGATGAATTAACATAGTTAAAATGTCAACACTATCAAAAGCCATCTATAGATTCAATGCAATCCTATCAAGATTCCAAAGACATTTCTTACAGAAATAGGAACACTCCTAAAATTTATGTAGAACCACAAAAGACTCCAAATAGCCAAATAAATCCTGAGAAAGAAGAACAAAGCAGAAAGCATCACATTTCCTGATTTCAAGCTACAACATAAAGCTATAGCCATCAAAACAATATGGTACTGGCATGAAAACAGACAATGGAACAGAATCAAGAGCCCTTAAATAAACCCAAACAATTGTTGTCAACTAGTATTTCAGAAGGGAGCCCAGAATACTCAATGGAGAAAACACAGTCTCTTCAATAAATGGTGCTGGGATAATTGGATATTCACATGTAAATAATGAAACTGGAACCATATCTTATACCACTCACAAACATTAATTCAAAATAGATCAAATACTTACATGTAAGACCTGAAACCATGAAACTCGCAGAAGGAAATATAGGAATAAAGCTCCTTGACATGAATCTTGGTTATGATTTTTTAGATGAAACCTAAAGCACAAACTAAATAAAAAATAAACAAGTACAACTACACCAAATTTAAAAGCTTCTGCATAGCAAAAGAAGCTATCAACACAGTGAAAACACAACCTATAGATAGGAAGAAATATTTGTAAACCATGTATCTGATAAGGAATTAAGATTCAAAATATAAAGAACTCATATAACTCAATAGCAAACAAATAATCCAATTAAAAAATGAGCAGAGGACGTGAATATACATTTCTCTAAAGAAGATAACAAAAGGCCAACAGGTAAATGAAAAGAGGTTCAAAATTACTTCTCATTAGGTAAATGCAGGTTAAAATCACAATGAGATATTACCTCACACCTATTAGAATGGCCATCATTAGAAAGACAAGAGATAACAAATGTTGTCATGGACAGGAAGAAAAGTAAACACTTGTCTACAGTTGGTGGGATTGTAAATTGGTATAGTCACTATGGAAAACAGTATGGAGGAACCTCAAGAAATAAAAAATAGAACCACCATATGATCCAACAGTTCCACTTCTGGAAATATATCCAAAGGAAGCAAAAATACTAATTTAAAAAAACATCTGCACCCCCATGTTCACAGCAGCATTATTTATAATAACCAAGACATGGAAACAAACCAAGTGTTTATCAATGGATAAGTTGTGGCATACATATGTATATGTATGTGTGATTATATATATAGATATAGATATACATACAATGAAATATAATTCAGCCACAAAAAGTGAGAAAATTCTAACATTTACAACAACATGGATTGGCCTTGAAGGCATTATGCTAAGTAAAATAAGTCAGACAGAGAAAGATAAATATTGTATGATCTCACTTACATGTAGAATCTAAAAAGAAAACCCAAAAACCCAACAAACTCATAGAAAAAGATATCAGTCTTATGGAGAGGATGGGGGAGAGGGTATTGAAGGAAGGTAGTCAAAAGGTACAAACTTCTAGTTAAAATCAGTAAGTCATAGGGATGTAATGTACAACCTGATGACTGTAGTTAACACTGCTGCATAGTATATGGGAAATTTATTGAGACTGAATCCTAAGAGTTCTCATCACATGTTTTTCCTTTTTCCTTTCTTTTCTTTTTATTGTATCTATATGAGAAGATGGATGTAAGCTGAGTCTATTGTGGAAATCATTTCACAATATATATAAATAAAACCATCATGCTGTACACCTTAAACTTACTGAGTGATATCTGTCTATTATTCTCAGTAAAACTGCAGGAAAAAAAAACTGATAGACCAGAACATATTTCATGGAGAAGTTGGCCATTTAGAGGGTATTCACCAAATCAGGCTGTGGTTCTTGGCCCATTTGTAATGATGATTAGCTCACTTTGGATTCTCTTGAAATCTGTTCCTTTTTTCCCCCCTCAAACAGCAACTTGTTTCCTTCCGTTTCATCCATTCTATCATGCTATCGAATATTAGAACTTCACACATCATTTTTACTTGTTTTTTGTCATTTAACTATTATGAAGTTAGGCACTATTAGGTACAACTTATCAGAATGTGTAGAACTTTCAAGTTAATTATCTACAGCAATGCTATTAATCTAGCATTTCTGAACTCAGGATCATTTGCAACAACTTTTTGGATAATAATAAAAAAAATACTGCAGACCTCACTGATCATGTTTTATGAACAAATGTCATTCTTCCTTATGAACTGTTTAAAATGCTAACAAAATTAGTTGTTTTGAGGTACTTCAATCCATTTTAAGTAAATATTGTATCTTATCAATCTGGAGGTAAAAATAGTTCTACATAAATAGCCATTCATTTATCAATTATATTAATGGATCCACATCTTTTGTAGACTAGCTAAAATTTTTGTCCTTAAAAAGAGAAGGTAGTAAAGAAGGATTTCTCTAATACTGATATCTAAAGCAATTTAAGTAGTCAAGTTACTTTATTTTGTATTTTATATTATCAATGTGAGTACAGTAGAATATTTTTAAATGTCTCAAATTACTTACAGCTTATCCCCTACATTTTTTATATCCTCACAATTCCCACAATATAATTTACAATTCTTTCTCTTACAATCTATGGACATAGGGAATCTCATCCTTAGAATAAATTCATTCTTAGAATAAATTAAATATATAAATTTATCATTCATAATTAGTGATTGCAATCACTAAATTTAAAAAGCAGCCTACTACAAACTTGAAAGAGTAGTTATGGTAGAAGAGGTGAAGAATAGGAAAAATGTGTGCTGCTCTTTGTGTTCAATTATAAATTATTTTCCCAAGCCTCTGAAATTTTAAAGATACTCTATGCATCACTAATGTATTTATGCCAAAAAAAGATAAACAATTAAAGAAACTGCCTGGACAACACCCCCACAAGCTCTATAAAACACACATAACGATTATTAAGTAAAGCATTCACTTCTCATTAGAGGCAGTGTTAATTAATGAAACATTTGAATTTCTCTTAATAATTTTGAGTTGTGCAAGATATGTTAAGTCTCTGCCTCAGTTTTCTCAAACATAAATCATGCATACAATATTTCCAAAAAGCTTCAAAGAATGTAACACTTGTATTGGTTTTCTAGGCAAGAGTTGTATATAATTAATTATAGTAGCGGTTCATGCCATTTTACAATAACACTCTTAAAAATTTTTTGGCTTCCACATATTCTATGCATTATTTAATCCACTTCATAAGTTTTGAACAGACTGGGATACAAAGGGAGGTAAAGTACAGTTCATAAGCTATTTACTGTACCCTCGATCAGTCCCTTGAACTACTATTCACCCTACTGGAAGCACTTCAGTTAGCTGAAGGAGAGGACATTGGAACAAGTACTATCTGTTTTTTCCTCCCTTACCTTTACATGGACCAGAAAGAACCAGAAAATACAGGGAATATTATACTGCTTCCACAAGACAGAAAGCAAAATGTGTGGCTTCACTGCAAATGAGAAAGTTTCTGGGTAACTTCTACCAGTTTTGTTTCCAGCTCCTTGAGACAAGTATGTCTTCCTCTGATGACAATAGCCAACATTATTGAATGTTAACTCTTTTCAGGCATTGGGTTATGAACTGTACATACACTCTTATTTTCCCTTCATAGGATTCTCATAAAGTAGGCCTAATTATTAGTCTAATTTTAACCTCATTTTACAGATGAAAAAAAAATGAGTATGGAGAGGTCATGTTATCTACCTAATATCACAATATTAGTAACAGCATGAAGAATCTGTAGTCTAGGAACTTATCTCTGTGGTATACATCTAGGTTGCTCTTACTTGCCAGAAGATCTCAGAAAGGCACCATTGTCCACTGACCCCATTATTTCCTTAATTTTGTATATATTTTACTTAATTCTTTAAAGTTTGTCTAAAAATGTTATCAATGACTAACGGTGGGGCAGTTTTGTGAACTCTGTATCCATCAACTCTGTATTTTACTTACTTTCAGCTTCCTGCTTCCTCCTTTTCAAATAGTGCATAATAGCAGGCACTTCCGTGGACTTCATATACCTGGTGGAAGATAAGGAAAGGCATTAGATCCTTTTTATTGCCTTCAGTGGAACTCAGAAAGTGAAAGCCATAAAATCAATCCCACAATAGTTTTAACCTCATAATAAGAGGAAAAATATAATCAAATTTATGCTGTTACTTCCATTTTTTATGCCATCTATTCTAGATTATATTTTCCTAGATAGCAGTAACTCTAAGGACCTAAAGTCACAGCTAGAGTGACAGACACAGAAAAAGAAATACAGGAACAGAATCCAGAATGTCCTTCAGCCATAAGAACATGCCAGAGAAAGACAAAAAGCCCATTATCTACAAATCATCATTCTTATTATAATCCATATTTATAAGGCTGTGAAGTTCTACAAATGATTTAAATTGAGGTTGTTACTATTATTTTTAACTGAAGATGGATTAGGATGTCCAAAATTTCTTTCTAACCTAAAGTTAAAAAAAGGGAAATAAAATTTAAATTTATTTAAATTTAAATAGCCTGGTCAATCCATTTTCCTTAACCATGGGAAGAACCATGACCTGGAAAACCAGAATCAAATTGTGACATTAATTGACAGGAGGAAAAAAAAAGTGCCCCTCTTCATTCTTGATGATTTTTCACATTCATTAAAAGTTAACATCTTAACATATCTTGGAATAAAAACTATAAAATACACATAATTATCTGAATGTAATTTTTTTCATACTGCAATTAAGAAGGACTATATGATTTGAGCTTTTGCACCCTTTTATGCTCGAAAAATAATCTAACTGAATGTGTGAGCAAAGAGCTGAAATGTTGCTAGGGCAATATGAAGGACAAAAGGAACTGAGTGCATGATAGCTGAAGTCATGAGGCAATCCACATGGCAGTGCAGATCCTAATCCTGGATGGAATTCATCTCACCTCAATATGAACCCAATATTTTCTCTAATACAATAGTTTTCAGAAAACAGCTTTCTCTAGCTGCCTGCCTATTCTTTCCTACCAAGGTGAAGGTCCATAAGAAATTACCCATAGGTGAGCCAAGTCACATTAATTTATCTCCTTTTCCAGAAGCTTATCAAGTTACCTCCCAAACAGTAAGAGGTCAGGGGGGATGCTGCAAGTCTGTTTATGAAGTAGTCTTTGTTACACAGCTCCATCTCTAATTAGAAAATGTGGGAAAACGGGATTCCCAAGAACAAATACCAGTAGACAAGGATTATTGAGAGTGAGGGTTGACCTAAAGCCTAACCACTACAATCAGCTTTCTACTCCTACACCCTACCCTAGTATTTAATTAACACTTATTACATAGTATTGGAAACATCCACCTCTTTATTTCCTCTTTTGTGCCAACAACCTTTACAGAAGTTTTTTTTTTTAGGTTCCTTTTTAAAAAATGCCTTGTCAGTGACCATAGTCACAGTTTAATTTACTATTCAGGTGTATTTGCAGTAACACTTTCAAAAGGATCTCATTTTGGTGATGAAATATTTGGTCACCATTCTCATTATTATATATCTCTAGAAACTCAAACAACATCTGGAACATATTTGGTAAATAATAAATGTCTGTTAAAATAGTTATTTTATCAATCATTACTTCTATAACAGAGAATGATACTTGGAATAAAAAGTAGTTAATTGCAGCATTAAAGCAAGAGAGTTCATCTTTTCGTTTGAAGGAATCACTCTGATGCCCTTGAGGTTACTAACTGCTCAGGCTTAGAAGTCAAATCAATCTGCATATCTGATGGGTAGGGTCACAAATTTCTAAAAGTCGGCTCTTCACTTGTAGCATTTAAAAAGCATTGACCTTAAAATCTCCCAAAATAAACACAGATGAATAGTTTCTATTTTCCAAACCATTTCTTCAAATCACTATTTTTTTCTAATCTGTTACATCTGCCTTGCATTTTTCCCTTTAGAGAACACAGGATAGAATGCAAAAGTCAAGAATTTCTAATGCCATATTCTCAATTCCCTTTTAATACACCCATTTGAAAATAAAGATCTTTAAAAATTAGTTCTTCACAAATGGAACAGAACTGTGCTGATCTATTTTGATGATGTTTACCTTTCTAATACATTTCTTAAAAAAATAAAAGGTAAACTTCAGAGAGAAAGAGACACACACAAGATCACTCTTGAGATACTACTGTACCTGTCTGTATCTCCAGTACCAGGAGTTCCCAGTTTATATTCAGCTTCCAAGTATACACAGGCATATAAACTTTAAAAGTATTTCTCAGTTATAATTTTTGCCATGGTTTCTTGGAAGTAGTTGTCAATTAACAAGTATTTGTTAAAAAATTGCTTAAACTCAACTACCATCATTTTACCAAGGCTCCAACATGGATTTTGTTTATCAGTTCCTTATATTTTCATTGTGTCCTGATTATCCATCAATACCCTCAGCGATGATATTTATTTGTAAGCAGTTTTGATATTTCTAACAGTGCTATTTAACACAGATAGAAATCCAAATAGTTAAGGTCTATAAGGTAGTCAATGAAACAAGATCTATTTAATTTACCAGTGTTTAATGTAATAAGGCTTAAGGATGATTCAATAAATTAAATCACATTCTTGCCTAAAATAATAGCTTTACAGCAGTATTTTCCCAAGTATTTCATAGCACAGTATATCTGTGATAGCTCAATGTTAGTAGGACCTCAATGCCTATAATATCACTTTCCTAACTATAAAAATAGTTCATGGAGGAAGCAACAAAAGCATCAATTCATCTTCAAATTAAAAGAATCAGTGTTTCAATTCTAGTTAGGTTATAGACAATTGCCAAATATCATTACTTGTATTATAACAACCAAAAAGAAAATCAGATAATATTTTTAAAAACCATAATTTTTATTAAAGCCATTGAAGAGAATGATAAGCACAAAACAGTGGCACTTTTATTCCTGGAGTTAATTCCCTAGCTTGGATATTAACACTTGGAGGAAATTAAGAGACTTTATTGTAATAAGGAAAATGAGTTGATTTTTAAAAAACATTGTGGATTGGCATGATAAACTGAAATTGAAGAAGCCCCAAACACAAAGCTGATTCTCCTCAATCAACATTTCTCCCCCATAGGACTTTTGCTCAGAAAGTGTAAATTGAAGACTGGGCTAAAAAATAAATATTTCTTAGTCTTAACAATGCTAAGGATCCAGAGCATTGCTGAAAGAAGGTCCTGGTTCCATCCTAAAGACACTAAATACAAGAGCTGAACCAAACTAACAAAGGGTACAACCCAGGTCCAACATAGTTCAATCCTACTTTGATGAGAAAGATCATCCCTTCAACCTTGCCTGTCTGACAGTGGAACTAATGAGCACTTTCTGGAAAAAAAAATATCCATTTCCATCTCTAATAATGTGAAAAATAACTTTATGCACAATATTTGACATAAAGTTAAGAATAGGAGAAATATGAAGCAAAAATATGTGCCCTGTGATTGCGGAATAAAACAATAGAAGCAGACCAACAAATGACCCAGATATCCAAAATAGCAAAGCCTTTAAGATAACCATTAAAAATATATTAAAGGATTAAGAAAAAAAGACAGACAAAATGATGGAGAAGTTGGAGCATTTAAAAAGATAAATGGAGGGATAGGGCAGAAAAAAAAATTTTTTAATAAAAAGATATGTGGAATCCCTAAAAAATAACCAAATACAAGTTGCTGAATTGAAAAATATATATTTGAGTTTAAGAATTTATTGGATGGACTTTATATTAGAATGGCCACAGAAGAATAAAGGATCAGGGAATCAGACACTTGTTGGACAATACCACTAATCTAACATATGTATATCCGGAATCACCATTAATGACACACACTGACGTTATGTGCCTCTTATTATGATGCACTGAGAAGGATATAGCATTACTTGTGTGGTTTTCTCACATTCAAAGAATGCATTCTCTGAATTTAATCATCAAGAAACATCAGACAAATCCAAATAGTAAGAAATTCTGCAAAATAATTGGCCATTTCTCTTCAAACATATGAAGGTCATGAAAGACAAAAAAAAAGACTGAATAACTATCAGATTGGAGGAGATTTAACAGCATGACAACCAAATGCAATATGGGATCCTTGAATAGAAATTTGTAAAATTGGCAATTGAATAAGGTCTATAAATGAGTTAGTAGTATTATGTAAGTGTTTGTTTGGTTTTACTCCTTCTACTTTGGTTAAATAAACTATTAACCTTTGTGCAAGAACTTTCAATTCTCTTTTTGCAATTTTACATATGTCTCAGATTATTTAAAAATAAAACATTAAAAATAAAAAGCAAGCCACTTTTACAAGTAATCAAAATCCTTGTAGTTAATATGCAGCTACAAAATAGACAGATACTCTAATTAACATGGCATGAAATACATATTAAATTGTGCTTTATACTTTGCAGGAGTATCTTCCTTGGAGACTACTATAGTAATAATACTTTGCTTAAAATATCTCTCAAATACTTTTTTCCAGAACTGCCACAAAGATTATGTGCCACTGAGAATATTGATTACTTTATAAAAGTGGGATTTTTTTCACTATTATCCAAATTAGACAGATAGATAGGAATGTATATGTATATATTCAGACATTAATGAATATATATACAATTTCTACATATTGAGTTTTATATTGAATATTCACATATTCATTCCACCATCCTAGGTCCATAACAGTTACATCTGCTTTTAAATATTATGATCACCTACAAAGAATAGATTTTCTACCATTGAAGATAATTAAAATAAAGTCCATTGTAATAATTCTTAAAGAAAAGTAACAAAATACTCTTGGGCAATGATAAATGCATTGAAATGGATACACAAAATCTTCTAAAGTGACAGCATAATGTGTGGCAGCACCCATAATTTCTGCTATATGTTTATTAAATTGATTTCATTCCAGGTTTGGTGATAATATACTTTAAGGATGCAGGGGGTACATTATGAAAGCTGTAATTCAACAGTGTCAGCTAAAAGTGTATGGCTGACTTGCCAAACAGCACTTACCCTGTTATAATTGCTTTGATTATGTTACAAATCAATACAACTGAAAACAATTTACATTAGTTGGTTACATTTGAGAAAGAAGACCTATGGATAATAGCAGTAATTCTGAATGTCCCTATAAAAATCTACTTTATGGCTTCCCATACCCAATAAAATGGAAATGACATTTTGCATTTCAATTATTGCACAAAAAGCATTTCTAGGGTACTAACAACCAGCTGGTAATGGCCTTTTTCATGTGATGGTATAACATTTTTTAACTGTAAAATAAAAATCATGTTTTATGTCACTTTCTGCCGTTAGTTTTTCCCTCTTACCCTAATCAATCATGGTAACTCTTATATAGAAATCTACTTACAAGTTCTTTAATGACCCAGTTGTGTGAAACATCAATTTAGTATTATTTACAAAATGAAGAACATAAACATAACTATTGATTAATTGGATTAATTTTATTAATTCAACATAACTGTATATTAGGAAAATACTGACATTCTTTTTTCTTTTAATTGATTTTGATCTATATAAAATTTATTACATTATTCAAATACCACCAAAAGCTTGAGATGTCATTAATTTTTATTCAAAATACATGTAGTCAGCATCCTTTCTGGTATAAAATAATTTGGAATATTATCTCAAAAAGATGTATTCTTAAACACAAGAAATAATCAAATTCTATACTGGTTTGAAATAATATTATGCTAAAAATACATTACAGGTATATATACCACAAATCCTACAATGCAATATTAAAACCTTTTTCTTTAACATTCATATGCCTTTTAAAGAAATTTTCTGCAACTTTCTCCATCCTGTTGATCTGAATTATTATTTGAAATCATTTAACTTCCTTTTGCTGTTTTTTTTATAATGCTTATATTCTGTAAATGAAAATTTAATTTTTTTATTTGAAAATTATTTTACTTTATTTTAAATAATCTAATAAGGTATGGAACTCTGGGTTAACTTCTCTTTTGTTACACACTTTAAAGTTGTTGTTGATCTTTTCTGATGATGAATCTTACCTTTGAATCACAGTTCCTCTGAAAGTAACATGTCATTTTCTCTGTTTCTAAGCTTTTCTTATCTTTGGATTTTAGCAATTTGACCATAGTGTGCTTACATGTGGTTTTATTCTTATCATGCTTGGGTTTCCTTGAACTTTGTAGATCTCCTAGGAGATAAATTTTACCAAATTTCAAAAACATTTTGCCATTAATTCTTCAAATATTCACTCTGCTCTGTTTTCTCTTGTGTCTCTTTCTTAGACTCTAATAATATGTATTTTAGATTGTTTATTAATGTCTTGCAGGTCTTTTGTCTCTGTTCATTTGTTTTCAATTTTTTTCCGATATTTTGAATTGGATGATTTCTGCTCATCTATCTTCAAGTTCCTTGACTCTTCTGCTGGCTCCAATTTGACTTTAAGCCCATTCATCAAATTTTTCACTAAAGTTATTGCATTTTGTAGTTCTAGAATTGCCATTTGACTATTATAATTTTTAATTATTTGCTTACATTTTCCCAGTGTTCATTTATTACAGGAATTTTCCTATAAATTCTGAACATATTTACATGCCTAATTTAAATAACTGCAGCATTTTGGTCACCTCAGGGCTGGTTTCTATAGACTGCTTTACTCTTAAGTATGTGTCACTTATTAAATTTTTTTTCATATATCTTTAACTTTGGATGGATAAGGACATAAAGAAGACCATTGTGTTGTCTCTGAATAATGATTTTTGTTCTAGTATAGTTAATCCGAATAAACTCAAACTCTATATCCTGCTTCTATATAATGGGTAGCAGTTGATATTTCTGCTTAGTTTTTTTTTCAACTGCTTTTCCACAGGGTCCCTTTATGTCTTAATGTATATAATTTAACAGTCATCTGGTTATGAGGGTATTTTTGAGATTTCAGCTCTCCTATAATCTTTCCCTTCAAGAAGTTTCTCCCCTAAACTTCTGACTGTTCCTCCAGACCTTAACTCTGTCCTATGACAGTTAAACCTTATACATTTGTGATTTTCTGAATCTCAAGTTATGTATGATTCAGGGAGTGCTTTCAGGCAAAAGGCCACAAAGTCACACACCTTTCACATTCCTATTTCTCTTTTATGGGTAAACTCCTGTACAATTTCTATTTACTTTTTATTGCTTTCCCGTGCTTCGAAATAATTGGGTTTTAGAATTGTTACCTTTTAGGATGATTAGTCCAACCAAACAAGCTACTCTGTCATTACCAGCAGCTGAAATACCATTATTTTTAAACCTAAAGACATTTTCCTGTTAAAAAATCAAGGTCATAAATAAGTTTCATCTTTTTCTATCAGAAATTTTGTTAGCTAAGATGTTGCATTTTCCTACCTTAAATCTCCTAGGTGGTTGTTCTACTTTTCACAGCTATTTCATGGTCCACTGGATTGTCTCTTCAGCATACAGAATGTTCAAACCATAAAATCGTATTTGCTAACAGAGGAAAATAATATTTATCAAATTTCTAATCTATAGTAGGCACTGTACTAAACATTTTGCAAGTTATTTCTTTTAACATGTGTCTTACACCAAAATCCATGCTTGATTTGAAAGACATGGTACTCTATTCTACTTACAGATTGGATGTGAATGATAATAACAATGATGGCAACTGCTCTTGGATCTGATATTTTATCTGCAAAGTTACTGGAATTCCAGTTCCTGCCATTACAACCACAGGGTGGTCATACATTCTTTTATATATTTAAACATTTTTCCCTGATGCATCCAGTACCCTATACCATACCACCTATTAATGGCTTTAGATGCTCTTATTTTCTGTATATGAATTATATGGCACTACATTTGGTGGTTTTCATATGTGATCTGTTATTTCCACTCAATAGTAGTTAAAAGCATGGGTTCTGTAGGAGACAAGCCTGAGTTTGTCCGATTTTACTCACTTCCTAGATATGGAATATGATAAACATTGTTTGACTTATTTGAGCTACAATTTCCTTATTTGTTCATATGGTTAATAATAATTTTTATCTTTTAGGATTATTTTGAGATTTAAATGTGACAATGCATGAGCAAAACTACAAACTCTTATGCTGTAAATATTCCCAGTTGTGAAATACATAAGTCTTTCATCATAGTAAAATAGGGCTATTTACAGGTCCTTTAAACTTCACGTCAATAATTTCTTTTGTTTCCTTTATCTAATTTCTTTTGAATACTTTGCAATTTTTCAAATTTGTCAGCACAGGAGATTAATGCTGCATGACAAATTCTGCCAGATTGAAAGTGATAATGACCTTTAGTTTATTTGCTGTAAGGATTAATGAGTTATTTTGAGACCCAGTGTCATCTGTAAAAGCAAAAGTTGGAATACTTAAGATTAGATGTATTTTTAATGCACACTATGAATAATAATGGATTATAAACTGACAAAATGTCAGAGGGAAAAGTTGAAATCTCGCTCTTCCCTTCCTCGTGTTTTTATTTCATCTTGATATTATCATATTTACATAATTTTTAAATGCAGAGTTTTAAACACCATGTTTGATTTTATGAGTATAACACAGCCACTTGAACTGCTTGATTTTTATCAATTTCAGTATCACAATGACAGAAGGAAGTAAAGAGTAGTAACCTAGTAATTGCAGATAACTGCTTGATTTTTATTTTTCTTCTTTGGAAAAGCTACATTAGTTCTGGAGAGTAAGTATAATATCATTCTTTAAGTTATCTCTTCATACAGATAATTCTTGGATAGTAAGTTTTGGTAGGGATTCTAAAAGCTGAATTTATCTAAATCACAGACCACTAAGGGGCATAAATGAGCAAATTACATGCTTCTACCAAGTCCACGTTATATTCCAGTGAGAAAATTCCAATTTTATATACATACATATAAATGCATTTAATTCATACTCTGGATTTATATATGTCATTTAGGCTCATACATTTAAATCTTAAATATTTAAAGTTTATAAATATTATATATATTAAAGATCAACTCATGACCAGATCTACAGAACTATTGACTTGCACTTAAATTAATATTGTATATAATTTCTACAGAATCCCTATAGAAAAAAAAGTGTCTATTTTCAAAAAATGCTTAAAAGATTAAACTGGTATATCAGAAAATATAGATAAAGATAACTTTCAAACAGTAAATCAGCTGCAACCATTGCAGTTAACTATTTTCCACATACAAAGTAATTATTTTGATAATGGGGAATGGCTGACATAACAATATGTGATGGGTTGTTAACTAAAAAGCTGAGTTTAGACGATGCAAAATTTCTCCTGTAAGTCTGCCTCACCCTTCTGAAATATCCCCCATCCCATTGCTTGTGCTCTCACACCTGCAAATGTCTGAAAGGGTTGGTTTACTATCTGTGTGAACATTTTAGTGCCTATTTTACCCCTGATTCTTGGTGGTCTGTTGCTGCACTGACACTTTGTCAGGGCCACCCTGCCTCTAGACAGCCCTCTTGGACAAAGGCTCTTTAAGATGGCTCCAGGCCTGCTTTAATGCTCTAATGCCCTGATCTCTACAGCCACACTACTTTGAGTTCTCCAAAGAAGCTTCCAACTTTGGTTTTAAGCCACTTCCTTTGTAAATAATCTTATTAGTCTTGCACTTTGCTTTAAATGTAGGAATTCTTGACATCAGTTGTGTGGTTCTTGGTATTTGGGGCCTTGGTCAAAGTTAAAGTCCCAAATTAGTTTCCTGTGTCAAGGGGAATACAGAATGCAATCAGTCATACATACATATATTCAATTTATTTTAGAAGGTAGGCTGTTTGGGATCTAGAGCAGGGGAAGAGAAGTTAGCCATAGTAAGAAGAGGGACACTTTCTCCCGCCTAGTAAAAAGAAAGGAGTAAAAATTACAGAGAGAGGTATTTTGTAAATCTGGTGACAATTTAGGCTTATTTTTTACTCCTGTCCAAATATTCTCCTTTCCAACTGCATATAAAATAAGAGATTAAAATATTGCATACTCATAATGAGGTCTCGGCAGGAAAGTTTTAGGAAATAGAAACAAAGCTATCATAATTTTTGATGAAAGAGTAAATGCTTTTATTTTAACATTGGATGGGATCAAGTATCTTATAAACATATAAGCACATTCATAAACAAAGCCTTTTTATTACTGAAGTACAAAAATAAATTATATTGGGAAAAATGAAATTAAAAGCTATAATTTCCCATGTTTGCAGAAAAGCCAGCATACCAGGTGCTATCTATTTGTTATACAATTTGCTATAAACAAAGAGCTTTAAGGTAGCAAACTGATTGTTTTAAGATATTCTCCAATTTTTATTAAAGCTCTCTGAGGAACAATTAAAAGAAAACATTTGTATTGTATAATTGATGTGTTGTAAATTGTACAATTAGACACAGGGAGATCCATTAGTTATCCATCACCATTTAAAATGTATAACTTTCTATGCATTGTTACCCTTTATTTTTGTTTGACTAAAAATGAAAAGAATAAACTTTACTGCATTTTGTATGCTGCAGAAGGGAATATTTAATATTCTCAGAGCATCGTATGGTTATACAGATGCATGAGATATTCTAGTAAGAAAAAAAAAATACATTATACCTCTGGCATGTAAGCAACAAAGGGAAAATTGCTTTCTACTCCAAAGGAAAAAATCACAGAATTATAGAACATAAAACTTTAGGATTTCATTAAAACTGTTTTCTTGTCAGAGGTGTCTAAGACTTCAGATTTTAGAAAAGCAATCGTTTAGACTTAACTCACAGTGATGTCTTAAACCCCACCTCCTACACATTGATATGATTAATATTCCAGGATCTACTATGACTCATCCTCTTTTGATAAATTTTAGTACCTATTTTCATTTCATTCAGAGGCAGAAATGCAGTTAAAACACAGACTCAGGAATGCAAGTCCCTGAGTTGGCATTTTGGCTCCAGAAACTGTTAGCTATAAAACCTTGGACTTAATGTGCCTTAAGTTCTTCATATATTAAATGAAGATAATGTGTTTACCTCTGAGGGTCCTAGGATTAAGTCAATAGTGTCTGATACATAGCAAATGCTTTTGATAAAATTAACTATTTGATTATCTAGAGATTGATTGATAATTGTATGAGTAATAAGTATTAAGGCACACCGTATTTAAATTGAAATAAATAATTTATCTGAAATTTAAATGTAACTGGGAGTCCTGAATTTTATCTCACAGCCCTATCTCTGACATTATCATTCATCCTGATTCATCAGTTTTCCTGTGCCAATGTTTGCATTTTGTTATATTTATTTTTATATTAAATCATGTCTTACATTCTGAAGTCAGGTTGTGTTGGATATTTGATATGGATATATGTACATAAACAGCATGCCCAAATATAAGAATGTACATTTACATCAAGGACACGTAAGTGGCCACATAATAATGCATAATAATGGAAATTTAAGCTATGGGAGTGGATAGACTTATGCAATATATATAGTTAGAAAGGAAAAAAAAAGTTTTAGACAGGACCCCAAGTATGAGGCTGAAAATAAGGGCAGAAACTTAATTATTTCTACATCTATTTCCCTAGGCTTAACTAATGGTTTACAGCTCCAACTAAAAATATCCATCTGCATTTCTATAAGTTCATCAAACAAATTATTTTCCAAATTTGATTATGTTATATACTAAATAAATCCTCTTGCCCTATTTTCAGAGGCTGAAACCTCTACAGACTATATTACAGAGGTTCTCTGGTCTCTGATTTCCTTTTGGGATTAATCAGTGGGGGTCTCTGAAAGGAGATAAAAGACAGGAATGAGAGAGGTTGGATGTTTACTGACCAGAATCCCTTCCTATCCCCAGCTTAATTCTGGCGATGGCTGCCGCAGCTCTAGCTGCTTCCGGCTTGATGAGTAGTAGTGTCTGGCTGCCTTATTGTTGGTTCCCATCACTCCGAACATGCCTTTGTACAAAGCTTTTTATTAAATTAGTTCTAGGCAAACCCTTTCAAGTGTACCATCTGTTTCTGGCTGGGGGCCTGAATGATCCATCACCTATAAATTCCAGACTTAACTCTTAAACAATTGCAAGAGTAATCAAGTATCCCTAATAAACAGAAGCTGGCAGCCGATCTTCAAATATACAAATATAATATGTATTGAAAGGCAGGGGGCTTTCCTCAGAGAGGAACATAAATAATTCAGAAATTACATCCATTCCTAAATAAGCAAGTGCCCAGCTGCATACTGTGATTTATATTCTCTTGATTTTTTTCATATAAGCTTCAGTAGTATAGTGTTCCCTAGCCTTTTATTTAAAGTCTGTTTAACTAAAATATAAAATAGTAAAATAGTCTCCTGATGTTTACAGTACTCTCATTTCATCTCTAAAAGATGTGTATCCTTGAATAGTAGTTGTGAACACCAAAGCTATTTTCTGTGGGTTTTCTTTCTTTTATGCAACTCCCTCAATTTTTTATCTTTATGTTGTTCATTTCTTTCTCAGTAGGAAATCCTCAGTGCCATTTCTTTTTGAGAAATAATTTATCCCTAGTGCTGTCAGGACCCTTATCATCTGTGGATTGAAATTTATGCCTCCCATAAATCAACTTGATTTAAACTTCCCTTCTGTGTCCCTTTGCTTCTTCCCTCATTCTTTCTGTAATCTTCCTCTCCCCACTGTCTTATTTCCTTTTGACTATTCATGGTACAGGTATTTAGCCTGGCCACACAGTTATATGTTAGGGACAGTCTTTCCAAGCTGATTTATCCTAGTCATTCAGTATGATGTCCCTTAAGTTCTAATGAGGCAGCATCTCAAAGGCTTGCTCTCTAGCTAGATAGTAGCTCTATCAACAGAATCCTGATGGTCAATTTTATAAAATCCTCAAAACCCTAGAGAGACTTATTTCTGTCCCGTTGGGAAGTGAGGATACTCAGAGCAGTTTTTGAAGATGCAGGCAGGTTCACTCTGATTATAACCTGCCAATAAGAAAATGCTGAAAGACTAAATTGGGTTAGACTATTATACGGACTTCTAGTCCCAGAAAAAGGAGAAACCTGGTGGACTGAGAGCATTTAGAAGTGTCATCCTTCTTCCCTCTAAGGAGAAAGAATTTTTACATATTATTGGGAAATATCTATAATGTGAGTGCACAGAAGGGTGACTAATGCCTCCATCTAAGAATGTAACATCAAACAGATGAGCTTTCTACCAGAACTCCCAATTCTTCTGTCAATTTAATATTCCAGGAAGACAGAATGAATTACTTTTATTGCCCAGGCATTTAACAGAAATGCAATATATATGATCAAAACAAATTCTTTAGAACTCAAATGCTTTAGAGTTCAAGCCTTTGCCGAAATGATTACTCTTTTAGATTCACAGGAGAAATACACAGAGGATACCATCTTACATTTCAGACTATTTGTGACAAAAGGCTTTTTTAGGGCCCACAGCCTTAATCACTGACTCTGTTAAAAATGATTTTTACCTCTAAGTGATTTCTCATTCTGACAATTCAAAGGACACTTTTAACAATAAATGAAATAAAGACTCTCAACTAAAGAAAGTCATATTTGTAGCATTAGCTCATGGTCTCATAGTACTTCCTATTTTCTGAGTATAATTTGTAATTTTTTCACCTAACTAAACTCACTGTCTTATGTTTTTCTAATATCCACAGCAACATTGGAGAATGTAACCAAATTATGTGGATCTTACTAATAGCAGTTTGAGAGTCTGAACACCACTAGAGAAATCCATAGAAGCAAAGTGTTCTTCTCACCCTGCAAAAGTCCTTCTACTCCTGGCAGTCTCAAGACAACTCATCCAGTCTCTTCGATGAGTATTGAACTCTTTCACTGTTGTCAGGTAGGCTGAGATCCTCTCCCTGTGTCTCTGTTATCCTAAACTCTGCAGCTTTGTGACGGATTCAACATGATGTGGACTGATGTGGACATGGTTTTGATCTATGTAATAACTTGTCCAAGGCATTCATGTTATTTCTTCAAGGTCTTTACTCTGCTGTATACTAATTTTTCTTTCTTTGCCATCTACTTTATTCTTGCTGAGGTGTCTTGATAGTATGTATAATGGATTTTGCTACAAGTCCACAAAATGGTCTCTCAATTTCTTGAAGTGATAAAGATACGATTTTTTTTTTGCTCACTCTTCCAGCTCTCAGATAAATAACAATTACAGACAAATCTTCAAAGGGTAGGTCAAAGGTCAAATAACAGAAGTTCTTTCAAAAGTGTCCTTTCTTACATAAAATCAGCAAGTCATTCTGGGCAGAACTCTTCTCTATTCCATTTTCTTACAGTGATGACTAACTAAGATCAAAATAAAGAACTTGGAACTTAACATACAGTAAATATATAATAAATATTGTCATTATTATATATTATTATATTCCTATTACTATAAATAGCTTGTGAGAACAAGAACACTGGACTTCAATCAAGATTTTAACTCTACTCCCTATGGACTGATAAATAAGCCACTTATCTATTTGGTCGCCCCCATCCTAGTCAAGCTTCACTTACATAAACACTTTAATAGAATTTCCCTGCTAGCACAATAAAGTCCAAATTCCTGTGCAAAGTATATAAGGCCCTTACAATTTGAGCCTTGATTTTCCATTTTCATACCACTGCAACATCATACCACCAATCTATCATAAACTATAAACTATAAACTGCTTGCTATTTCATATCATTGACCCTACACATGACATTCTTCACTTAAAATGCCCTTACACCTCTTTTTAAAATAAATTCTTAGTCATGAAAAATGGTTAAAATATTCTGTGAGACTCTCTCAGAATCCTCCAATTAGTTATTACTCCTAATATGCTCATATATAGTTCCATACCTATTTATATTTTAGTACCTATATTGCTCTGGGCTTGTCTTTTTTTTCTCATCCCCACCCCTGGGCTTGTTTATATACTGTTTATATCCTTATTACAGATGAAGTTTTCACTCAAGAGCTGGAATATTCTTCCTATAACCTCAGCACTGGTCCTCGGTCCAAAACATTGGTAGAAAAGTAACTGAATAAACAAAAGGCATTATTCTAGGCTTACAAATTCTGATTCATAAAATTGGGAAGTTACGGCTAATGATCATTGAAGCAAACTCTATAATGTCATTATTCATAGATGATTTTTTTTTCAAAAGATGTTTCAATTTTATTAGAATCCATGTGTAGTTCAACCTAAAGAAATTTATTACACAATGTATTAATTTTGTCAAATATGCACAGTGTTATTGTTGCAGAATAGATAATATCAAGGAAAATTTTTATAAAGGCAGTGGTTGAAGCAATATGATTCAGAGAGTTTCCACTTAAAAGAGAGATGAATAGTTTGCCGCAAACCAATATTCCTGCAAAGAACAACCAAGAAATCCAGATATAATTTAAAGAAGTTATCAGTTTCAGGGTACAGTGGACCTGCAGAAGTAATGAGGACCAGAGGGCCTAAATTACAATAGAGAAGAGCTTCAGCAATTACCTTATGGACAACCACCTTTTCCCTGTAGGCATTTGCCTGTTCTGAGAATGGGCTAGTGCCTGAGAATTCAGACTTTGCTTGGTAATAGGACTACCTCTAAGGGACATAAAAACCAACAAAGCTTTGGTGATCCTTGGGAGCCAGAATGACATAAATGTCAAATCGGCAAGCTTCTCAAGAAATTTCCTGAATTATTAAGCTATGCAAAACAAGGGATTCAAGAAATGAGCTTAAAAAAAAAAAACCCAAAAACTCTGAAAAGCAGAATGGAATTTGCTACATTCTCATGGCACTAAGATAAAGACCTTTCAAGGAAATGAGCACCAATAAACATACTAGATTATCAATTGGAGCCCCTGGAAGGCTATGGCCTGGAAGCAAGGTATGGAATAGATGTAGATGCTGGCATGCTAAAAGGCAAGAAAAATCACGGCCTGAAATAACAAGGCAAGCACGAGAACCAAACTCAGATAGATATGACACAGATATTGAATTATCAGATAGGAACTTTAAAATCACTATGATTCATATATAAAGACCTGTAATGTAAAAAGTAAACAACAGATGGATAACAACAGCAGAGAGAGAAATTCTATGAAAAAATAGAAAGGAAATGCTAGACATAAAAAGCACTGAAGTGAAGAATGCCTTGATGCACTCCTCAGTAGATTAGACACAGCCCAGGAGAGAATCAGAGAGCTCAAAGATATGGCAATAGAAACTTTCTGGACCGGTTATCACAGAGATTGCATATCCTCAACCAGGAAAGAAACACCAGTTCACGGGCCAAGACAAAGGACCTACAAGAAATATACTAGGTACAAGTTTAGTGATGGGAGGAAAAGAATTAAAAGCAAAATTGGTAATTGAGAGTAAAATAGGGTTAAAATGTAGGGAAATAATATAAGATTAAAACCAAATAGGTGGGAAATGGTACTTGTATGTATAATTTATAATAAAAATCATATTCACTAAATAATTATACAATATATCAATTCACTTGCTTCTTTGAGAAATGACCCTAAATTAATCTTTTTTAGATGAGAACTTAAAGACAATCTCACTTTAGCCAATGGAATTGCTATAAAACCTTTTAAAACATTTTAATTCTATGACTTCTGTCTCTGTCTCTGTCTCTGTCTCTCTCATCTATTTGCTACCACCAAACGTATCAGGAATTCCTCTTCACAGGGCTCTTTTCTCCTTCTATATTTAACATGTGTTGACCTTCAAAATACTCAAAAGCCCTATGCCTAGTACTTCACAGCAACCAATAAAATCTTCATTATACAAATGAAGACACAAAGAAGCAGAAGCAAAAATGCATGACCTCTTCTAAAGTCATACAACCATCAAATAAAAGAGGTAGGACTTGATGCTGGTAATCTTAATTAAAAAATCCATTACTTTTCATCTTACTACATTGTATTTCACATCTTCTATGGGGTTAGCTAATTCCTACTGCTGACTAAAGTCACCATATCTAGACTTTAAAGGGCATGATTAGTAGAAATGAATTCTTAGTTTTACTTTATGAAATTCCAATCAACCTATATAGTGTAGCTGTAAAAGTCAGGAGTATCTTGGCTATTTTGGAAAAAATTATTGAAACCTTACCAAACCTATTTAGTTTTACTGATCCTTCATGCACACCAGGAGAGCTTAGATGAATTCTCCAATATAAAAGATTGGACATGTTTAAGATCACCAGAACAACTCTATTCAGAGCTTAGGAGAAGATAACAGGACACTCTGACCTGGTGACATCAACCTTCCAAACACCCCCAGCTATCTTCTATAGACAGAAATGTAGTCCTAATTGTGGCCACATCTTTTTTTCTCTCATGAGTTTGAATGGAATATCCCTCACATCTTATCCAAAATACATTTTACCACCCTTTATTGGACTCAATTCATCACTTTCTAATATTAATACTATATATTTTAATTATTTACTATTTATGGGCTATATTTCTCCATTTATCTTGATCCAGGGTCAAGGTAGTTTCCCTTACTCATCACTATTTTACAAAGCACTTAGTATGTCCTATATATTGTGTTTAGTACTGGGGATAAAATATAAACAAAGCTCAGACCTTGCCCAGAGAGTTTAAATCTACTAGAGAAAATAGACATGTGAATAAGATAATCCTAATACTGAATCATAAATTTCTTTAGAGACATAAACCAAGAACTCAGGGTTTGTTTTTCATATACTCTCTTATTTCCTTTACTTCAATAATTACTATCCTCGATGGCACCAAACTTCCTTGGCCATTTCAGCATCAAAAATTATTTAGTATAAAATGGCCATAAATAAAAACCAAGTGACATTTTCATTCTTTTACTTCTTAACCAGGTTAGACCAATCTTCATCCACATAAAGATATTGCAGAAAGGGAAAAAGTGTTTGCTATATATACATCACTTTCAAGCTTCAGGAATAATTATAATTAAATAAATGCTGTTATCTCCTAAGCACAGCCATTTAAATTCTACTAGAGAGTCTTGGCATTGTTATGCTTAATAAATGCAGTTCCTAAAATATGTACAAATTAATTGAGTGAATTTAATTCATACATATGCTATAGCAGTAAGACTTCAGAGTGATAAATATAATTAACAAGAGAATACCAACAAGGCATGGTGTATCCTGTCATATCTACCCATTTTTTATTATTAATCATAAAAAACACCTCAAAATTTATTATCTCAAATATTCATGATACCAAATCACTATAATTAAGAGCTCAATGGCTCCCCTATTTGTCTATTAAACAAAGTCTCATGGGCTCCATTGAAGGAGGTATGCTTTAAGAATTGCTTTATTGGAAAAAACAGGTTGAGAAGATTTTTAAATAAAAAATGTCTAGAAATGTACCACATCATGCACAAAATATAATAAAAATATTTAAAATGATGTTTTCTTAATTTCATTAACTACTAACTGCCACTAATATCTAGGATGCTCTGCTCTTTGATAAATGTGAGGGCCATTTTCAAGAGAGGTCTGGCCTTGATAGGGAAAAATTTATAAGGACAGCAGTCTAGCCCAGGTGGCTCCCCTCTGTCTCTCCCTAGTCAACACAAACAACAAAAACACTCCCTTGACTTCCCACTCTGCCAAGCACCCGTTCCCAAGGTTCACTCCCTAAACTCACTCACCCTTGCCTGCTCACCTGCTGTGCACATAGGAATGTTACAGATACAGAAGCAGAAAGATATATATTGCTATATTGCTCCCTTTGCCTTTCTTTGGGGCTCAGATTTTTGGGAGATTACCCCCCTTTGAGCCCGTCAGTGTGAAATAAAGCCTCGATACTCCAAGACCTCCGAGTGCATGCTTGTTTCTTCCATCAGTGATCCAGTCCAGGTTTTTTCAGTATTTTCCGTAATGTTTTGTTCCCTGACCAGGAAACCCAACCGCATTGGCCCTTTGTTGCCACCGGTTTGGGGCAAACGGCGGGGTGGTGAAGGAACAGGTGATCACAATGGAGAAGGCACACCCTGCCTGATCTTTCAGCTGTCTCCCACCCGATTGCCCTGGGCCGGCCCTGCAACGCTGTTCCCGCTGGATTCAAGGAGGCTTGGCAGGTGAGGACCTGGTTCCAACATCGAATACAGTAAGGCCCCGGGGCCCCTGACCCAGCCAGTCCCACCCATTGGGGTGGAAAGGGAACCTGATCACCTCTCTAAGACTTCTTAGAAGTCTTACAGGTAGACATTACTGGGGGTGGGGGAATGTTTAAACTCTGGTCTGAGTGTGTGAGTGAGTGTGCAGGGCGGCTGCCATACATTGACTCCTGGTTAGGAGTTGCCCAGACTCTTCCCCCTTGGGTGTGGTTCACTTGCAACAGGCAGGGACAGGGTAGGGTCTTAGTGGCCTCAACAAAGAAGCCTGCAAAGAATCAGGCTCCGACATCTCCTTTTTTTTTTTTTCCAGCTTATAAATCTAACACAATACATTAATAAAGATACTTTTTAATTTTCTAAGGAAAAGATCCATAATTACTTAAGATGTGAAAAACACATCTAATAAATGTATATTAGCTTCAGGCATAAGAGGATATCTTTTTGCTATTACGGTCACTTCACAAAGATCCCATTTCATCAAGGTTGGGAGTCACCCACAGTCCCGTCTGACCTTGTGAGTACAGGGGCCTGGCTGCCCTTCTTGTGGTCTCTGGGGCTCCCCATATGACTGGGTCCATTAAAGGAAATGTCCTTCATCTTCTGTGTACATAGTGACAGTGGCTTAGAGGTAGGCACAGAGATGCTCCAGCGGCCCAGGATTTGTATTAGTTAGGAACTGCAGCTCCTTTTTCCCTTGAAATTTGAAGCCTAAGCCTCCACAAAATCTTGCTGGTGACCTGGAGGAAGAGCTAATACTGCCCCCGCCTTATGTCCCTCTGAGGCCATCAGCACCCAGTCCCCCGGTCCCAGACATCCTGCTGCCGTCAGCCTCCCTGACAACTCCAGAAGCAGTGAACCCACTCTCCCCCAGACCAGCAGCCATACTCCACCCTTGGGTGGGAGCAGGCCCCCTTCAAATGCCAGTGCAAGAGATGCGGGAGCCTGAAAGACATAATAAATATGGGACCATCCAGCCCAGCCAGTCCATGTTTTACTATCAACCCTCTACACAACTGACACCCCATCAGAAAAGCCACAAACCCTGGTTGATCTCATGGAATCCCTCTTGCAAATCCATCAGCTGACCTAAAAAACTGTCAACAGCTTCTCCACACCCTATTCACAGTGGAAGAGAGGAGGCAGCCAGGGTCCTTAACTGGGGTGCATGGGATGAAATCACTGTCCCCGAGGAGCACCCCGAGTGGGACTTCACCACCCCTAAGGAACAGCACCAGATCCACCAATATCAGGATGCCCTCCTCCAGGGGATGAAAGCCAGGTCCAAAAAGCCTATGAATATGACCAAAATATCTTCAGTCACTCACCAACCAGGAGAGACTCCTAGGGACTATTATGAAAAACTGTGTGAAGCTTATTGTATCCACACCCCCTTCAATCCTGAGTCACCAGGGAGTCAACAAATGGTCAGCACCTCATTCGTAGCTCAAGCTGCCCCAGATATCAGACAAAAGCTCCAAAAACTCGAAGGCTTTGCTGGGATAAATATCACTCAACTGATTAAAATTGCCAACAAAGTATATCTAAACAGAGAAGTTCAGGCCAACAGAGAGACTGAAAGAAAAATGATGAAAAAGGCCAGCTTCCTGGCAACTTCCCTAAAAGAAAAAGAGATGACCAAAAAGCAGAGAAAAGCTGGCTGCCAAGAGGGGGGAGGCATAAGACACCCCTAGCCAGGGACCAGTGGGTTTACTGTGAAGAGAAGGTGCATTGGAAGACCAAATGCCCCAACTGAGGCAAAGTCCTGAAGCCCCGTCGCTGCTGGGAGGAGCCTCACAGGGAAAGGCTCATTAGTCCGGCAGGAAGAGACTCAGACTGACAAAGACCAGGCTCTCTCATGCTCAGCCCCCATGAGCCCACAGTCAAAATAAAAGTGGGGAGACAACAGACAACTTTTATGGTTGACACAGGGGCAGAACACTCTGTGGTCACCCTCCCTGTAACTCCCTTCAGTAAAAAGACTGCAACTATTCTCAGAGCCACTGGGACATAAGCAGTCCAGCAGCACTTTTGCCAAACCCACCAATATGAACGTGGAGGCCACAAGGCCCGACATAAGTTTCTCTACCTGCCGGAGTGCCCCGTTCCCCTCCTCAGCCAAGATATACTCTCAAAGCGCAGAACCCAAATAATTTTTGAACTAACTGGATGCCCCAGCCTCAAAATAAACCAAGGCCAAGAAGAGCCAGGGTCCCTCGTACTGGCAATAACCACACCAAGGGAAGAGGAGTAGAGGCTATTCTGTGCCCAGACCCTTTCAAGTAGCCCACCTGAATTCAGAACTGCCTTCCCCTCAGTATGGGCTGAAGACAACCCACCTGGACTTGCTCATAACCGAACCCCTGTCATTGTAAAATTGACTCTGGGGGCCCAGCCACAAAGACAGCAGCAGTATCCCCTCTCACAAGAGGCACAAACAGGCATCCAGGAACACCTGATCAGACTCAGAGAGGCAGAAATTCTAATAGAGCGTCAGTTACCCTGGAACACCCCACTTCTACCAGTCAAAAAGCCAGGAGGAGAGTATCAACCTGTTCCAGACCTGCAAGCCATTATAACAAAGTGACTGTTTCTTTACACCCAGTGGTCCCAAACCGGTACACCCTCCTCAGACAGATCCCGGAGCCTGCCAAATGGTTCACTTGCCTAGACTTAAAGGATGCTTTTTTCTGCCTCCAGCTTGCCCCTCAAAGCCAGCTCTTGTTTGCCTTTGAATGGACTGAACCAGACACGGGGTGGCAGATGCAGTTAACCTGGACACGGCTTCCACAAGGGTCCAAGAACTCACCCACTCTCTTTGGAGAGGCACTGGCTGCAGATCTTGCCAGCTTTCCAAGGGAAGCTACACACTGCACCTTCCTCTGGTATGCAGATGACCTCCTCCTTGCCAGTGACACCCTTGAAAACTGTGTGAAAGGCACAAGGGCCCTCCTGCAACTACTGTCAGACTCAGGATACTGAGCCTCATTGAAAAAAAGCACAAATCTACCAGCAGCAAGTCCAGTACCTGGGCTTCCTCTTCACCCAGGGAAAAAGGACACCAGAGAGGAAAGCCAGAGAGGAAAAAGGTCGTTGACTCCTTGTCCCAGCCCTGGACAAAGGTGGGCATGTGAGAATTCCTAGAGGCCACTGGGTTCTGCAAAAATCTGGATTCCCAGATTCTCAGCAATGGCAAGGCTCCTCTGAAACCTCCTGGGGCCGGGGGGTGGGGGGCAGACTGAAAGCCCCCTGTCTGGACAAAAGAGGCAAAAGCCACCTCCCTGGAAATAAAAGCTGCTTCAAAACAGACACCAGCCCTGGGCCTGCCAGATAAAAAAGGTCCTTCAATCTCTTTGTACATAAAAAAGTAGCAATTCTGCATTGCAAAGAACATCAAAAGAAAACCAACCCTATAACACAGGGGAACCAGCCTAGCAGATAAAGCAGCTAAAACAGTGGCCAATAAAAAAACAGATAAAGCTCTTTCCCTTGCTATGGCCCTAACACCCCAGTGGAGGCCCAACCCCCCAAGCACACTAAAAAAGAAAAAGACTGAGCCATGCTGAAGGAGCCACCCTAACTAAAAAAAAAAAAGAAGCAATACTACATCAGCCAGTTGCCAGCATTATGCCGAGCAGTAAGTGAGCAGTGCATGACTTGTGCCATAAATAACGCTTGATCCGCACCACGACCCCTGCCCAGTGTCCAAAGAGCAGGAGTTTCCCCCTTTGAAAACCTTGCGACAGACTTTGCAGATGTCCAGCCAAGCAGAAGGCTCAGATATCTCCTAGTAATAGTATGTACATACTCTGGTTGGGTCGAAGCCTTCCCAACCAGGACAGAACAAAGCTGGGAGGTAGCCAAAGTCCTCCTGAGAGAAATTGTACCCTGGTTTGGCCTACCATCCACCATCCACAGTGACAATGGGTCTGCCTTTGTAGCAGATGTAGTACAAATGTTAAATAAGTCCCTCAACATTACCTGGAAACTTCACACTGCATACAGGCCACAGAGGTCAGGGAAAGTAGAGTGAATGAATCGCACCCTCAAGGGAACCCTAGCTAAGTTTTGCCAAGAAACTGGCCTCCCGTGGCCAGATTTACTGCCCCTGGCTCTCCTGTGTGCTCGCTGCACACTGGAACTCAAGGTATTTCCCCTTTTGAATTAGTGTATGGAAGCCCTCCCCCATATCTAGGAAGCATCCCAGGGAACCTACACCAAATAGGAGATAAGAGAGCAAGAGAACAGCTCCAAGCCTTAGGAGCTACCCTAAGTAAGCTACAACAATACACCATAGAAAGAGCCCCCATCTCTCTAGGAACCCCAATACATTCCTTCAGGCTGGGGACTCAGTCACGGTTAAAGATTGGAAAAAGGATCCCCTCAATCCTCAGTAGACTGGCCCCTACAATGTTGTTCTAACTACTCCTACTGCCCTCAAGGTTGCAGGCATCACTCCGTGAGTCCATCATTCCAGAGTGAAAAGGGCCCATCATCCCGACGAAGAAACACATCAGTGGAAAGCCCAGTCAGACATCGAAAATCCTCTCCGCCTCCACATATGACAATTGCCCTCTGACTAAGGGACACCTGCACACCATGGATCCTGGCTTTCATCGGAGTGGTGTCTTTCATTCTAGGCACTGGACTCTGCTGCTACCCCCTTGACTAAACTGTTCCTCAAAAAAAATTGCCCTTTCTATTGTCTATTGGGTAATCGTTAAGTTGTTTTGCTGTGTTTGCTTGTCTCTCCTAGCTGAACTCAAGTCTCAGCCTGCATTTCCAAAATACCTCTCTATAATGTTTAACTGTGCAAAAGTTATAAAGTGCATAGTGAGCCTGAAGGGACCTACCTCCTTTCCCCCAGTGAGATTTCCCGGGCGAAATGGGCTGCCCCTTTGCTGATCCCTGCTCTAGTCGGGCTCAGTGTAGCTGGATCAGCTGCAGTAGGCACAGCGGCCCTAATAAAAGGAGACTTAGGGCTCGCTGCCCTAACAGAAGAAGTTGCTCAAGATTTAGAGCAGCCTGAAACCTCCATGATTCAGCTGCAAGATCAAATTGATTCCCTGGTTGAAGTAGTGTTGCAGAATCGTAGAGGACTGGACCTCCTGTTCATGTCCCAGGGAGGCTTATGTGTAGCCCTTGGAGAAGATTGTTATTTTTATGCAAATAGGTCTGGCATAGTTAGAAGCTCTCTAGCCAAAGTAAAAGAAAACATCCAAGATAGGAATAAGATGTTAGAAAACAAAAAGTCTTGGTTCCAAGAATGGTTTGAATGGAATCCATGGCTAACAACTCCTCTAATTGGCCTTGCTGGGCAAGTGATTCTGCTATTCCTTAGACTATTAGTGGGACCCTGAATATTTAATTGGCTCACAAACTTTATCAAGAAACGCATTTCCTCCATACAGCTCCTGTATATACAGAGCCCCTATGACCCTGTCATAAACCAGGGAGATGAGGCCCCCAAAAACAAAGTGTTTAAAGGGGCATCAGAGGGGGGAGTGATAGGGAAAAATTTACAAGGACAGCAGTCTAGCCCAAGTGGCTCCCCTCTGTCTCGCTCTCCTCAACACAAACAACAAAAACACTCCCTTCAACTTCTGGGAAGATGGCAGCATGAGCAGGGCGGCAGAAATCTCCTCCCAAAACTATATATATCTATGAAAATACAGCAAATACAACTATTCCTAAAAGGGAGACCAGAATACACAGGAAAGTGCACAGCGTGCAGCTACACCTGAGAGGACACGGCACCCCGCGAGGCGGGTAAGATATGGAGCCACGACACGGCGAGACCCGATCACTCATGCACCCCAGCACACCAGCAGGAGGAGAGGATTGAGAGCCAGGAGGGAGTGGAAGTACACCCCATGAAATAACCAGCACTGGTGATCTGCACTGGGAGTGCTGACACACATTGCGCAGTGTACTGGAGATTGGAGAGACAGAGGGTGCAGGATATGAGTGGGGAACACGCCAGGGTGTTTCCAGCCGGCTCCCAGGAAGGAAAAAAAAGGAAAGAAAAGTGCGGGCTTTTTTCAGCAGTCTTAAAGAGACAGGAGCCCAGCGGAGGAGCCAGATTGCCCTGGCACACTGAGTCCAGCAGGCTGGGAGTGCTGGGGAGTTTTGGTCCCCTTAGCTGACGAATGGGAAAGTGTGGCTGCACTTAGACTTTCCACAGAGATCAACAGCCTCCAATTCGTTCCCACCCAGGCCAGAGCTATAAAGGGCCCTGCGGAGTGGCGCGCAAGGCTGCGGAATAGTGGAGCAAGAGCGCCACATACAGCATCTCCACAGAATCTACTCCCTGTGGGCGTTTTTTTTTTAGGTTGTTTTGTTTGTTTTTTTGTTGTTGTTCTGTTTTTTGTTTTTTCTTCTCTTTTTTCTTTTCTTCTCTTTCTTTTTTTCTTCTTTCTTTCTTTATTTCTTCTTTTTCTTCTTTTAAAGTCTTAAAGAGCCCAGCTGACATACATGGCAACTACCAGTGACCACTTCTATAGCCATGAAAAGACAGAGGAATATGGTCCAGACTAAGATCAACCAGACAACCCCAGAGAGGGAGCCTGAAGGGATGGAAATGCACAATGGTCCTGAAAAAGAATTCAGAATAAAAGTGATAACCACGCTGATGGATCTACAGAGAAATGTGCAAGAGCTGAGGGAGGAAGTGAGGGAAGTGAGGAAAGACAATGCAGAAATCAGACAAGAGATCGACCAGCTTAACAGCAGAATGGATGAGATGCAAGAGACTGTAAATGGAATAGAAATCAGAGAACAGGAATACAGAGAAGGTGAGGCAGAGAGAAATAAAAGGATCTCTACGAATGAAAGAATATTAAGAGAACTGTGTGACCAATCCAAACAGAACAATATTCGCATTATAGGAGTCCCAGAGGAAGAAGAGAGAGAAAAAGGGATAGAAAGTGTCTTTGAAGAAATAATTGCTGAAAACTTTCCCTCACTGGGGAAGGAAATAGTCTCGCAGTCCATGGAAGCCCACAGATCTCCGAACACAAGGGACCCAAGGAAGACAACACCAAGACACATAATAATTAAAATGGCAAAGATCAAAGATAAAAACAGAGTATTAAAGGCAGCTAGAGAGAGAACAAAGATCACCTACAAAGGAAAACCCATCAGATTATATCATACTTCCCAACAGAAACCTTACAGGCCAGAAGAGAATGGCATGATATATTTAACGTAATGAAACAGAAGGGCCTTGAACCAAGAATATTGTATCCAGCACGATTATCATTTAAATATGACGGAGGGATTAAACAATTTCCAGACAAACGAAAGTTGAGAGAGTTTCCTCTCATAAACCACCACTACAGGATATCTTAAACGGACTGCTCTAGAGGGAAGCACCCCTAAGGCTAAAAAGATGTCACCAGAGAAAATAAAATCGTAGCAAAGAAAGCAGACCATCCAAATACTAACTAAAGGCAAAGAATAAAACACCTAGTATATAAAGAATAGAGGAGGAAGAATAAGAAGGGAGACAAATAAAGAAACATCAGACTGTGTTTACAATAACTTAACAAGAAAGTTAGATTGTTAGATAGTAAAGAAGCAACCATTGAACCTTTGGTAACCACGAATCTAAAGCCAGCAATGGCAATAAGTACATATCTATCAATAATCACCCTAAAAGTAAATGGACTGAATGCACCAATCAAAAGACACAGAGTAACAGAATGGATAAAAAAGCAAGACCCATCTATGTGCTGCTTACAAGACACTCAGCTCAAACCCAAAGATATACACAGACTAAAGGTGAAGGGATGGAAAAAGATATTTCATGCAAACAACAAGGAGAAAAAAGCAGGTGTAGCAGTACTTGTATCAGACAAAACAGACTTCAAAACGAAGAAAGTAGCAAGAGATAAAGAAGCGCATTACATAATGATAAAGGGGTCAGTCCAAAAAGAAGATATAACCATTATAAATATATATGCACACAACACAGGAGGGCCAGAATATGTGAAACAAATACTAACAGAATTAAAGGAGGAAATAGACAGCAATGCATCCACTTTAGGAGACTTCAACACACCACTCACTCCAAAGGACGGATCAACCAGACAGAGAATAAGTAAAGACACAGAGGCACTGAACAACACACTAGAACAGATGGACCTAACAGACATCTACAGAACTCTACACCCAAAAGCAACAGGATACACATTCTTCTCAAGTGCACACGGAACATTTTCCAGAATAGACCACATAGTAGGCCACAAAAAGAATCTCAGTAAATTAAAAAATATTGAAATCCTACCAACCATCTTCTCAGACCACAAAGGTATAAAACTAGAAATAAATTTTAGGAAGAAATCAAAAAGGCTCACAAATACATGGAGACTTAACAACATTCTCCTAATTAATCAATGGGTTAACGACCAAATCAAAACAGAAATCAAAGAATATATGGAGACTAATGACAACAACAACACAAAGCCACAACTTCTGTGGGACGCAGCAAAGGCAGTTCTAAGAGGAAAGTATATTGCAATCCAGAACTATTTAAAGAAGGAAGAACATTCCCAAATGAATAGTCTAAAGACACAATTACTGAAATTGGAAAAAGAAGAACAAATGAGGCCCAAAGTCACCAGAAGGAGGGACATAATAAAGATTAGAGAAGAAATAAATAAAATTGAGAAGAATAAAACAATAGAAAAAAATCAATGAAACCATGAGCTGTTTCTTTGAAAAAATAAACAAAATAGATAAACCCCTAGCCAGACTTAGTAAGAGAAAAAGAGAATCTACACACATAAACAGAATCAGAAACAAGAAAGGAAAAATCATGATGGACCACACAGAAATACAAAGAATTATAAAAGGATATTATGAGAATCTATATGCTAACAGGCTGGAAAACCTAGAAGAAATGGACACCTTCTTAGAAAAATACAACCTTCCAAGACTGACCAAGCAAGAACCAGAAAAACTAAACAGACAAATCACCAGCAACGAAATTGAATCACTAATCAAAAAACTACCCAAGAACAAAATCCCAGGACAGATGGATTCACCTCTGAATTCTACCAGACATATAGAGAAGAAATAACACCGATTCTCCGTAAAGTTTTCCAAAAAATAGAAGAGGAGGGAATACTTCCAAACTCATTCTATGAAGCCAGCATCACTCTAATACCAAAACCGGGCAAAGACCTCACCAAAAAGAAAATTACAGACCAATATCCCTGATGAACGTAGATGCAAAAATACTCAACAAAATATTAGCAAACCAAATTCAAAAATCCATCAAGAGGATCATACACCATGATCAAGTGGGATTCATCCCAGGGATGCAAGGATGGTACAACATTCGAAAATCCATCAACATCATCCACCACATCAACAAAAAGAAGAACAAAAACCACATGATCATCTCCATAGATGCTGAAAAAGCATTTGACACAATTCAGCATCCATTCCTGATTAAAACTCTCAACAAAATGCATATAGAGGGCAAGTACCTCAACATCATAAAGGCTATATATGACAAACCCACAGCTAACATCATACTTAACAGCAAGACGCTGAAAGCTTTTCATCTAAGATCGGGAACAAGACAGGGATGCCCAGTCTCTCCACTGTTATTCAACATAGTACAGGAGGTCCTAGCCACAGCAATCAGACAAAACAAAGACATACAAGGCATCCAGATTGGTAAAGAAGAAGTCAAATTGTCACTATTTGCAGATGACATGATATTGTATATTAAAAACCCTAAAGACTGCATTCCTAAACTGTTAGAACTAATATCTGAATTCAGCAAAGTTGCAGGATACAAAATTAACACACAGAAATCTGTTGCTTTCCTATACACTAACGATGAACGAACAGAAAGAGAAATCAGAAAAACTATTCCATTCACAATTGCATCAAAAAGAATAAAATACCTAGGAATAAACCTAACGAAGGAAGTGAAAGATCTGTACTCTGAAAACTACAAGACACTCCTAAGAGAAATTAAAGAGGACAGTAGCAAATGGAAATGCATCCTATGCTCTTGACTAGGAAGAATAAATATTGTCCAAATGGCTATACTACCTAAAGCAATCTACAGATTCAACGCAATCCCTATCAAACTACCAACAGCTTTCTTCAATGAACTGGAACAAATAATTCTAAAATTCATATGGAACCACAAAGACCCCGAATAGCCAAAGCAATCCTGAGAAGGAGGAATAAAACAGGGGGAATTACGCTCCCTGACTTCAAGCTCTACTACAAAGCCACAGTAATCAAGACAATTTGGTACTGGCACAAAAACAGACCCACAGACCAGTGGAACAGAATAGAGAGCCCAGATATAAACCCAAGCATATACGGTCAATTAATATATGATAAAGGAGCCATAGATATACAGTGGGGAAATGAAAGCCTCTTCAACAGCTCGTGTTGGCAAAACTGGACAGCTGCATGTAAGAGAATGAAACTGGATTACTGTCTAACTCCATACAAAAGTAAACTCAAAATGGATCAAAGACCTGAATGTAAGTCATGAAACCATAAAACTCTTAGAAAAAAACATAGGCAAAATCTCTTGGACACAAACATGAGCAACTTCTTCATGAACCTGTCTCCCTGGGCAAGGGAAACAAAAGCAAAAGTGAACAAGTGGGACTATATCAAATGGAAAAGCTTCTGTACAAGGACACCATCAGTAGAACAAAAAGACATCCTACAGTATGGGAGAATATATTCACAAATGACATATCCGATAAGGGGTTGACATCCAAAATATATAAAGAACTCACTCACCTCAACAAACAAAAAGCAAATAGTCCAATTAAGAAATGGGCAGAGGATATGAATAGACACTTCTCTAAAGAAGAAATTCAGATGGCCAACATGCACATGAAAAGATGCTCCACATCGCTAATCATCAGAGAAATGCAGATTAAAACCACAATGAGATATCACCTCACACCAGTGAGGATGGCCAACATCCAAAACACAAACAACAACAAATGTTGGCGAGGTTGTGGAGAAAAGGGAACCCTCCTACACTGCTGGTGGGACTGCAAATTAGTTCAACCATTGTGGAAAGCAGTATAAAGGTTCTTCAAAAAAATCAAAATAGAAATGCCATTTGACCCAGGAATCCCACTCCTAGGAATTTACCCTAAGATTGCAGCAGCCCAGTTTGAAAAAGACATACGCACGCCTGTGTTTATCGCAGCACTATTTACAATAGCCAAGAAATGGAAGCAACCTAAGTGTCCATCAGTAGATGAATGGATAAGGAGAGGTGGTACATATACACAATGGAATATTATTCAGCCATAAGAAGAAAACAAATCCTACCATTTGCAACAACATGGATGGAGCTAGAGGGTATTATGCTCAGTGAAATAAGCCAAGCCGAAAAAGACAAGTATCAAATGATTTCACTCATATGAGGAGTATAAGAGCAAAGTAAAAAACTGAAGGAACAAAACAGCAGCAGACTCACAGAACCCAAGAACGAACTAATAGTTACCAAAAGGAAAGGGACTGGGGAAGATGGGTGGGAAGGGAGGGGTAAGAGGGAAAAAGGGGCATTACGATTAGCAGATGTAATGTTGGGAGGGCATGGGGAGGCCTGTACAACTCAGAGAAGACAAGTAGTGAATCTATAGCATTACCCTGATGGACAGTGACTGTAATGCGGTTGGTGGGGGGGACTTGATGAAGGGGGTAGTTTAATAACCACAATATTGCACATGTAATTGTCGATTAATGATACCAAAATAAATTATAAAAAAACAACAACACTCACTTGACTTCCCGTTCCCAAGGTTCACTCTCTAAACTCACTCCTTCTTGCCTGCTCTCTTGCTGTGCACATAGGAATGTTACAGATAGAGAAGCAGAAAGATATATATTGCTCCCTTTGCCTTTCTTCAGGGCTCAGACTTTTGGAAGATTACGCCCCTCTGAGCCCATCAGTGTGAAATAAAGCCTCAACACTCCAAGACCTCCAAGTGTGTTCTTCTGTCAGTGATCTAGTCCAGATTTTTTCAGTATTTTCCGTAACAGTCTCAGCAAAACTTATACACTGAATAATATTTAAGTCAATGGATAATATTTACAAAACTGGAAAATTTACAAGAGAAAAACACAACGCTGAAACTCAGCACAATTGCCTTATTGGTGATTCATGATTAATACTTAGAAATGTATATAATCTTCCCTTGTAACCCATTTTAGTTTTCAAATGTCTGTGTTTCTGAGTGTGCCTCCTGGCCTGTTCCCATACTTACTGGTGGCCACTGCTGCCATAATGTGATCGTTATTAGGTCAAGGACAAAACAGCAACGAAGGGACAGATTGGTAGGTAAATGTTTTAGAAAGCATTTTGCTAGAAATCATGGCTGAGAAGAGGTAAAATGTGTGTAAGGGTACAAATACATGAAAACATACATATAAGTAGTAAATGGGAGAGCTAAAACTTTAAACTAGCAATTTTAATCCAAAATCAATGTGATGGCCTCCTCCAAGTCAGACCCTAATAATCCCTTCCTCATCATCTATCATATCCTTGTGTAATACCTGCTCACAGTGTACTAGTGTTGATCTGTGATCAATAGAATATGGAAGAAGTGATGGTATGTCACTTTTTGATATTATGTTATAAAAGACATAATGGCTTCTGTTTTGGTTCTTCTGTCTCCTGGATCATTTGCTTTGGGGGAAGCCAGATGTCATGTCATGAGGAGTCTAAAGGAGAGGCCCATACCAACAGCTGCATAAGTGGTCTTACAAGCAGATTCACCAAGACCAGTCAGGCCTTCAGGGGGCTGCAGCCCTAGTCAGTCGTTAGACTGCAACCTTATCAGACACCCTGAGCCAAAGCTACCCAGCAGCCCCTCCTGTATTCTTGAGCTGCATAAGTTGTGAAATAATAAATATTTGTTGTTTTAAACTTCTAAGGTATGGGATCATTTGTTATGTGTAATGAATGAAGTTACCCTGGGCCTATTTTTAATAAGAGGCTCTAAAAGATAAATGGGTTAGGGAAGAATACTGTTATATACTAACATCTGAAAAACAATAGTCTTGAAGTCAAAGCTAAGATAAAGGGTATTAAGGATATTTTATACACACATAAACACACACTCTGTACTTGAGGGTATTAAGCCACATAGAAAACATAGGCAAGGACAAATATTTACTGCCTGAAGTTCAAACTGTGTGAGTCGATTCTGACTGTAAGAAAAAAACAACTCTTCGATATTCACGAGGGATGAGGAACCAGTCAGGGAGAGGTGCACAGACTAATCCTTTTGGAATAGAGTGGTTTAGCCTCTGCTTACAAATCCAACCTCACTTCATGCCAATCTCCTTTAGTTCATCATGTAGTTGTATTGTTTTCCACAGATTCTTAGGAAAGGCCAAACTTATTCCTATCTCAGAGCCTGAAATACTCTTCACCAGCTTTTGACATAGCAGGCCCGTTCCTGACCACACTTTTTAAGTAGATACACATTCTGATATTCCTCAGCTAAATCTTATCACAGTTTGCAAATTTGTTTGCTTGCTTCCTAACTGTTCTTCTCATGAACAGTAAAATGCATGAGGACAGAGATATTTCCTCTTCTGTTCACTCCTACATTCACTGAGCCTAGCACATTTCCAGACCCATAGTAGCTACTCAGAAAATAACTGTGTAATCTCTTTAGAATTCATAAGAAGTGATTCTTCACAACCAGGGGTGTAGGAAAATCAGAAATAGGGGTGTTTTCCCTCTGCCTGCATTCAGAAAGTCTACAGGAGCTGATGGATGTATTCCCAAATGAGATCTCCGATGCTGAGGATTTCAGCAGACCACTGCTTTCTCTAAGGTAAGGCAGTGGTTCTCAAATGTTAGTGTTATCTAGAGGGCTTATTAAAATACAAGATAGCTAAACCCCATCCCAGAGTTTCAATAAATCTGGGGTTGGGGCCCAAAATTTGCATTACCAACAACTTCTCATGTGGTGTCAAAGCTGCTGTTGCAGTGATCACAGTGGAGCCTTCAGTTAATCACCGCTAATTAAGGAGTGTTCACAGCACCATTTAATACTTCCACGTGTCCTTCACTACCCCCAGGCTTGTAAAATGGAGATAAGCAGATAGGAACATTTACATGGCCATAACCAAGGCTTTATCCTTGTTGAACTTGGAAAAGTTAATGGATCTATCAAAAAGAGAAATATAAAAAAAATAATTTTAAGCTGAAAAACAAAAAAGGCTTACAGACTATTCCATCTCTCAGCCAAATAATACCCTGTTTTCCAAGAAAGCAACCTACATGGAATTAATGTTGTGGATCTTGGAAATATCAACAAAGGACATCATGTTTGTTCTATGTGCAAACTGCATGTGAGATACAAGTTTGGGTAGAAGCATGTATTATAGAAAATTCTACACAAGAGCCCATTTCTTTAAAACCTGTATACGTAGGCCCTAAAATTCTGTAATTTTGCTCTGTCATGGAGATTTTACACTTATTAAAATTAAAATAATAAGGTAACAATTACACTAGGACAGGAACATTGGGTACATTCCAAATGTGATGAGGACCTGTATCTTGATGTCAGTAGCAAGGACAGTCTGGGACCTCTCACACATGAACTACCTCATAAATGTTAGTTGGTATTAATGCTGGCATCTTGCAGGAAGCCCAGTAAAGAGCATACTTTTTCTCTTTCCAAATTCTGAACAAATTTAGAAATAAGAGAAAGGGAATCTGGTAAAGCCCAAAGTATCACTGTAATACATCATAAACATTAAAGTGGAATGGAGAGCTTAATGTGAGAACAAAATGGCCTATCCACAAAGAGAACTTGCCCAGGTTCAGACTTCCTGACTAAAATAGTAGAGGTACTTATTCTTGGTTTAATTTCTTCACAAATTAACCAGAGATAAGCCACTCCTTTCCACCAGAATAAAGGAAGTGGTGAAGAAGTGGAGAGAAAGATGTAGTGTTCCCCAGTTCAGACCCCACAAAAGGAAACATCAGAAGTATGAAAGAAATGTCCTCACTTACTACTACTACTACTATATTATTCAAAGTCATGTATTTCTTTATATGAATAGATGTCTTTGTGTTTAGTTGTAAAAAAAATTGGCCTCAAGTTCCTCACACCATGGTATGTTTCCCCAAAACTCCTCAGCCTGCATTCAAGGTGCTTTATGATCTCATCCCCACTTAACTCTTCAACACCATTGCTCCTCACTCCCTGAGAACTTTATGCTCCAGTCTGGTCTAGGGAAGCCTGCTTTATTTCATCTTCAGCACCTGTAAGACCCAGAAAACAGGCCCTGCTCAGCCCCGGGATGGACGGCGACCCAAATACTCACAAGAGACCGGTCTTGATGCAAACAGCAAGAGGTTTATTGATTCCACCAGCGCGCTGGGGTCAAGACTCATAACTCACACAGGAGCAGAGTCCGACCCCGAGCAGAAATCACAGGAGGTTTTAAAGGAAAAGGGACCATAACCAGGGGGAGGCGAGGGGGAGGTCTGCTGATGATTCGATAGCAAAAATATTTCAATTAGGGTCTCACAGGGCTTTATCTTCACAGTAGGGTCTCACAGGGCTTTATCTTCACAATCTACAGGGCTTTATCTTCACAATCTATCAGTTTTGGGGAGGATTACCTAGGCACGGGTTTGCAAGCTATTGTGTCATTGTGTTCAGGCCGGTTTTTATGACTCAGGCCAAGGGTCAGAGCCTACTTAAAATTTTCCTATTCTTTCAGGTGGTTTCGGGGAAACTGAAACTCAGGCCCTCTGATTTCTGAGGCTTTCTGGGGCCTGTCATGGCATTAGTTTGGTCCTTTCATTCCCCACTTCTTCTTATGTATAGTTCTAATCATAGAACTAGAGTTCTATATTGTTAAAAAATTCTTTCTCAGAATTAGGTACGGACTGGTAATGCTGTCTTAACATTAAAATTTGTACTGCACTAATCCGTTCTCTAATAAAAGTTATTAATTTGTTCAGGATGCAAGGGCCAATAGTGAGTAACAAAAGCAAAATTAGAATAGGTCCTAAAAGGGAAGATATTAGAGTAGTAAACCAAGAGATTTACTAAACCATCTTTCAAACCATCCTTGCTGAGACTCTCGGTCTTGCAGGCATTTATCTAGCCTTTCCCTCAACTTAGACATGGAGTCTTTTATGATTCCAGAATGATCTACATAGAAGCAGCATTCTTCCCTCAATGCAGCACACAGTCCACCATCCTTTAAAAACAACAGATCTAGTCCTCTCCTATTCTGCAATACTACCTCTGATAAAGAAGTCAGAGATTCTTCTAGTCAATAAGGAGCCAGGTAAGCAGCTGGGGAGCATGGGGGTTAGGAAGGGTTGGGCTTACGGTGTAAGCGAAGCTTAAGAGGATTATCAGTCTTTTCCACGTGCCAGGACTCATTTTCTTCTGCCTTTGGTGCAGCTTTTAGGTGGGAGGCATGGAACCAGGCGGCTATTCCTTCGACCTTCATTGCAGAGGGAGTTGTCAGCAGGACTAGGTAGGGTCCTTTCCACCGGGGTTCGAGATTCCCAACACGGTGTCTGCGTACGTAGACAGCGTCTCCTACTTGGAACTGGTGAGGGACGGTGGTGGTCTCAGTGGAGTAGGCCTCTTTCAGTGGTTCCCATGCCTGCTGGTGAACTACTTCTAGGGCTTTTAGGTAGATGAATAAGGGTTGAGAAAGAACAGCATCAGGGTTATGTAGGTTTCCTGTTCCCACAAGGGGGAGTGGTCCTCCACATAAAAGCTCATAGGGAGTTAGTCCAAGACGCCCTGGGGTGTTTCTTACCCAGAACAGGGCAAAGGGAAGGAGAGCTGTCCAGTCATTCCCGCCGGTCTCTAAGGCTAATTTAGTCAAGGTCTCTTTTAGAGTTCTGTTCATCCTCTCTACCTGTCCTGAGCTTTGGGGTCTATATGCACAATGTAATTTCCAACTAAACCCCATTTGTTTGGCCAGTCCCTGACTTACCTGAGCAACAAGGCGGGCCCGTTGTCAGATCCGATTACCTTAGGGATTCCAAACCTGGGAAAAATTTCTTCTAATATCTTCTTGGCCACAATGTTGGCAGTTTCTGTCTTAGTTGTGTATACCTCTACCCATCCTGTGAAGGTATCTATAAAAACTAGTAGATATTTATTTCCATATTTGGCAGGTTTTATTTCAGTAAAGTCTATTTCCCAGTAAGCTCCAGGTCGATCACCCCGCAATCTTCGTCCAGGGGGGTGTCGGTTGGAACCTGCATTCGTCATGGCACAAGGGATACAGTGTTTAACTACAGCCTTGACAACCTCAGGAAGTTTTTTTACATAGTAGGGGGACGATTTTATTGTCTTCTTTAGGTGTTTGGTCCCCAGATGGGTGAGCCGGTGGAGCTGTTCCACATATTCTTTAGCCTCCCTCTGGGGGAATATGATTTTCCCATTTTCTGTCTTTCTTAATCCTTGAGGCGTCTCTATAGTGTACCCTAGGCGATTCATGACTTGGCAATCTTCTCTAGTATACTGGAATCCCTCAGGGCTGGGCTCTGTCTCATAGTCACTCATTGCTGGCAATATTGGGGTTCCATGAGCAGCTTTCTTTGCTGTCTGATCAGCCAACTGATTTCCTTTAGTTATCTTATTGGTGGCTTTTTGGTGCCCAGGGCAGTGTATGATGGCCACCTTTTTAGGCAAATGCACTGCCTCTAATAGACTCAGAATTTCCTCTTTATTTTTAATCTCTTTACCTGCCGATGTCAGTAATCCTCTCTGCTGATAGATGGCACCATGTACATGTGCTGTGGCAAAGGCATATCTACTATCCGTGTAGATATTGATGGCTTTCCCCTCAGCTAGCCTCAAAGCCTGTATCAAGGCTATGAGTTCTGCCTTCTGAGCTGAGGTCCCTTCAGGTAGACTGCTTGCCCACACTGTCTGCTCTCCATCTACTACCGCAGCCCCAGCCATCCTCTTACCTTCAACTATGAAGCTGCTGCCATCCGTGAACCAGGTGATACCGTTAGGCCAGGGTGTATCTGTGAGGTCACTTCTGACTCCAGTTTCCTCAGCCAGTATGTCTGCACAAGTGTGAAGTGTGAACAACTGGCTCCTCAGTGTCCTCAGGCAGTAAGGTAGCGGGGTTAAGGAGGGCAGGCTGGCCAAAAATGATTCTCTCCGTCAGCAGTAAGCTTTGGTAGTGGGTCATGCGAGCATTCGTCATCCACCGATCAGGAGGCTGGCAGATAACACTCTCTAGGGCATGGGCAGCAATTACAGTCACCTGTTGTCCCATAGTTAGTTTGTCAGCGTCCTTGATCAGGATCGTGACTGCTGCAATGGCCTTTAAGCAGGATGGCCATCCGCTGGCCACTGGGTCCAGTTTCTTTGACAGGTATGCCACTGGCCTCTTCCAGGGTCCCAAGGCCTGGGTAAGATTGCTGGCCTTACATACCTGCTCCATGCTGACTCCCCCACCCCGCAGAAACAGTGCAGTCTCTCAAATCAATTACATTTCCAAAGAGAGAAACAGAGAGAGGGAGGGAAGGAGAGAGGCTTGATAACTTGGGTGTGGGGGAATCAGTGGCCCATTAACTGCAGTGGAAAAATACAGTGCAAAGTCAATCTTTGGCCCCTTTAAAAAACACTGGATACGAACTGAAAAAAAAGCAAATGCTTCCAGTTCTTACAAGAGAAGCTTTGCCTGTTAAGAAAGCTTATTGCCAAAGTATACAAGAAGCTGCCTAGTTTATTAAATCAACTGTCCAGCCCAAGCTGAAGGTGCAGACATTTTGTAATCCAATTTCAAAAAGTTAACAATAAATTAACAACAGACCTCTCCCCATACTCTGAAATGAGATTCTTCCATTTAGAAAAATCTCCCTGTAAATGAATACAGGCAGGCCTGAATTTCTGAGGCCAGGATCACTTGGATTCCTCCCTCCCACCCCCATCTTCTGTAGCTGTAACACCTCTGCCATCTTCTGCTGCAGGGGCTGCCCAGGGATGGCAGGGATACAAGTCCAAACCCTCTACTGCTCAGTTGTTCACTTTAATACTCAGAGAAGAGAGGAAGACAGCTTTTGTTATGAGAAATTACTTTTACACAATATGGACAAAGAAGTACATGATGAAAGGAAACAATCAAAATAGCAGTTTTTCTTATTGGTTACATGATGTAGGGTTGGTGGTCAGGGTGAGAATCGGGTCTTGGCTGAAAAACAAGATTTTTAACTGCAAAAATTAATTCTCTGTTAAAAGTTCCCTCAGGAGGCCAACCTACATTGAAGGCCGGCCATTCAGTCGAGCAGAGGGTCTGCCATTGTCTTTTTCTAACTTCTACAGACAAGTCATGGGCCCTATTCTTGACGTCCGTCCAGCGGTCCAAAGTCAGAGACAAAGGGGTTGTCACAGTCTGTCCCATTTTGGTCGTTTCTAAATACACAAAAACAGCAAGCCACAAAACGACAAAAGACACCAACAAACACTTTCCTCCTCTCATTTTCCACAGACACGAGAGGTATTCAGACGGGGGAGGGTCCCTCCGTTGAATCCGCTCAAACCGGACCCTTTCCCCTTCCAACAGACGGGCGGAAAAATCCCCCGTTTCACACCCAGGGGCGTCCCCCAGGGTTGCAGCTTGTGGCCCCTGGCACGTCTGCCTTACCACAGCTTTCCGTTCCCTTACGGGAGCGGCAAGCGGCTGCCAAACCGAAAGCGCTTTTCACAGACCCAGATACCTGACAGAACAAACAGGCGCCGGCGCACACAGAAACTTAAGGATCCTTCGCTTACCTCCAAGTGGGTCTCTGGAGAATAGGGTGGCCACAGATCCCGGACGAGCCCCCAAATGTAAGACCCAGAAAACAGGCCCTGCTCAGCCCCGGGATGGACGGCGACCCAAATACTCACAAGAGACCAGTCTTGATGCAAACAGCAAGAGGTTTATTGATTCCACCAGTGCGCTGGGGTCAAGACTCATAACTCACACAGGAGCAGAGTCCGACCCCGAGCAGAAATCACAGGAGGTTTTAAAGGAAAAGGGACCATAACCAGGGGGAGGCGAGGGGGAGGTCTGCTGATGATTCGATAGCAAAAATATTTCAATTAGGGTCTCACAGGGCTTTATCTTCATGGTAGGGTCTCACAGGGCTTTATCTTCACAATCTATCAGTTTTGGAGAGGATTACCTAGGCATGGGTTTGCAAGCTATTGTGTCATTGTGTTCAGGCCGGTTTTTATGACTCAGGCCAAGGGTCAGAGCCTACTTAAAATTTTCCTATTCTTTCAGGTGGTTTCGGGGAAACTGAAACTCAGGCCCTCTGATTTCTGAGGCTTTCTGGGGCCTGTCATGGCATTAGTTTGGTCCTTTCACACCCAATCTCTCCACCAGCTCCAGGTCTCCCCAACCATGGAACTGTAGAAAATATTAAGCTGGGAGAAAGCATTGACCCTGCCCCAGGTTGAACCTTTTGTAAGAACCCCCACATTGCAAAGTGCTACATCTCTTCAAAATAGTAGACTGAAAACAATCCCGTGTTAGCTCTGATCTTGTGGAGTAAGTAACTAAGCAAGGTACACAACCCAGCAGCTGAAAGCATCTATGAACTATGATTGTGCATATTTATTAAGGGATGATTGCCATGAAAATGTACCTCAGCTAAATCTTGGGTGTCAGTTAGAAGTTTTTGATGTTTCTGTTTTGTAGGATGGTACTTGAAATTCTCTTTTAAACTGAGTCAGCCAGCCAACTAAGTTTCCGTTTCCCAGAATTGTTTTAATAAGCCATATCAAAACTATTAATAGACTTTGCAGCAAGACACATTTATTACCATCTTGTAGGCCCATAAAGATCTTTTAAGTTTTAATTAATGCCTAAGAATATCACTAAACCACTCAAAGTAATTTTTGTTACTTGTGGTGTTTTTCAAAAATGTACAGATATAGAGAAGGAGTTTCTCATTAAAGCAGTAAGAGATATTCCCAGGTTCCCCATAGATGGTATGTGCAAGTCAATACCTATCTACTCAACCTTTAAATTTTCTGAAAAAGCTATCTAAAAATTGGAAAAGATGTTCAAAATATCCCAGACTGAAAATGTGGTTGATTAATTCTCAAGATCAATATCACCCTACTGAGAAGATCCTGGAATCTAAGCCTTCTTGCAGCAATGAAAGTTGATGATTTTAGCTAATTTTTAAGTTAATAAAGAACCACAACAAATTGCCATGAAATGATAAAAGAGTTGGTAAACTGCTTTATTTAATAATAAAAACCCAAGGATCTATAAGGCAAAAGCATGCTATGGAAACCTTCAAGCAGAAAAAAAAGGAAAAAGGAAAGAAAGAATAAGAGAGAGAGAAAGAGAGAGAAGGAAAATTAATGACCAAGATAGAGTCCAGGAAATGTCTGCATAATTTATCAAATTGAGGAAAGTAAAACAGATTTTACCTGGATTTCTTGGAAATAAGCCTTCCAGAAGGCTGCATAGTATAAAATATGTATTTCTCTCAATATGACTATCTTCATTTTGCTTGGAAACATATTCTAGTAGCTTCTTTTAGAATATTTCAATAACCAAAACTTATATATTTGGCATTTTAATTGATGTTTTCCAATAGATGGTGCATATGATTATACCTACTATTACAAATAGAAGTTGAGATATAGACAATTTCATTGGTTTTCCTAGTCATATGTGAAATTTAATGTTGTTTTTAATGTTCCCTTGTCCTTATTTTTAGCATCCCAGTTTTATACAAATACAATTCCGTGAGTGCCTAGTGCCTTCACGCTACCCATCACTATCTACTTCCCCTCACTTTAGTGCCCTACCTAGTCCTATTTCCAGGACAGTTCCTCTAGCTTCAAAGCTTTCTGATTTCAAATTGCAAATGTGCAAGCTCTATGCTGTCTCATAGGAGCATAAAATGTTAGGATTGGAAAGAACCTATGGGTCATCTAGCCCACATTTTTGTAGATGAGGAAAACAATTTACTCTAGATGATACTGAGTAATTAACAACTTAATTTTCTTTTCTCTCATGTTCTGGCTTTGATTATGGAAAAGCTATACTTTCTGCCAAATGAGGTGTAAAGGAATCCAAACAGAAATAATGGGCATTTCTGTATACATATGTCAAGGAGAGCCAGGCAACCATTTAAAGACCTCATATAGCTACATATTTTAATGTTAGTCCAGTCAATTTTGCTGAAATCACATCACCAATAAGCATACATAGAATTATTAAAGTACCATTGGTAGAAAGCTATTTTAGGTAACCACTCTAGAAGTACTCAGTTAGATATTAATCCTGTTTGCATGTGCTAGAAAGGAATGCAGTTTATCAGTGAGAAACCACAACTAGAAAAAAAAAACCCAAGAAATTCAGTTCTTAGTAATCTTTATAAATCTATTTGTAAATGTTGAGTGCCCACTGCGTTCAAATCATGCTATGCTCTAAGCTACATTGTCCTTCCACTCGAGGAGCTTACAGTTTATATTTGAAATATAAATTGAAAAGTGAGCTAATAGTTCCAGAGTATACTACCAATGCTTCTCTACTATTACAACATGTAATGAAGAATAATAATCTTATCAACATGAAGTCAATTCTTTGACATTAGCCCATTCCTCTATTTTCCAATTTCTAGTCTCTCATGGCCTTAATAGTGGCAAATTAAGGATTCTGCTTTATAATATTGTCCTCTGTGATTAACATAGTTCAGAATGTCTAATGTAATCCTAAAAGCAAACAAAGACAAATTCAATGTTCTTTTGAAGTACACATGGAGTATTTTCCAAGAGAGACTATTTTCTGTGTCACAAAACAAAGTTTAACAAACATAAAATAACTGAAATTAAGGAAAGTATGTTCTCTGGCCATATTAAAGTTAAACAATAACAAAACCACAGAAAGATATCAGGAACATTCTCAAATATTTTAATTAATTAATTAACATAGAATTTATTATAATATATGAAAAATATAAATGAAATAAATTTTAAAAACCTTCTAAATAACCTATAGTCCAAAAACACAATACCAGGAGAAATTATAAAATATTTTTAACTGAATAAAAATAAAAGCACAAATATCAAAATGTATGAGAAACAGAGAAGTACTTAGAATTTTATAGCATCAAAAGTTTATATTAATTTTAAAAAGGTCTCAAACAATCTAAGATTCTACCTTAATAAACTAGAAAAAGAAAATTAAATGAAATCAATCAGAAATAATATTAATAGTAGTAGTAATAGTAATGATAACAATATATATTAAAGGGTAAATTAATGAAGTAAAAGACAGAAACAATAAAGAAAAATCCATAAAACCAAGTTCTGTTTCTTTGAAAAGCTCAATAAAATTGAAAAATCTCTAGCTAGAGTAAACAAGAAAACAATGAAAAGACACAAATTACCAATATTGGCAACAAAAAACTGACTATCACTACAGACCACACAGACATTAAAAGAACAGTAAGGGAATAAATACTCAGAATAACATAATTCTCATAAGTCCAACAATTTAAATAAAATGTACAAATTCCCTAAAAATCTCAAATTACCAAAACACAGTCATGAAGAAATAGATAACCTAAATTTTTTATGTCTATGAAATAAATTGAATTGGTAGTAGAGAACTTTCCACAGGGAAAACTTCAAGCCAAAATCATTTCAGTGGTGAGTCAGACAAACCATTTAAGGAGGAAACAACACCAACTCTACATGATAAAATCCAGAAAAAAGGAGAGCACTTTCCAACTATTTATGAGGCCAGGATTACCCTGATAACAAGGCTAAAAACATATTAGAAAATAAAACCACAGACCAATATTGCTAATGAAGGCAGTATAACACAGAAAAGACAAGTAGTGATTCTATAGCACCTTACTACACTGATGGACAGTGACTGTAATGGGGTATGTGGTGGGGACTTGATAATGGGGGGAGTCTAGTAACCATAATGTTGCTCATGTAACTATATATTAATAATACCAAAATAAAAAATATATATATTGCTCATGAACATATATGCAAAAATCTTCAATAAATATTGTCAAATCCAGCAACATACAGATGTTAAAATATCATGGCCAAGCATAATTTATCCTAGGAAAGCAATCTTAATTCAACATTTGTCAGAAACATAATTTACCATATTAACAAACTGAAGAAAAAAATCACAAAAAGATCAGCAAAAAGCAGAAAAGTCATTTTACAAAAGTCAATATCCATTCATTATAAATTTTAAATACATTTGTAGGTTTTTTAGAATCAATGTAGACTTATGATACATGATCAGACCTTTTTTCCTATAATCTAAAGAGAGCCAAACTGCGCTCTGCAATAAGAAAATTATTTTTAAATGTACCACTATGATCAATGGATATAGGCTTTGTTTTCTTCAGAACTGTTGCTTCACATCCACTTCAGCAAAAAAAATGGACAATAGATTGGACAACATTTGGAGAGGAATAATGAAGACAAATCCTATCTTCAACCTCTAGATTTTTGGTTAACTTCTCTTCAGTTAGTAAATCTAAGCTACAAGGTTTCCTCATCAATAATTAAATTAATTTATGTTCTTGATCTTAGCTTTAACGTAAATTAACAATTTCTTCCTGAAAAGACCTTAAGATGTTTTTTCCTTGGCTAATAGACTGACCTCTCATATGAAATGTTTTTTCATTTCACATTGAGAAATAGTGATTCCTTATTGTTAAGTCAGTTTCTTCATTTCAAGATTGTTCCCATTTATTTAATTCTAAATTAGTTCAAAATTAATCTGTAATATGATGCAAAGATGAATCCTATCCTAATTAAGAAGCAAATTCAACAAGTTCTCTGAAACTAGTTTTTCATTAAAATCCCTAGGCTAGATTTCATACCTTATACACTATGAAATTGTTTGATTTATGATACTGAAGTCAAACTATACTTCAGTACATACAAAAAAGAAAGAAATTGAGTGATAAATCTACTTACTAACAGCAAATATCATAACTTCAATATACTTAGACTAATTAAAAGTTCAAAATATGTTAACCCATAGATATTTAATTTAGGTTCTACTCTAATATTCCCACCCAAGTCACTCAAACTTTTGTTCTTTCAACAAATTTATGTGTATTCATTGTAATAAGCAAAGTATGAGATATAAAGAAATAATATGCTTGATTTCTACCCTAAAGGAGTTTAAAATCTGTGAGCTGAGACTTGCATGTGAAAGCCGAATCACAAGATGTAAACTTGAGAAATAGGAAAGGTGGCCCTTAATTAACAAATAAGTGGTACAGACATTACACATTTAAATTCAGAGGATGACATCTGTCAACTGGAGTGTTACTGAAGCATCTACCTAATGCCACAGATTGTGCTATGTGCTAGGAAAACAAAAAGAACATGACATTTTCCCATCTGCCAGCAGCTTTCAGTGTAGTTCACAAATTGGCAGAATGTAATCACAAACAATGCAAGCTGAGTCTAAAAGTATATGTGAGATTTAATTATCTACCCAAACGAGAGACGAACACTGCAAGTGTAATGAACAGCATGGTGGAAAGATAGTAGTTTTTCTGAATATCACCTGTGGGCTAGGCACTTTATATATATTACCTTTACCCCAAAACAATACTGAAAATTCATTTTATTATTATTATCCTCATTTTATAATGAAAAAAAACAAGCTAAAGTAAGTTAAAGAACTTTTTTGTTTCAAATCATTTGGCTAGTAAATGGCAGATTCATTATTTGAGGCTCCCTAGTCACAAATCCCATCACACGTGCAAATGTTAAGAATGTCCTTCTTATGTACTCTTAAGAATAAGACTTTGTCTTATTTTTTGTGTTTTCCTATTGTCTTTGCCAAAAGACTTTGACTTCATGTTTATTAATCGGAAAACAATGTTTTTGTGTAGAAATTGTACTTTTATGCTACTTTATATAGTTTTAGACTTGTCTGAAAGTTGCAGCACATTCCAGCCCACCACTCTCACACCTTCTCCAATGAGAGAGTGTTCACAAGTGAATACTTGTGCTCACCGTTGAAACAGATGCTCTCCTTTACCATGGTTTGAATGAATGACTAAGGAGGAGAACTCTCTCCTATGTCCCCATTTGGAGAAAAACACTCTGAAGTAAGCATTGCCTCTCTTAAATGAAAAACACTTAACTTGATGCCTAGAACATAACGACATTATTAGTAACAGTAGCAGTAGTACTAGTATTAGAAGTGAATCTCAGTATCTCTTACAAATATTTCTTATAATTGGTGGTTGACCTGAATTGTCAATGTAAGTAAATTCTCTTCAAGTAAATATTGTTAAATACTGGGAAAATGGTTACTTATGGATTTCATATGTAGATGCTTCATTCAATCAGGGGTCACAAATGGTCTCAAATATAACCATGTAGTCTTCTGCTATAATTATATTGTATTAAGATGGAGCATTGCTTGGTGGAATATGGAGATATTTTTAAAATTCAATGTCTGCAAGAGAAATCCAAAATTCTATTTTCCAAAAAAAAAAAAAAAGAAAACTATAAAGTTTAGAAATGTTTATAATTGAACCTTAACCAATGATGTAATGCTGGTTGCAAATCCATGCAAACCTTTATTAAATTAGCTTCTGTATATTTAAAGCATTATTTGTATCCTGATGGGAAATCTTCATTAATGGAGAAACTGCCTTATCTTTTATAACTGAAATATTCTGGGCTCCTCTTAAAACGTGGATTAGTAGCTGAAGTGCTTTCTACTTTATATTTTCTACCTCAGTTGAGGCCCTACATCTCAGATAATCAGCATTTTAAATAAAACCAAATATGAACAACAACAAAAAGGAATGTCCTTCTTCACATATTTTATGTGAGCAGAAAGTTTGTGCTCATCTCTCATTTGGGTACAGACCTACAATCATAAAATCTTAAACTTCATATATTACTTCTGTATTAGGTTTGTTTTTGTTTGTTAGAATATAACAAATTACCACAGAATTAACAGCTAAAAACACATTTATTACCTCATAGTTACTGTGAGTCAGGAGTCTGGCGGCAGTCTAATTTAGTCCTCTGCTGAGGGTCTCACATAATGTACGATCAAGGGGTCAGCCAGAGCCACATTCTCATCTGAGGCTGGGGATGCTCTTCCAAGCCCTTGAAGTTCTTGGGAGAATTCAGTTCCTTACAATTTGGCACTGAGGTTCTCAGCTCCTAGAGAGGCCACTTTCTGGAACCTAGAGGTTCCCTGCCACATGGTCCTCTCCATAGCAGTTCACATTTTAGTTACATGATTCAAGACCAGCAGCAGTTTGTTATTCAGAGAAGTCCCAGTCTCTTTTTCAAGGGCTTTCACCTGATTTTATCTGATACTCTTCCTATTGATTATTTCAAAATCACTGACTTGGGGTCTTAATCATATGTGCAATATCACTTCACCTTTGCCATATAACATAACATAATCAAGGGAGTGCCATCCCATCACTGTTGCCATATTTTACTGATTAACAGCTGGTTATAGATCCTGCCCACAGACCATAAAAGGGCATGCATACCAGAAGCAAGGGTAAAGGGGGGTGGGGTTGGGTCAGAAGTCAGAATGCCCCTAGAAACAATGCCACATGACTTGCAGAAACAGTAATGGTAGAAAACAGTTTGAACTCCCTACAACTACTACAGGAGATAGCCAGTAAGGAGCCATTCTGTAAAGGACTTGTTTTAGTAGAGGTCTGTGGGAGAGAAGCTTAGCAAAGTTGATTGATTGAAGGGGAAATAAAAAGGCATGAAATGGATAATTGAGTCATATGAAGCTCATATGCTTTGTACAGTAACATTTCTAGTTTGACTAATGAGGAACCCTAGAGGGGATTTTCTAACATTCACTGGCTCAGTGCATGTTTATTAGTAGTACAGGTTGAGGGAAGCCACACAAACCAATGAGCAACTCTACTCACAATCATGGGAGCCCCATTTAATGGCAACTCACAGACCCCACTCTAAAATGGGTTTTAAATCCATCCAAGCCCATTTAGATCAAACAAAATTGGGTCCAATGTCTGTGTGACACATCCTGTATAGGCCTGATCATCATTACTTTAGGCCTGAGGATACCCACTTTCCTCCATATCTGTATCATTTCTTTGTTCTGATAAATATCTCTAATCCAGACTGCAAAGTTTCTATTGACTTTCACATTCAACAACTCAGATAAATTCTGAGGAAGGTTGGGGGTATTCATCAGGATCAGACATGTTACTTAGGAAAGCAATGTACCAAGGTTTTCCAAGCCTTCCACATGGAATATGCAAGCTAGAAGGGTTACTGTAATAATTCTAAACTGCCTATTGACCTGGAATACACCTATGAACTTCAATTTCTCTCTCCAACCATATATCTGTTGTTATGATATTCTATATAAAAAAGAGCTTAATCTCTACACAGATATTTATTTTAAGCCAGAAACATTAATTTTGCAGTGTTCAGAGAATACTAGACTCAATTACCCTATAGGCTTTGTTAAAACTAATTTAACAGCCTAAAATTATATCTTATTCAGCACTTGCCCTTTGGGCCTTCTAGATATTCCTAATTCCCTGTCCAGTATAATTCTCTGACTGAGTAATTGTCAGGTTCATAAGCCTTTGAAAGAAATTTTACCATCAGGAGTTATACTGCTATGGTGGCGTTGTCCTTAAAAATGCTGTCTTTATGTATTTCACCATTCCTGAAATATTCTTCTTGTAAATCACACTGAGCGTCATCACTGGCTTTTCTTAGGGAACCCAAAATGTACTGCTAATCTCCAGGAATAATAGAAAACAATCACCTTTTCCCATCTAAAATCCTTCAAAAAAATCGATGCACAATTTTAAAATCTTGAAGCCCATGCCTTTTGTACTATGCTACAATCATAGGTCCATTTTTAGAGTGAATTTTCTTCCAAAATGCTCTCCAATTCCTAAAATTTGATTATCATAGATTTATAACTTGACGTTTTAATCATAAAAAAAGCAAATATCACTAGGGGAAGAAATACTTTATTCTAATAATTCATTTTGTTTTGTTTTATAAGAGCAGAGGGAAGTTTCTGAAAGTGAATACAGGGAGAGAACATGAGGACATAGAGTATGTGCCTATTTTGTTGCACCGTATCTAGCCCTGCCATCCCTGAAGGTATGAGGTCTCCTCCAAAAGAGGCCTCAAGGATTGTGGGTAAAAATGCAATATTTCCAGAATCTCTCACCTGGTCTTAGTGCATCTCTCTATCAATAGTTGTTTCCAAGGGGTGGAAAGAGGTAGTCCATCACCATATCAATAGGTGATTACAAAGTAGATGGGGAGGGAATGGGCACCTGGACCAGAGAATTATTTTGGGGGTCCTTTTGCAGCTGGGTCATGAGAGACACAGGAGAGCAGATGTAGATGACTGCTTGTAAACAATAAATGGGTTTCTCCCACTTTATTTCTCCCTTTGACTGATTTCAGCTTCAACGGTTATTTGCCCCATGCTGGGAACATATTTTCCCCCAGAGTTACTGGGATACAGTCCCATGTGGGGTGGATGCCTTCCATATCCTGGGTATAGGGTTGCAGGTCATTGCCTCCAGATGAGGGCCATTAGAGATGGTTGGAGGCACCATACTGAGCTCCCTATTCACTGGTTCCCCAGAAATAAACAAAAGGTAATGGAGCTAAATGTACTCTAATACATGGTCTTCCTCAGAAGTTTTCTTGTCCCTTCAGTGCCATTGATGGTTGTGGAGGACAGACAGTTATGGTCAGAAAGATCCTTTTGACACTGCAAATTGCATATTCTAATGCTGAGAATATGAGGTTTTTAATTTATCCAATATTAGAGAACATATTGGGCATTGCTAACCTCCAAGGTTAAACTCTGCAAACCTCCATTGGTGAATTCCGCCACCAGGTTAGATTAATCAAACCAGTGTTTTGGGGAAATACCAACTGGGAACCAGTAAGTCTGTCAGCCCATGAACAGTAGTAACTGTCAAATAATATAAATTGCCTGGGGCCATAAGAAGACAGGAGAAATTACTCAAGAACTGCAGTGAGTGGGGATTACATACTCTGCCTGCCCTGCTTTCAACAGCTAGGTATGGCCAGTCAAAAAGCCAGATGGCTCATGGCAGACGACAGTGGGCTATGGAGAACTGAACAAGGTAATACTCCAGATTAATAGCCTTGATCAATAGCCTTGAGACAGTGATGTGGTAGTTAGACAATCTGGATGGTGTATATGACTGAACCCTGTTCAGATAATAATAGAAGCATATAAATACCTTACAAATTGAATATGTTCAGTTAAAATCATATGCTTATGTATTCATATCAGTGTTTGGCAACAACTTTTTGTGTGAAAATATATTTTCAAAGATGAAATATACAAAATCTTATTATAGTTGAGCATTAACAGATACACATTTGCAGTCAGTTTTAATGATGGAGACCATTAACTTATAATACCAATTAAGTAAAATATTATCCACCCAAAATAAAGTAGTATTTCACTCTTCTCATTACTAGACCTGTATTGCAGAATATTATACTCAATTATTATTATATTTAAATTTTTATCAGTAAAAGTCATGAAATGTGTTTTCTCTCTCATTGTGTAAGTACTTAACTAATACCTTTGATTTGGTCTCTTGGCCTGAAAAACCTAACATATTTTGCTATCTGATTCTTTACAGAAAAACAATTCCTGCTCTTAGGCCAAATCATAAAATCTTTCATACTCAACATAGCCTATGTAGGGTTTACCTCACATCTCCTTTTACATATTTGTTTAATCAATGCATCTTGCTATGCTCTCCTCATCAGGGAACTATCAACATGATGTTGTTGATATAATTAATAATATGGCAGAGGGTTGGAAAGTTGCTCTAACCCTAAAACAAGATGAAGGCATATGGCTATGCCAATAAGTTGAAACAAACTGCTTATTAACTTCAATTTTAAAAATATATTCACCAGATCAAGTCACAAAGACATTGGCTCTATTTATTTGCTTCATTAAATATACATCTGGACCAGCATCTGTAATTGCAGTCATCCATTGATTAAGTCTACCTACTGTCCAACAGGATTTGTTTTTTACAGGCCAAATTGTCATTTTAAATAGGTGTATAAAAGGATCATCAACCTTGTATATATCTTTTAAGAGTTTGATGGTGCCACTAATCTTCCTAATTCCCCCAAGGGATTGGGTATTGACTTTGATTTATTTAGGTGATAATGGAAAATTTCCACAACTCTTTCATGGCCTTTCTTACCATAAAAGCCTACACTAGTTGGTCCATACGGGGATTCTGTCAGTTGCTGAATGTATTTACTCCTATTATTAAGTCAGAAACTGATAAAAATAACCATAGAAAGTTTTCTCAGACCTACTAGACCCACTAGAGACATGAATTTGGGCCAAAATGCTACCTACCTGAATACCTTAATTTTCCCACTCTGACTGATGGTACTCAATAGCATTCTGAACCTGTTACTTCAAGAAAAAATATTTTTAAAAATCTATGGAGGTCTGGGAATATCCTTTCATCCAGTCCACTGTTACTTTAGTAAATGTCTGCAGGTCTGTGGAAAGAGGAAGACGTGACATATAAAATACTAATGGGTCCTCCTCAAGTGTACCTGGCCACTCCTCCATTAGAGAGGTGAGGCTCTGTGACATGGCTCTCATTTTAGTTTTAGGAGAAACCATAATTTAATTTTGATGACTCAAGTCAGCATAGAGTGCTTTTGTTTAAACAAGTCAATGAAGGAATTTTGTGGCATCTAGGACCCTCAGTCCTAGTTATTGTATGATCAGATAACTATTTCCAAAGGTCAGTGAAATTTAAACCATTCTGTTCTGATTCCTTGGGTCATGCCCTATCTTGGTAACCATGTCCACCAAGTCAATAGTAATTAAGGGATCTTCTTTGCTTAAATTAGGTAATTCATTTTACTGGCAGCATGTCTTACGTTTTTCTTCTTTCCAAGTCCAAGAGAGCCACCACAGAATCCTCAGAGAAATTGGTGTCCTTCTCATCAGTGTAGCTCTTATTGTTTTAGTAAAAATGAAAGTCTTCTGAGCCTTTTCTTCCTAAACACTTGGATTTCTTCCTCTATATTATATGTAGTAATTTCTGGCATCTGAAATTTTTCATTATAGGCTTCCCTTTAGTTTTAGTTAACAAATCAAACTTCTATCAGCTGCTCAGACTAGGGCAGAGTTTCTTTTACAAGCCTCAGATTAATAAATCCAGTCTTATTTAAAATCATGTTCCCCTCACCCTGGTAAAGCATTCTTAGCATCTATTGTAATAAAAATTCTCCAGATTTTAAGTCTTTTCATGTGTAAAAGTTTCCTGTAAGGTTTGAATTTACAATCAACCTTGTTCACCATAGCGCAGTATTAGAGGAGGTCATTGAGAGGCCTTGATGCCTATTGAACTGAGAAGGACCCAGGCAATTGTAGGATCCGCTCCCCATCCTTGGAACGTCCATTCCCACAGCTGAAGCTGTCTTCATGGACATAGCCTTGAGAGAAAAATGTGCTGTTGAGACCATCTGGATAGTACACATGACTAAACCTAGTAAGGCCTCTATATAAACTTTTAAGATTCTGGTAGGTGGGTATAGAGATCTACTCTCATGCAGCCACCCAAGACAAGCCTCATTTATAAATTCCTTGCTTATTAAACCTGCTTACCTACCTATCTGGAGTGGTCTGTCCCTTTCCTTGTTCTCTCCTTGCCATGCATGTATGGGGGCCAGTTTGCAAACCAAACAACAGGCATTCTGAATCTAGTTATATAAGAGAAGGCAATGAGGGGTTACAGGAATTAGACATGAGAATTGGCATCTGTCTGACAGATAGCAAGCTCATCATGAGTTTAATATAGGGTCTTCAAACAATGTAGACCAGGTCCTCAGACAGATAAAGGACAGCTTCTACTGGTATGGAAAGTTCTATGAAATTTTGGAGGTTGAGGTATTAAGATATATCTGAATCCTCCAAAATACTCCTGTGGGTAAAATGGCAATATCCAGAATCTCTCACCTAGCCTTAGAGCATCTCCCTATCAATAGGTATTTCGAAGGGGTGGAGAGAAGTAGTCCTTCTCCATATCAATAGGTTGATTACAAAGGTTGGGGAAGCAGGGGCATGTCTGGACTGAAGAGGTTTGGTTGGGTCCCTTTTTTGCCAGGTTGTGAGAGACACAGGTCAATAGAAGTAGACAACTGCTTGTAAACAATAAACACATTTCTCCCAGTTTATTTCTCCCTTTGTTTTCAGCTTCAAAGGTAATTTGCCCTAGGCTGGGAACATATTTTCCCCCCCAGAGTTACAACCTCCATTCCATATCTCAATGTTTCACCCTCCCAATAAATCCTAACTTCCACAAGAGGTATGTTGAGACTGTAAAATTAATCTTTATTTAAATTTAGGAAATGACCAAAACAGAATCTGCACCTGAGAATTACCTAAGCAAACACTGGTTACAAGATATAAGAGATTATTTTTTAGGGTTGTCTGGTTATACAGGCCAAATTATTGATTGATATAGGTGTATAAAAGGATCCTCAACTTTGTGTACAACTTTTAAGACTTTGATGGTGCCACTAATCTTTGGTTTTCTTGCATTCAGTGGCCACTATAGTCTCTGACCCTCTTGATATTGCCTTGAGTGTAGAATTAAAAGTCCTGATTCAATCATTTTCTCTCTAGCAGAGTTTGCAGAAACTGTCTCATTCTACAGTCTCTGTATAATTTATGACCATCATAATATGCTGTAGCAACCACCACTTAGTCTGCCTTAAATATTTTAATGATTGATATCATGGGTTAATATGTCATTCTCTAATGGTAACTTGCTCCTCACTGCCTTCAAATCCAATTAGGTCAAATAATACATTCCCAATTACCAACCTTGAGGTCTGTTGCTTATACTGTCTTCTGAATTGTATCGTTACACTGAACTGTATTAGTTCAGTCTAACAGAAAACACACTCTGGATATTTAAAACAGCAAGGGGTTTAATATAGGGAATTGGGTATTTACAAAATTGATGTGAGGATTAAAGTTCTCTGTGGTTACTTTCAGAAATTACTTCCAGGAAAATAATGCAGAACTAGCCAACAAGTGGACTTCTACATTGCCACAATCAGGAAGCCTATATCCCAGCTTCTGGCTTCAAGATGACCAATTTTGCTACAAATGAGGATCACAAGTTATCCTCACAGCATATATTCAGTGAATATTTATGAATTGTCCACTGGAGGGAGACTGTTTTGGGAGAGTCACTAAGTAGCCAGAAGGCAAAAGAAGATATGAAATTATGGTATCACAGGAACTCAAAAAGAATTTGGGGGTATTACTTAAGAAAATAAAAGCATGAGAGAAGCATGGACCACAAACTTTATAAAAGGTCCAATTTTGTGAGGGAAAATTCCTATTTTGATTACCTGGTTTACATGGCAGAAAATTGAGTAATAAACCATTAAGTGGGAATGCTTATATCTACTAAATGAGCATAATCACATCAATTTATTTCAAAGTGACATTTTACCTTTTCACAGATATTGCCAATAAAATTACTAGTTTAGACAAAATGGAAAGTAGGAAAAAACAGAAAATAGTGGAGATTTTTCATTTTGTTTTACTTCTTCATAGGCATTTCCCCATGCTCTCAAATTTTTTTCACCAAGTAGAAAATGAATATATAAACAAATAATGCATTTTAAAGATAGGACTTTAAAACCAAAGCAAATAATTAATATAACTGAATAATTCTGGTAATAACAAAAACAAGCATGGCAGTCAGAAAGAAGTTTTAAAAACTCAATACTTTTTCTAATAAAAGTAAAGTAATTGAGGTTAAATGGGATGATATGTCTTAAGAGGAGTTCTCCAATAAGCAGGCCCTGTGACAAGAATTTGAGGGTAAGTGGTTTATTTGTGAGGTGATCTTAGGAAGCACCAACATATAGGAGAGGGAAAGTGAAACCGGACAGGGAAGGGAGTCAATATGGGTATGCTAATGAACCAGTTACTGTTCTTGGCAGCTGGGCTTCAGTTGTCTTAGGGCTCTCTGGAAGATGTAAACTCACCTCAGAATTATCCCACTAAAGGCAGCCAAGGTATTCATCCTTCAACTCCCGTCGTCAGTGTTGCAGGCTGCTTCTTTGGGCATCACTGCTCAGAACTTCTAGCCTGGGCAGACTGAGCACAGCAGAAAAAAATCCCTGCTGCAAAGAGATACAGATGCTTATTTACAGTAGGAGGCCAGAACTTGTCCAGCATCTGTTACTGTGTCTATGTATGTCTATCTATCTTTCTATGTTGTTTAGCCTGAGAGGTATATCAATTACTTATTTTCTTTTGACAATGAAGACTTTACCTCCAGCAAAATTGATAAGTTCCTCTGATGCCCTTAGCTAAAAGATCTATTGGGCCGCATTATGATTTAAATAGCTGTTGAGGGAAGTAGTTACTAAGTGGTTAATTTTACTTAGTTCTCTTTTAATTCTACATTCCCTAGGAAAAAGTGATTTTCTAAATGCTTTAAAATTTTTTCTGGTTTAAAACACTTTTTCCCCAAATATAATTCTTTCCCCTCACTTAAATACACTGCTATTCAATGTCAAAAAATAACTGAAAAAGTAAAAAGCTGCCTGAATCTAAATTGCTTATTGCATGAAGTAAATAAAAATTCTCCTAAGATGTCTTTTTTCTTCTGCCTTTATCTCCTGCTGCATTTTCTGACATCCACTATTCCTCACTACTTTTAAATAACACTTAACAACAGAAAAGCGACAATTCTAATGACTTTCTTTAAAAAAAATATCAATACTGTAATCTTCTGCTAAAATGTCCTTCTGGACATATCCCAAACTTCCACTTAATTAATAATAACAAACCAATTTTAAAATTATATTATTTCAGTTGCAACAACATTTTGCCCCTAGAATTTTCTTTGGTAAATAAATCAACAACACTCATTTTTGGATTTGAAATTGCTATAAGCTTCCACTTGATTTTTTTTTTACATTGGCATCTGTGACAGAAGGAGTTGATGATGGCAGTAAACAAATACTGAACCTCTTTTAAAGTTGTCTCCTTCCCAGAGGACTTGTCTTTAATGAAATTTAGCAATCTGGAAGTTTGTCCTTTGGAGCTTTCCTTTTTAGAAAGAGCCTGCCAGTAAAATTAAGCAAGGAATTAAGTTATGAAAAAAAGCAAGTCATTCTATTGCTAATGAAGTCACAGATATCCCTTATGTGATTAAAATTGGGGAATTAAGTTTGCCTTTACAAATACGAGTATTGCCAGGTGCAAGGAAAAAATACATTTCATCTATTTTTTAAAAAAATAGGCATATAATCATATATGGTATAAATTATTTCTCTGGTCCAAGAAAAAATTTCATTTAAATGGCATTGATTAAAAGATGACTTTTTAAAATTAGTTAATCAGAAAACATGCTTAATACAGTAATTTTCTTAGTAATGAAATATTATTACACATTTGACAATACCATTAAGGAGATAATTTGGCAATCTCTTCATCGAAAATGGCTCCTCTCATAAAAATGAGTACCCAGAGAGATTTTTATGCATACTCTAATTCCATTTTATTTGCAAAGAATTACTCTAGAGAAATATATCATTAACTTTTTAGTGTTTAAGTAGACAATGGTGTAAGTCAACAAAACCTAGCAGTGGTAGGCTGGTTTCATGGAAGAGAGAGAAAATAGCAGTGGAAACCTATTTTGCTAGAATTACTGTTCCCCTACATAATATCCATTCTCCATTCTCCCCTTCATTTTTACTTACATATTTTGTACATACTGGCAATTTTCCAACAGAAATCAACATTTTTCAACCTCCCTTACAGCAATGATAGCTATGTGACACATTTCTGGTCAAAGAGATATAAGCCACATTCTGCTAGAAGCTTCTAGAAGTGCTTTGTATTACTAAGATGAGCAATGATCCAAATCTTTCTTGTCTCATCCTTCTTTATGCCTGGAATACAATCTGGAACTGAACCAACCATCATGACACCATCAAGTACAAGACCCACACTTCATGGATGATGGAGCATAATGCTATAGGAAAACTGAGACATGAATATTTTCAAAGGGCTGCTACCTCAGACCTGGACCACATGTCCCAGTAGTTACTATATTATGCAAAAAATAAATCTTTTTTGGTGAAGCCTTTGTTGTCGGGTTTCTGTTACATAATGCTAAATGCAATCCCTAGTTGATAACTATCCTTGGTGTAACTACTAAAAAAATTATAATAATCTCCTTGAATGAGGACAGCTATTCATGTGGGCATTTATGATTGGTCTTAAGCCATACTGGTGAAAAAATACTTTATGCATAAGAAAACCATGAGTTTCTGAAGTGGTATTCTCCTCTGATTTTCGTGCAGAATGTTATAGAATCCATTATAAAGTTGGATAAGTTAATATAAAATGAAAATGTCTCCCAGCAGATGCCTAAACTTCATTTACCACAGAGCCAAAGAAAGGAAGAGATATCTTGATGAAGCATCTTGAATGATCATGGTCTACATTCCTTGCCTCCTTTTTCATAAAATGTTTTTTCAGCTAAGTACATTACTCTTTTTTGATACTTGTGACAACTATCTGAATCTCAGAAGCTCTGAGGATCTATCCTAACATTAATAATATACATGCTTCTCAGAACTCCTGGGAATGATGATCATAGGTGATGACAGCTAAAGGGAAAGTAGATTGACTTTCCAAATAGTCAGGATGCATCTATTATAATCCCTATTTCTCAGCCAGATTAGAATCAACAATCCTTACTGCATCTGCAACCACCTCCTTTAGGTTCTGTTTAAAACTTCCTTGAATTGCCAACTGAAAAACTGATGCTTACAAACTATGTTACAATTCATAAACAAAACACTAATCGCTTACAGGAACATATCTTTTTTTATATATGTATAATTTATTTTGGTATCATTAATCTACAATTACATGTGCAACACTATGGCCACTAAACTACACCTTCACCAGGTCCCCACCACCAACTCCATTACAGTCACTGTCCATCAGCGCAGTGTGATGCCACAGATTCACCATCCGTCCTGAGTTGTAAAGCCCCCCCAACATTACATCTGCTAATCGTAATGCCCCTTTTTCACTCTTATCCCTCCCTTCCCACCCATCTTCCCCAGTCCCTTTCCCTTTGGTAACTATTAGTCCATTCTTGGGCTCTGTGAGTCTACTGCTGTTTTGTTGCTTCAGCTTTTTTCTTTGTTCTTATACTCCACATATGAGTGAAATCATTTGATACTTGTCTTTTTCGGCTTGGCTTATTTCACTGAGCATAATACCCTCTAGCTCCATCCATGTTGTTGCAAATGGTAGGATTTGTTTTCTTCTTATGGCTGAATAATATTCCATTGTGTATATGTACCACCTCTTCTTTATCCATTCATCTACTGATGGACACTTAGGTTGCTTCCATTTCTTGGCTATTGTAAATAGTGCTGCGATAAACATAGGGGTGCATATGTCTTTTTCAAACTGGGCTGCTGCAGTTCTTAGGGTAAATTCCTAGGAGTGGAATTCCTGGGTCAAATGGTATTTCTATTTTGAGTTTTTTGAGGAACCTCCATACTGCTTTCCACAATGGTTGAACTAATTTGCATTCCCACCAGCAGTGTAGGAGGGTTCCCTTTTCTCCACATCCTCACCAACATTTGTTGTTGTTTGTCTTTTGTATGTTGGCCATCCTCACTGGTGTGAGGTGATATCTCATTGTGGTTTTAATCTGCATTTCTCTGATGATTAGCGATGTGGAGCATCTTTTCATGTGCCTGTTGGCCATCTGAATTTCTTCTTTAGAGAAGTGTCTATTCATGTCCTCTGCCCATTTCTTAATTGGATTATTTGATTTTTGTTTGTTAAGGTGCGTGAGTTCTTTATATATTTTGGATGTCAACCCTTTATCAGATACGTTTTTTATGAATATATTCTCCCATACTGTAGGATGTCTTTTGTTCTACTGATGGTGTCCTTTGCTGTACAGAAGCTTTTCAGCTTGATATAGTCCCACTTGTTCATTTTTGCTTTTGTTTCCCTTGCCTGGGGAGATATGTTCATGAAGAAGTTGCTCATGTTTATGTCCAAGAGATTTTGCCTATGTTTTTTTCTAAGAGTTTTATGGTTTCATGACTTACATTCAGGTCTTTGATCCACCTTGAGTTTACCTTTGTGTATGGGGCTAGACAGTAGTCCAGTTTCATTCTCTTACATGTTGCTGTCCAGTTTTGTGATTTTCCAAATTTTAATGTATATAATTCTATGAATCATTTATAATTAACATTTCATACACCACTTGTATTATCACAAAAATAAAGCCAATGGGGTGGGAGTCCTCTGTTAAAATAGAGAAAATCCTTGAAGGAATATAATATTATTCATTAATAACCATTATTTTAACATGCTTCCCAGACCATATTATTTTTTCCCTCTGCCTGAATCATTCTCCCTGAATTACTGCTCCATTCCTGCCTCTCCAAGTAGTTATTATTTACTAGTCCTTCAGTTCTTGCCCAGATATCATCTTCTCATAAAAGACTTCTCTAATCAACCCAGTTATATACTGTCAGAAAAGTCATATTCCTCCCAAATGCTTGCCATAGTTCATACTTATACTTAATCTGGGAAATGATGCATTTCATATACATCCCCTTGACTAGACTGTGAGCTCCATGAGATGAAGGACAGTATCTGTTTTGCTCATCATTATGTCTCTAAACTAGAACCAATGTCAGGAATATGGTAATACTAAAAAAATAAATCATGAGTGAATTTATTATTTAACTGATATTATCTGAAAGCCTAGGATAATTCTTTTTTTAAAAGTCACTAAAATGGGTGAGAGGAAACTCAGATTTTTTAAAAAGGATAGAAAGATAGTCTAATAATTTCAACTAGTTTGCAATTTCACAGGCCTTGATTAACTACATAACCTTACAGTTATTTAGAATTATTTATGTCTAAGGAGAGTTGGCATTCATTCATTCATTCAATGTATTAATACTCACTTGTCATTCACTGCTGTTGGGAAAGTAAGATAAGCTGTAATAAACTAACATGCACATTTCAATCCCTCAAGCAGTCATACAACAGGAAATAAACAAGGCAGTATAGTTAAAAGCCATCCTAGGAAAAAATAGGCAAATAGTAAAAATTTTACAATTACCCAGAATAAGAAAGGAAAGAAGGAAAACAAGGAAGAACAGATGTGACAAGGAGAAAACAAATAGTAAGATGGCAAACTTAAAACCAACCATATAATTAATTTCATTACCTTTAAAATGCCTATCTAAACACTGCAATTAAAAGGGAGATACTATCAGACTAGATAAAGTAGCCAGACAAAACCAAATTGTGTTTAAAAGATATGTACTCAACAGCATGGAGAATATAGTCAGTGATTCTATAACATCCTTCTACATTAATAGTTGGTAATTGCACTAGAGGAGGTGATAACTTAATAATATAGGTAACTGTTGAACCACTGTGTTGGACATTTGAAACCAATATAAGATTGAATAATAATGATACTTCAATAAAAAAAGGTATGTGCTTTAAGTGTAAAAGGAGAGGTAATATGCAAAAATATAAATAAATAAATAGGGAAAAAGTTATATAAATGCCAAACATAAAAATGCTATAGTGGCTATATACCAGACAATGCAGACTTTAAGAGAAGGAATATTATCAAATATAGAGAGGAATATTTCATAATAATAAAACATCAATTCATCAACAATACCTAACAATCCTAAAACCAGTATCACTTGTAACACAGGTTTAAAAATATAAAGTAATAGCTAAGCAACTAAAAGAGAGAAACAAAAAACACACAATTGTAGTTAACAATTTTAATACTCCATTTTTATCAACTGATAGAAAAGTAAATACAAAATAGGGAAGATTAAAAAACAATTCAACCAAATTATCCTAATGGACATTTACATAACCCTACATCTAATAACTATAGAATGTATATTCTTTTCAAGGGTACATGAAACATTGATCATATGACTATAAACTAACTGGGCTATTTTTTTTAATCAGTAAATTTCAAACAAATTCATTACATAATATACTCTATTACCACAATAAATTTAAATTAGATAAAAATAAAAATATAAAGCAATAGAATTCTAAATCACCATAAACAGTCCAAAGAAAAAAATCACATGAAAACTTAAAAATAATTCAAAGCAAATGAAAATGAAAACACAACATACCAATTTTGTGGGAGGAAGCTAAAGAAGTGATTAGATGAAAAATGATAGTTTTAAATGCTTATATTAGAAAAGAAATATGATTCAAAATCAGTTATATAGCCTTTTGTCACAGATGTAGAAAAAGAGGACAATAAACACAAACTAAGTTGAAGGAAGAAAATAATAAAAGAAATGAATGAAGGAAAACAGACAAAAACAAGAATAAAATCAATGAAACAATTTATTTTTTGAAAAGAATAAAATTTATAGTCTTTCTAGCTTGATGTAAAAGAAGAAAGCACAACTTAGCCATATTATGAATTAAAAGAGTAAACAGTACTTACAGATCCTACAGAAGTTAAAAAATAATTATCTTAAAAAAATAACATCAAATTTAACAGAGTACCAATAGTGTTTATTCATCAAAAGACCTATATTAACTAAATTTATACAAGAAAAAAGAAAAAATGCTAACAGTTGTTAATCTGTTAAAGAAATTGTATATGTAAATAAACATCTACCCACAAAAAATGCTTCCACCTAGATACTTCACAGATGAAATATATCAAACATCTAGGACAAAATTTCAATCCTAAACAAGTCATTATAGAAAACAAAGAAAAACAAAAAACCAAACTTCCAAACACATTTTGTAAAGCCAGAATAATCCTGATATCAAGATCTGTAATGTATATTATAAGAAAAAAGAACAGCAATATCCCTCTTAACAAAATATTAGCAGTAAACTCAGTAAAATTTAAATCATAACCAAACAGGGTTATTCCCAAGAAAGTAGAGTTGGTTTAATAATTGAAAATCAATCCATGTAAATCACCATGTTAACAGAACAAAGGGTAAAAATACTACCTTTGTCTCAATAGAAGTGAAAAAAGGTTTGTAATTAAATTCAAAACCCATTTGTGATTTTAAAAGGCAATGCTAAAAAAACTAGGAATCAAAGGAGAATTCCTCAATTTGATTAAAAAAAAGAAAAGGCCCACAAACAACCTACAGTTAATGTCAAAATCCATGTAGAAATATTGATATAATTCCCTCTCAGGTCAGGAATACAACTTTTATTCACAAATGTATTGGAAGTCTTGGTGATTTAATAAGGCAAAAAAGGAGAGAGAGAGAGGCAAAGAGAAAGAGAGATTAAACATATAAAAATTGAAAATCAAAATCCCAGAAGGATTTTCAGTATAAATCTTCAAGCTAAAATTTATATGAGGAGATTGGATTAAAGATGGCAGCATGAGAGGTGAGACACAGGCTTCCTCCTAAAACTGCATATAATATGAAAATATAATTAATACAACTAAACCTGAAAGACCAACAGGAAAGAGGACTGTGCCAGACTGCATACACCTGGAGAAAAGAGAAGAACTCACAGAACAGGGTAAAGTACCAAAGCTGTGGCCAGCAGGACCCAAGCCCTTCCCCCACCCAGCTCACCAGCAGAAGGAAGAGAAACAGAGCAGGGAGGGAGTGGAGGCCTGGGACTGCTGAATACCTAACTCTGGAGATCTGCTCTGGGAACACAAACCTACATTTCACAGTGCTTACACAATACTCTTGTGATTATGGGGTTGGAAAGCTAAGACAGACAGAATTCCTGGAGAGACTGAGATTCCAGCCACTTGTGGAAAGCAGGGATCCATATCCAGCTGCTCTGGGACAATCTGAAAGACTTCCTAACAAGGAAGCTCTTAGCAATAGGGCTGCTAAAGGTGCAAGGATTGCAAAGAGCTTACTTCTAAGGATAGAGGACAGGTAGACAAAATTGTCTGGGTGCACTCTGCCCAGAAGGTTGGGAGCTTTGCCATACAGACTCTCATATTTAGGGAGGAAAAGAAATCTTCCTCCTTAGACGATCTTCATGTGCTCCAGCTCCCTGGCTGGCTACACAGCTCCAAGGACCCCCTCCGTGATATACAGCCTACTGTGCCTTTCTCCCAGCCTGCCTCACCTGGCACACAAACTGGCAAACCCTACCCTGGCATTAGGCCAGCCTGAGGGAAGCTCTGTCTACAGCAACTACAAACGCAAAGCATAGAGGCTGATACCTGTGTGCTCAGCTCACTGGTTCAGGCAGTGGAGACAGGCATAGCAGCCAGGAACCAGGAAACAGCTCTTTCCTCCCCCCAGGGACCAATACCACACCCCTGTGACCCCCGACATTGCTGCAGGGAGTAGAGATTCTGAGCACTAGAGGGTGCCATATACAAATATGAAACAACAAAGGAACCTGGTTCAGAGTAAAATTATGAATACAACTCCTGAGAAAGATTTAAATGACATCATCCTCATGACCTTTCCTGAAAAGGAGTTCAAAATAAAAATCATTAACATGCTCATGGAAGTACGGAAAGATATTCAAGAACTCAGGAATGAATTCTGGTTGGAGATCCAATCGTTGAAGAGCACAATGGAGGGTATTAAAAGCAGATTGGATATGGTGGAGGAGATGATAAATGAAATAGAAACTAGAGAAGAGGAATACAAAGAAGCTGAGGCACAGAGAGAAAAATGGATCCCTAAGAATGAAAGAATAGTGAGAGAACGGTGTGACGAATCCAAACAGAACAACATTCATACTATAGGGGTACCACAAGAAGAAGAGAGAGAAAAAGGGATAGAAAGTGTCATTGAGGAGGTGATTGCTGAAAACTTCCCCAATCTGGAGAAGGAGATAGTCTCTCAGGCCATGGAGATGCACAGATCTCCCAACACATGGGACCCAAGGAAGACAACACCAAGGCATATGGTAATTAAAATGCCAAAGATCAAGGATAAGGACAAACTATTAAAAGCAGCCAGAGAGAGAAATAAGATCACATACAAAGGAAAGCCCATCAGGCTATCATCAGACTTCTCAGCAGAAACCTTACAGGCCAGAAAGGAGTGGAATGATGTATTTAATGCAAAGAAGCAGAAGGGCCTTGAACCAAGACCACTTTATTGAGCAAGATTATCATTTAAATTTGAAGAAGGGATTAAACAATTTCCAGATAAGCAAAAGCTGAGAGAATTTACCTCCCACAAACCATCTCTACAGTGTATTTTGGAGGGACTTCTATAGATGGAAGTGTTCCTAAGGTTTAATAGCTGTCACCAGAGGTAATAAAACCACAGTGAAGAAAGTAGAACAGCTAATTACTAAGCAAATGCAAAATTAAATTAAATATCCCCAAAGTCTACCAAGGGATACAAAAAGAGTACACAATATGATACCTAATATATAAAGAATGGAGGAGGAAGAAAAAAAAAGAACCTTTAGACTGTGTTTGTAATAGCATATTAAGTGAGTTAAATTAGACTCTTAGATAGTAAGGAAGTTAACCCTGAACCTTTGGTAACCACGAATCTAAAGCCTGCAATGGCAATTAGTACACACCTATCAATAATCATCCTAAATGTAAATGGTATGAATGCACCAATCAAAAGACATAGAGTCACTGAATGGATTAAAAAACAAGATGTATCTATATGCTGCCTACAAGAGACTCACTTTATACCCAAAGACATACACAGACTAAAAGTGAAGGGATGGAAAAAGACATTTCATGCAACTAATAGGGAGAAAAAAGCAGGAGTTGCAGTACTTGTATCAGACAAAATAAACTTCAAAACAAAGAAAGTCACAAGAGACAAGGACATTACATAATGATAAAAGGGTCAATCCAACAAGAGGATATAACCATTATAAATATCTACGCACCCAACACAGGAGCAATGACATATGTGAAACAAATAACTAACAGAATTAAAAGGAGAAATAGAATGCAATGCATTCATTCTAGGAGACTTCAACACTCCACTCACTCTGAATGACAGATTAACCAGACGGAAAATAAGTAAGGAGACAGAGGCACTGGACAACACAATAGAACAGATGGACCTAACAGACATCTACAGAACTCTATACACAAAAGCATCAGAATACTCATTCTTCTCAAGTGCACATGGAACATTTTCAAGAATAGATCATATACTAGGCCACCAAAAGAGCCTTAGTAAATTCAAAAAGATTGAAATTGTACCAACCAGTTTCTCTGACCACAAAGGTATGAAACTAGAAATAAATTATGCAAAGAAAATGAAAAATCCCACAAACACATGGAGGCTTCACAACATGCTCCTAAATAACCAATGGATCAATGACCAAATAAAAGCAGAGATCAAGCAATATACGGAGACAAATGACAACAACAATTCAACACCGCAAAATTGTGTGACGCAGCGAAGGCCCTGCCAAGAGGAAAGTATATTGCAATACAGGCCTACCTCAGGAAAGAAGAACAATCCCATATAAGCAGTCTAAACTCAAAATTAACGAAACTAGAAAAACAAGAACAAATGAGGCCCAAAGTCAGTAGAAGGAGGGACATAATAAAGATTAGAGCAGAAATAAATAAAATGGAGAAGAATAAAACAATAGAAAGAATCAACGAAAGCAAGAGCTGGTTCTTTGAGAAAATAAACAAAATAGATAACCCCCTAGCCAGACTTATAGGGAAAAACAGAGAGTCTACTCACATAAACAGAATCAGAAATGATAAAGGAAAAAGCACTACAGATACCACAGAAATACAAAGAATTATTAGAGAATACTATGAAAAATTGGATGCTAACAAACTGGATAACCTAGAAGAAATGAACAACTTTCTAGAAAAATACAACCTTCCAAGGCTGACCCAGAAAGAAACAGAAAACCTGAACAGACCAATTACCAGCAATGAAATTGAACTGGTAATCAAAAACCTACCTAAGAACAAAACCCCTGGACCAGATGGCTTCACCACTGAATTTTATCAAACATTTAGTGAAGATCTAATACTCATCCTCCTTAAAGTTTTCCAAAAAGTAGAAGAAGAGTGAACACTTCCAAATTCATTCAATGAGGCCAGCATCCCCCTTATACCAAAACCAGGCAAAGACACCACAAAAAAAGAAAATTACAGACCAATATCCCTGATGAACATGGATGCAAACAGTGAATCTGTGGCATCTTACTGCACTGATGGAGAGTGACTGCATTGGGGTATGTGTGGGGACTTGATAATATGGGTAAATGTAGTAACCACATTGTTTTTTCATGTGAAACCTTCATACGAATATATATCAATAATACCTTAATAGAAAAAATTTATATGAGAAGCATAGGGCCTAGGATAAACTCAATAATTTTGTGCAAACTAGAAACACTCTTATTTATGCATTTACTATAATGCTACAGTGTTAAATAAATGTAGCTTGCCAAAAGGATTTCATAAATCAATAGTATTATCAAATGATCTATATTTCCTGTACAATAATGAAATGAGGTAAAGAATCCAGAATTAGACCTACACATATATGATCAATTAATTATTGACAAAAGTGCCAAGATGATTCATTGTAGAAAGAATAATCTTTTAAACAAATGGTCTTAGAATGTTTGGACATTCATATGCACAAATAAACAACCTCAATCCATATATCACACTGTATAAAAAATTATTCCAAATAGATCATGCAAACATATAAGTGTAAAATTCCTACTAGAAAACTTGTAGAAGAAAATATCACACACCAAAAAGTGTGACCATACATTTACACAAAGTTTCATTAGATAGAACATAAAAAGCTAGAACCATAAAAGAAAAAATGTAAATTGGACTTCATCAAAATTTAAAACTTCTCTTGAGAGAGATGCTATTAAGAAATGGAGAGACAAGCCATAGACTAGGAGAAAATATTTGCAAAATATATACCTGGCATATGACTGGTTAAAAAAAAAAAAAGCAACCCTCAAAACTCCAGTAAGAAGATAACTCAATAGACATATGATGAAAAGATCTAACCAGTGCTTTGCCAAAGAGAGATGAATAGCAACAAGCACATAAAACGATGTTTATTAGTATCAGTAGTCATTAGGTAAATGTAAATTAAAACCACAGAGATGTACTATTACACACTAATTGGAATGGCCACAAATTTAAAATAAACTGGAAATAACAAGTACTGACAAGGATGCTGAGCAATTAGAACTTTTATACATTGCTGGTGGGAAAACAAAATGTTTCAGCAACTTTGAAAAATAGTTTGGCAGTTTCTTAAGAAATTAAATTTGCAGTTACTAAACAATCTATAATTCCACTTAGTATTTAATGAACAGAAATGAAGACATGAACCTGTGCATGAATGTTTGAAGCAGTTTTATTTATAATCATTAAAAGCAGTAAACAACCAAAATGTGCATCAGTTGGAGAATGGATCAATTGTGATGTATCCATGTAATGGAGTAGTACTTAAGATAAAAAGGAACAAACTACCGATATATGCAAGAAAATGTATAAATGTCAAAGGCATTATACTAAGAGAAAAAAATAAGATTCAAAAGCTACATAATTCTGTGATTCCAGTTATATGACATTCAAAACTATGGAAACAGAAATCAAATTAGTGCTTGCCAGGGTAGGGATGTAGAAACAGGAATAAACAAGGGAACTTTTTGGAGTGAAGGTAATGGTTGATGTCTTTCTGGTGGTGGTGATTAAATATTTAATAATATAGGTAACAAACCACTTTGTTTTATACTTGAAATCAATATAAGATTGTATTTCAATGATACTTCAATAAAAAAAAATTATCCTACTTTTAAGGCCATAAAGATATGTCCACTTTGATTATGAGAATTCCATTTATGAGAATTTTCATTTACTATCTTGACTAATGAAGCACATATTTAATTTTTTTGATCAAGCATAATTTAAGTAAGATATAAATTACCATTTTTTAAAAGTTTACCATCTTAATGATTTTGACAGACATGTGGTCATTTATGCGGTCTTTATCCATTCATCTACTGATAGACACTTTGGTTGCTTTCATATCTTTGCTCTTGTAAATAATGCATCAATAAACATACTGGTGCATATATATTTTCAAATCAAAGATTGTTTTCTTTAGGTAAATTCCTTAAAGTGGGGTTACTAGATCATACGGTATTTCTATTTTTAGTTTTTGAGGAACCTCCATAGTGCTTTCCGCATTGGCTGCATCAATTGACATTCCCACCAACAGTGTAAGGTGGTTTCCTTTTCTCCACATCCTTGCTAACACTTGTTATTTCTTTCTTTTGGATAGCAGCCATTCTGACTGGTATGAGGTGATATCTCATTGTGATTTTGATTTGCATTTCTCTTATGATTAGCAATGTGGAGCATCTTTTCATGTGCATGTTTGCCATCTGTATTTCTTCTTTGGATAAACGTATGTTCAGGTCCTTTGCCCATTTTTTAATCAGATTATTTGTTTTTTCGGTTTTGATGCATATAAGTTATTTATATATTTTGGATGTTAACCCCTATGGATAAATCATTTACAAACATACTTTCCCATATTCTGCCTTTTCATTCTGCAAATGGTGTCCTTTGCTGTACAGATGCTTTTTAGTTTGTTGTAGTCCTACTTGTTCATTTTTTATTTTGTTTCTCTTGCCTGAAGAGATGTGTCAGGAAAAATTTTTCATGCTTATATTTAAGAGATTTTTGCCTGTTTTCTTCTAAGAGTTTTATGGTTTCATGATTTATATTCAGGTTTTTTATCCATATTGAATTTACTTTTGCATATGGACTTATAGACAGTAATCCAGTTTCATTCTCTTGCATGTAACTGTCCAGTTTTCCCAACACCAGCTGTTGAAGGGGCTGCCTTTTCCCCATTTTTTACACATGGTTCCTTTATTGTATATTAATTGACCATATATGTATGGGTTTATATTTGGGCTCTTTATTCTCTTCCATTGATCTATGGGTCTGTTCTTGTGCCATTAATATTGTTTCAATTACTTTAGCTCTGTAATATAGATTTAAGTCAGTGAGCATAATACCCCCAGCTTTGTTCTTCTTGATCAGGGTTGTTTTGGCTACTTGGGGTCTTGTGTGGTTCCATATGAATTTTAGGATAATTTACTTTAGTTCATTGAAAAATTATGTTGGTATTTTAGGAATTGCATTAAATCTGTAAATTGCTTTCAGCAAGATGGCCATTTTAACAATATTAATTCTTTCTATCTATGAATGTGGGATAGATTTCTATTTATTTGTGTCTTCTTTAATTTCTCTAATGAGTGTCTTATAGTTTTCAGAGTACAGGTCTTTCTCATCCTTGGTTGGGTTTATTCCTAGATATTTTATTCTTTTGCAATTGTAAATGGAGTTGTCCTTATTTCTCTTTCTGCTATTTCATGGTTAAGATATAGGTAAGCAACAGATTTCTCTGTATTAATTTTGCATCCTGCAATTTTGCTTATCTATTTATTAGTTCTAATAGTTTTTTGGTGGAGTCTTTAGGGTTTTCTGTGTATGATATTATGTCACCTGCAAATAGAGACAGTTTAACTTATTCCTTACCAATTTGGATGACTTTTTTCTCTTTTTATTGTCTGATTACTGTGGCTAGGACCTCTAGTACTATATTAAATAAAAGTGGTATGAAAGGACATCCTTGTCTTATTCTTGATCTTACAGCAAAAGCTTCCAGTTTTTTCCATTAAGTATGATGTTGGCTATGGGTTTGTTATATATGGCCTTCATTATGTTGAGGTAGATACCCTCTATACCCATTTTGTTGAGAGTTTTTATCAAGAATGGATGTTAAATTTTGTCAAATGTTTTTCCAGCATCTACTAAGATCTTCATGTAGTTTTTATCCTTCCTTTTGTTAATGTGGTATATGATGCTGATTGATTCACAAATGTTATACTATCTTTGCATCCTGGAATAAATCCCACTTTATCATGATGGATGATCCTTTTGATGTATTTTTGAAGTCAGTTTCTAATATTTTGTTGAGGATTTTTGCATCTGTGTTCATCAGGGATATAATTTTCTGTAATTTTTGCAGGGTTTTGCCTCGTTTTGGTATTAGAGTGATGCTGGCTTCATAGAATGAGTTTGGAAGTGTTCCCTCCTCTTCTACTTTTTGGAATTCTTTAAGAAGGATGGGAATTAGGTCTTCTTTAAATGTTTGGTAGATTCAGCTGTGAAGCCATCTGGTACTGCAATTTTGAGTTTGGGGATTTTTTTTTTTATTACCAATTCTATTTCATTACTGGTAATTGGTATGTTCAGATTTTATTTCTTCCTGGGTCAGTCTGTAAAGGTTATACTGTTCTAGGAATTTGTCCATTTCTTCTAGGTTGTCCAATTTATTCACATACAATTTTTTATAGAATCTCTAATAATTCTTTGTATTTCTGTGGTATCTGATTCAATGATTCTTTTTTTGTTTCTGGGTTTGTTTATTTGTATACTCTATTTTTTTTCTTGATAAGTCTGGCTAAGAATTTGTCTATTTTGTTTATTTCTCAAAGAACCAGCTCTTGGTTTTGTTGATTTTTCTATTGTTTTATTCTTCTCTATTTTACTTATTTTTGCTCTTATCTTTATTATGTTCCTTCTTTTACTAATTGAGTTTCATTTTTTCTTCTTTTTCTAGTTTCATTAATTGTGAGTTTGGACTTTTTATTTGGGAATTCTCTTATTTCTTGAAGTAGGCCTGTATTGCTTTCCTCTTAGAACTGCTTTTGTTGCATCCCACGAATATTGGACTGTTGTATTTTTGTTTTCATTTGTCTCCATCTATTGTTTGATTTGTTTTGATTTTTTCATTGATCCATTGACTATTTAGAAGCATGTTGTTTAGCCTCCATGTGTTTGTGGGCTTTCTGTTTTCTTTGTGGAATTTATTTCTAGTTTCATACCACCATAGTCTGAGAAGTTGCTTGATACGATTTTAATCTTTTTGAATTTATTGAGGCTCTTTTTGTGGCCTAGCATGTGATCTATTCTGGAGAACATTCTATGCACACCTAAAAAAATGTGTATCCTGCTGCCTTTGGGCAGAGTGTTCCAAAGTCTGTTAAGTTTACTGATCTAATATATTGTTCAATGCCCCTGTTTCCTTATTTATTTCCTGTCTGGAAGATCTATATGTTGATGTAAGTGGTGTGTTAATATCTCCTAAAATGAATGTGTTTCATTCTATTTCCCCCTTTAATTCTGTTAGTATTTGTTTCACATATTTAGGTGCTCCTATATTGGGTGAATAGTTATTTATAATGATTATATCCTCTTGTTGGGCTGACCCCTTTATCATTATGTAATGTCCTTCTTTGTCTCTTGTTATTTTCATTGTTTTGAAGTCTATTTTGTCTAAGTACTACTACTCCTGCTTTTTTTCTCCCAATTATTTGCATGAAATATCTTTTTCCATCCTTTTGCTTTTAGTCTGTGTATGTGTTTGGGTCTGAAATGAGTCTCTTGTAGGCAGTGTATAGATGCGTCTTGTTTCTTTATCCATTCTTCCACTCTATCTCTTTAGATTGGTGCATTCCATCCATTTACATTTTTTTTAACAGAATGTTTGTATTGGAATGGAATGTTATGTAATCAAATGGAATTTTATGGTATGAAGTGGAATGTTGGGGAATAGAACCGAATTTTAACGAATGGAAAGTAATGTTATGGAATAGAACCATAAAGAATGTTATGGAATGGAATTGAATGTTATGGAATGGAAAGGAATGATGTGCAATTGAATGGAATGGAATGGTGTGGAATATAATGGAATGGAATGGAATGCTATGCAAGAGAATGTAATAGAATGTCTTGAAAAGAATGGAATGTTATTTAATTGAATGGAATATTATGGTATGAAGTGGAATGTAGGGGAATAAAACAGAATTTTAATAAATGGAATGGAATTATTTGGAAAGCAACGGGATAGTATGTTATGGAATGGAATCATATGTTATGTAATGAAATGGAATGTTGTGGAATTGAATGGAATTTTATAGAATGGAGTGGAAAGTTGTGGAATGGAATAGAATGGGGAATAGAATGGGATGTTAACGAATGGAATGGAATATTATGGAATAAATGGGGTAGAATGTTATGGAATGTTATGCAACAGAATGTATTTTGATATTATGTAATGTAATGGAATGTTTTGGAATGGAATGGAATGTTATAGAATGGAATGGAATGTTATGGAATGGAATGGAATGTTATGAAGGAGAGTGAAATAGAATATTTGTAATGGAATGGAATGATAGGCAATCGAATGGAATGTTATGGTATGAAGTGGAATGTTGGGGAATAGAACCAAATTTTAACGAATGGAGTGAAATGTTATGGAAAAGAATGGGAAAGAGTGTTATGGAATGGAATCGAGTCTTATGGAATGGAATGGAATGTTGTGGAATTGAATGGAATGGTGTGGAATTGAATGAAATATTATGGAATGGAATGGAATGTTATGCAAGACAGTGTAATAGAATGTTTGGAATGGAATGGAATATTTTATCGAATGGAATGTTATGGTATGAAATGGAATGTGGGGGAATAGAACCGAATTTTAATGAATGGAATGGAATATTATGGAATAGAATCGGATAAGATGTTATGGAATGGAATCGAGTGCTATGGAATGGAATGAAATGTGGAATTGAATGGAAAGTTATGGAATGTAATGGTATGTTACACAATGGAATGTAAAAGAATATGATGGATTGGAAAGTGTTATTGAATGAAATGGAGCATTAGCAATACAAATAGAATGTTTTGGAATGGAATGGAACGTCATTGAATGGCATGGAATATTATGGAACTGAATATAATGTTAAGGGATGGAAAAGAACTTTTGAGAATAGAATGGAATATTAACGAGTGGAATGGAATAGAATGGGATAGAGTGTTATGGAATGGAATGGAATGTTATGCAATACAGTTTTATAGAATGTTATGGAATGCTATAGAATGGAATGGAATGTCGTGGAATGGAATGTAATATTATGGAATAGAAAGGAATATTATTCAATAGAATGTAATAGAATGTTTTGGAATAGAATGGAATGTTATTAAATGGAATGGAATGTTATGGAATATTGTGGGAAAGAACGGAATGTTAACAAATGGTATGGATGTTGTGTAATAGAATGGGCTAGAATGTTATGTAATAGAATGGAATGTTGTGGAATGAATGCAATGTTATGCAATAGAATGTAACAGAAAGTTTTGGAATGGAATAGAATGTTATTTAATGGAATGGAATTTTATGGAATGGAATGGAATGTTATGTAATGGAATGTTACAGTATGGCATGGAACGTTGGGGAATACAATGGAATATTAATGAATGGAATGAATATTATGGATTATAATGGGATAAAATGTTATGGAAAGGAATGTAATGTTATGTAATACAATGTTCCATCCATTTACATTTACAGTAATTCTTCACAAGTATATGCTTACTGCAATTTTATTAATTGTTTTCTGGTTGATTTTATAGTTCCTCTCTGTTCCTGTCTTCTTCTCTTATATTTTTCTCTTGTTTTTTGATGGTTTTCTTTAGTGTTGTGATTGGATATTTCTTTTTTAATTTTTTGTGTATCTATTACAAGCTTTGGTTTGGGTTTGTGGTTACCATAAGGTTCATGGATAGCTTCCTAACTGTATAACAGTCTATATTAAATTGATTGCTCTACTTCAAACACAATTGAAAAGTGCTTCTTTTTTAATCTTCTTCCTCCTCTACACTTTATGAATTTCTTCTGTTTCCCTTGACTGATTTTCTGTATAGTTGGTTTTACTACTTTTGTTTTGTTTTGCCTTAATTTTGTACTTGCTTGGTAATTGGTCTAAGTTTACTACTAGTTTTTTTTCACTGGTGAAAACTATTTAGGCTTAAGAACATTTCCATCTACAGAAGTTCCTTCAACATATCCTATAATACCAGTTTAGTGGTTATTAATTCTTCAGCCTTCATTTATCTGGAAAATGTTTAATCTCTCCTTCATATTTTAATGATAAAGGATAATTTTTAATATATATTTTAAAAAGAAGGCAACTAAAAGAGTAAGGGCAGAGTTAAAATCTGTTTTGACTGTAAAGACTATAAAGAACATAACAGATACCACAGAAAATAAAATTTGTCATTTGGAAATCAAAATTGAGAAATTCTCACAGTGTAAAGCAAAAAGACAGCTATGAAAAATATACTAAAGAATGATATAGAAGACTGGAAATGTAGGCTTAAATTCTGATATTCCTGTGGGAAAAGAGAAAGATTAGTCAGTAACATGGAGAAAACTGTACATACAGACGAATAGCAATTAAATAAACCAAAAGGATCGCTGTGCTCCAGAAAAACTCAGTGTACTACCTACTTCCAAAACACATGTATACATATTCTGGAGAGCAATGCTTTTGCAAGGATAAAGGGAAAAATTTGCAAGGTTTAACTTAATTTTTAAAAAGTAACCTCAAATTCCTTTCCAGTTTTAAATGAGTCATTGCCTATTGAGTCAGATCATTTAAATGAAATGGAAATCTAAATTAAATGCATCAAATCTAAATTCATGGTAATTCTGCTAATCCTGCTCTTATTTACCTTATACAGAGCTTTTTTTTATGAAGAATAGGATTACTTAATTACTTTTCAGTGTAAATCATATAAATAGTGAATTATTATTAGCAAAGTCTAGGAGTTTTCTATTAGGTATCATCAAACATGGTGTTATGGATTGAATTGTGTCTTCAAAGAATTCCTATGTTGAAGTCCTTATCCCCTGTACATTAGAATGTGATTGTATTTGGAGACAGGGTGTTAAAGAAGTAATGAGGTTGAAATTAGGTCATTAGGGTAGGCTCTAATCCAGTATGATTTATAAAAAGAGACTAGAACATAGATATGTATGGAAGGAAGACCATGTAAAGACACAGGGAAAAGACAGTCATCTACAAGGCAAGGAGAGAAGCCTCAGAAGAAACCAACCCTGCTGACACCTTGATCTTAGACTTCTAGCCTCCAGACTGCAAGAAAATAAATCTCTAATGTTTAAGACACCCAATTTGAGGTACTTTGTTAAGGCAATCCCAGCAAAGTAATATACATAGAAGACATTTCATTTGGAGTGATGAATGAAATATGGGGCTTTTGAAACTTGTTTTCTGATTTAGGGGATGTCATGGAATAATAGGTAAAATGAGGGTACATGATTTGTTTTTTGTCTGTAAAATATATCTCAGCACACATCATTTATTGGGGTTTTTAAATACATAGCCCAAGCTTGGAAAAGGTCTTGAAGTTTATGAGTCAACATCCTTACTCTTGTTTTTTATTTGCATTTTTCTCATGGCAAATAGCAACATACCTTTTTCTTTAAGTGAAGTACCTGGATTATGTGGGGATGGACCTTGCATGCTGAAGCATGTCAGTTTATTACCTTCATTTATGATAAGAATAGTCCAAATTCATTCTGCTGGTAGTAGTAAGGAAAGAAAGAATTGCACAGAATCCCAGATGTTTCTCTGCCAGTGGAATACCTGATATGGCTCTGACTTCAGTGTGGTAATCTAAGAGGCTTCAATGGCTTTCTTTGTTTGCTATTTCTGGTCCTCAAAGGCCTTGTGAATTATGTACTATAAAATAGAATATTCTCTTTGACATTAAAAACTGGTCTACCAGTCAGTATTTTAACCAAAATATATTAAATCCCTTCTGAATAAAGCACAGTCAAGGAAATAAAAAAGGAATCAAAGGATCAGATCCTGGCTTTCAAAGAAGCTCCTAATCCAAACACAGATACACCTGGAAAAATATTTCATCAATAAGATAATGAAAAGTCAGAGAGAATCCCCATAAAAAGGGATGGAAATAGAGAAGGGAAGATCTTCCATCTCCCACCACTGGAGAGACAGAAAGAACTCTTGCATTTAAAAATAAAAATAAAAGTGATGTGATGATAACATTACTTAAGGAGAAACTATTTGAAGCAAGAGCTTATCAATTACTTGAACAGCTCTGTAAAATAATTGGAAAATAAAAGATTAGAAAATAAGCTATCCAAATTTAGAGTCAGAAATATCCCTGTTAATCAAACCAGGAAGGGGAATCATTTTCCTTTATCCCTAAATCCCACTTCCCCTAGTCTTTTTCTTCCTTCCTCCCTCTTCTTTCCCTCACTCTCCCCCTCCCCACTTCCTTCCTTCCCTTTTTCTCTCCCTCCTTTCTCTCTCTCTCCATCTCTTCCTTTCTTGCTTATTGTGGTAAGACCACTTAACATGAGATCTACCCACTTAACAAATACAGTAAACTATAGACTCTCTGTTGTAGATCAGATCCCTAGAATTTATTCATCATGCATAACTGAAACTTTATACCCATTGAACAATACCCTGAGTCTTAAGAATAAACCTAGATTCTCAGATCTTGCTAGTGTGTTTGGCAGAATTTAAGCTGAACAGCAAAAATGGAAAGGAGAACCCTAATACTTTGTCCCCACTGACTCACTCTGCTGAACCTGCTAGAGAAGTGATCCCTGAAGCATCTAGGAAAGCAGCACTGGGAACATGTTTCTCCACCAAAAACCTTTGCACAGCAATTACATACCCCTTTCTGCAGCCTACTGTGAGTGGGAATCAGAAATGTGAATTGACTGAAGTAGGCACAGGAGGTGGGAAATTGGGATGTCCAAAATACATGTACTATATAAGTAAGGTTTATAACTAAATAATGGGTTCAACAGATAAGAAATAATTTTTAAGAATCTGAACTATCCCTTTCTGGGCATGTTTACATTCTTAGCTTTCTCTGTAAAAACCTTCTTTGCATACATTATGAAAAAGAAAACTTCAGCTCTTTTTTGTCTGAATTAGTTTAGAATATTAGCTAGTTGAGTCAGTTAATAAGATTTTTTAAAACTGTAGCTTAAAGAGGTTACATGTTCTTTCACTGTGTTCTGCTTTTAAGTGCTGCAGTACTAATGATGGTGGGTGGGGCATGGGGAAGTGAAGAATAACCTTGTCCTATATTTAATTTTTTTCTGTCAGGGGTCCAGCAACACAGCAGATGTTAAAAGTAATATTTAGAGTTCTGGAAACCAGACTTGATGGTATGCAGCTACCGCAATATGCCACAACCAAATCTTGGCAAGAACCTCTGTAGAAGGAACTGAATCCCCCTAGGATGCCTTGAAAAAGGAAACAGAAACACTGACATAGCGGATGAGACTATCCAAATCCAACACTTCAGCCAAAAGAAGTGTTTAAAAACTCTTGCTATGAAAAGCAAGTCATAGTCCCTTGTTGAAGGAAAAAGCAAGGTCATAAAATGCAGTATTTAATGTGAGCCCCTTTATTTACAAAGATATGCTATATAGTTATTTTTAAAATATACCACACAGAAGAAAAATATCTGAAAATAAATACAAGATATCAACAGTACTTAGCATGGAATATGATTTTCTTTTCCCTCCTTTGAATTATTTTAATTTCTAAGATACATGATATAAACAGATAAAGTTTTTGAAATTTTTAAAGTTATGTTTAGATAATTATGGATAATCTGATGAACTGTCACATGTATATAAAGGCTTGCACTGTGTATAACTCCGGTAACACATAACATTATACTAATCAGCACTGTCAGCTCTCTTTAGTAGGTTCTAAGCAACTTGATTTCAGGGCCAGAGTCTTATGCTTCTAGATATCTAATTCCAAAAAAATGGAAAGATAAAATTAACATATATGTACTTACCAAAATTATAATAACTCAGTAAACATTATCATCTCCATTTTACAGATGAGAAATTAAGCTTAAAGATGTTAAGTAACATGGCTGATGTCCTTCAGTTAAGAAGTACTAGGGCCAAGATTCAGGTGCACATCTGTCTGACCACAAACTGACCACTAAATTCAATGTCTGTTAAGTGGAAGAGAGGAACAGAGGGAAGAGAAGCCATATGGGCATGGGAAAAGTTTAAAGGTTATAATACAAAGCAAATGAATAGAATATAAAATGAAATACACAATAAGCAATCATTTAAAATACGTAGGGAAAATATGCATGTCATGAACAAGAATATCCTCTCTTGCTTTTGTATCCATGTGGGAACTGAATTACTAGCACTTAAAAAGAGGTCCTGTCCTGAGGGGAGATGCTTTTAGATGATTTCAGAGCTTCTGCAACTTGGTTCTCCTATAATATTTTATTAAGGTCAGTCTCTTGATTTTTTAATGAAGGCCCCAGATGATTTTTAAGGACGGAAACTCTTTCCTTTCCTTTGACATCCTCTTTCATTTGGCAGCAATGCATCCCAGTGGTACATTAGCGAAACAGCAATCAGAAGAGATTGAGCAGCAGTGAAAAGAGCTAATGAATCATGAGAGAGTCTCTTTGTTGCAAAGCATTAACAAAATATCATGGGCATAAATGCAGTCCCACAGGTTTTGTGGAGACTTTTTAATAATTAAAAGTTATGCCATTGATACTATCTCTGGGTCATTATGCCTGATAATTTTAATTAAAGAAGATATACCCATAGGTAAATGCTGAAGTATATTAGGAAAGTAGGACAGTCTCAGGTTTTCTAGAAGTATAGATAAAGTAGCTGATTGCTTCTCTGGAACTAATACTTAGAATAAGTTTGATAAAACCAGTTACCATGCAACTCAAGAATGGACATGAATCACTGACATCTAACAAATATTGCAATTTAGAGCTACCTATTATCTAAGTACACATTCCTAAATTTGCCCTGACTTTGAAGTAAGTGCAAAGGCATTAGGATTGCAATGAAAAATGAAAGAATCCAGGTTTTTCATTCTTTGAATGTTAATCAGGCACATGGCTAAAGAAAACTACTCCATTCAAAGAACGGAACTTGATCTTTTTTCTTACATCATATGTCACATGGGAAGTACTACCTATAATAGTTAATAGAAACGTCATTATGTCATGACTGTTAGTTAAGTTTTGGCATTCCAGAGCAAATCAGATATCTTGGTTTCTCATAATACAAATTTATAGAAAATAGTATATCTTTTCACCTATTTTATTTTTTACCTAATCTCTCATTTCTTATCCAGATCCTTGAAGCCTTTAATTCTTACAAGTAACACAAAGTGTCTAATAAATTTAATAGCTATCAAGTTCAAAAAATTAAAAAATATGGATTAAGAGAGGTGTTTTCTCATGAGAGGTCTTTCTGGGAGACAGTCATAAGAGATTAACAAACTGACATTTCAGGAACTACGCTGGACTCTGGGTATACAAAGATGAATAGGTAGATTCTGCTCACAAGGAGCCCATCATCTATGGGAAATACTGACCCATAAATAGACAATTATAAGATCTGAGGTAGGTATACTGATGAACACTGCACACGTATTATATGTGCACTAGGGGTGACTTCTAACCTAGGCCACTGGGGTAATGGAAGGGCTTCCTGAATATCTACTTGAGCTAAGATTATGATGTGTGGATGTTAACCAGGTGAAAGGGTGGGCTGGAGTGAAGGAGAGTAGGGAAGGACACACCAGGCAGGAGTAATAGTAACAAAAGCAAAACAGTGAGAAAATACGCTGGGGAACCATGAATAGCTCTAAAATGCCAGAATGTAAATTATGAGGCAGAGAGTGAAGAGATATGGGACTAGAGTTAGGCAGGGGACAGATCATAGATAAGAGTATCTGCATACGAAAGAGTTCACCTTTTCAGAGTCACTGAAGAATTTAAGTGAATCAAGTGGTATTGTCAAACCTGAACTTTAAATGCATTGCTTTAGTGGTCATGGAGAATATATGTGCAGACTAAGAGTTAACTTTCAGTTGAATGAGAAGCTTTGAAAATAGGAATTTTTTTTAATGCAAAAAGAAGAACCTACAAAGAAGACAAAAAGGAAGAGGCAGAGAATTACCAAGAGACAGTATGGACTGTAGTGTTATGGCGTTCAAAGAAACAGAATGTCATTTTGAAAAGTCAAAAGAGGTCAACAGTGGATCAATAGCAAATGAAACAGAGCAATCCAAGAGGGCAATTAGTGAAAAATGTCCAACAGAAGTCTAATCAAGAATTCAGAAGTGCCCTTAAAAAGAGTAGTTTCATGTGAGTAGTAAGGGCAGAAGCAGAGTGCCATGGGTTATGGAGTATGTGAGGGGTGAGGATGAAATGATATCAGAGAGTGAATAAGATAAGGAGAAATTTGTGTAAGAAGGAAACTATTGGGTAACAGACAACGGGTCTCTTAGCAAGGGCATAAATAGAGGCCAGATGAAACAAGCCAGACAGAAAAGAGGGAAAGACTGAAGATATAGAAAATAGAAGAAATGTCTACAAAGGTAATGCCCCAGGGGAGACGTGAGAACATGAGATCTTCAAAGAAAGAAGAACCGAAGGGACAAACAAGCCTCAGAAATGCCATAATAGGACTTAACACGTTTACATAGTCAATGAGGAAGTAAGAATTTAAGCCTCAATTAAGAGGTGACACAAATAAAGACTGACGTAATGTCAAAAGATAACTTTGGTTCGTTCACTGTTTATAGAACAAAATATCAGGCTGTCACACAAACATTTTGTTATTAACAGCTAAAGAACATCTGGAAGATCAGCCTCTTACTGCTAACACACCATGCCTTCATCAAAAAGGTCTGAATCTGCACCTTCTCTAGTAGGACAAACTCACTGAATTCAACACAGATACATACCCTTCATCTCTGGCTATTTGTAGATGCTCAAAACTCCTGTGTTAAAGCTTGACATGCTGACAGTACATCTTGTGACAAAAGGTACTGTCAGGTTTTCCCTCCTCAGGGTACTATTAGAAGGAACAGCCCTTTCTTGTTTAATTAGCATTGATTTTCTTGAAACTGACTATTACTTTCAAGCCGTAATATTTTTAAATTGCTTGAGAAGGAAAAACACTTCATTTGGTAAGTCTTATAAAAAGAGCACTCTTTCTAATGTCTTTTGTTAATTGCAGATTTTGCTACTTGTTTAATTCTCATTCATTTTGTGTTTAGAGCTAAATATTTCTCATTATCAGAAAACTTTGATGAGTGATATCCAAATCATTAGAGGGACAGAGGGTAGTATTATTATTAAGTCTGAAGTTTCTTGAGATGGTAGATCCATATATATCAATTCTCTCATTCCCTAGCTTTCTTAAATAATAATGATTACATCCTTAGCCCAGTTCCATCCCACCAGACACCTCACTCACCCAGCTACAGTTAAAGACGGCACCAAAGATACCAAAATGGATACCCAGAATACTAACAGACTAAATCATAAAATGAAATGGTCCATTTCTATATTCATACATTGTTTTCACAGATGTCCCAACCTCGTACTGCTCCACCTGGAGCCCAGTGCTATGAATACTGTTACATTCTTCTTAGGGAGACAGTCCAACTAAAACTCACCACACAATGGCACTGGGCCATAGAGGGGGTGACTGGGAGCTGAAGGTTACTGGATTTTGGAGTCTTTACTCCTAAAAAATCTAGTAATAAATAATATTCCCAAAATAATAACTTTGGGGAATGTATAGACTCACTTGAGATTTTTTTTCTGTGTTCTAGGCACTATCCTAAAGAATTTACATATATTACTGCCTTCAATCGTCACAACAGGTCTGTGATATTTGTTATTAGTCCCATTGTGCAGAAAAGAATACATGGAGGTTTAAAATCTTATCCAAGTATCTAAAACTGGTTAGTGGCAAAGGAGGACCCAGGGAGTCCAGATCACCAGCTGATTAAAGGCAGAGCCAAACACACAATTTAAGTTCCTGACTTGCAGACACAGTAGGTGACACAGTGGAATCAACTAAATATCCAATCCCTTGACAGACTTACAAATTGATAATCCCCAAAGAGCTTTCCTGGCATTGATTGAAAATCGCATTTCTGTTTCTGAGGATGCACCGTCTCTCTGCTCTGGAGGCTGAATGCTCTGAAGTATGAAAATGGTCAACTACAGAGTGTGTCTAGTGAACCTGGAGATTCCTATACCTACCTGCTGAAAAATATGTATTCTTTCTCTTTTTAGGGTTTTCACTTCCAAAATATTTTCATTCACCACAGAGATGCTTACATATATAACCTGGGGAACACTTATAGTCCAGCTTTAATTGTAGTTTACGGTAACTTCCCTCCAAGATTCCTCTGTTTGTTTCCTCATGTTATCAGAGCTGCGGTCCCTCTGCTGCTGGTCTGCTGACTGTTTGCCGATCTTCGCAGGACCTGGCCATCTCCAAAAAAATGCTCTTTTGCTGGGAGCCAACCTACACGGCCTGCCTAGTGGCACAGCCCAGGAGGCTAATGGATGGATACCGCACAGCGGGCCTCCGAAGGATAGGCTACTGGTATCTCTTCTATTGCTTAATTTGACCAGTCCCCCAGTCTGAAAAGCTCCCATGAATCAGAAAATGCCCCCGGGGATCATTCCTGAGGAAGGGCCTCAGAATGAGCCAATGAAGGGAGCCCCCTGGGAAAGGGCTGTTAGGAACCATAGAGCAATCATAAAAACCCAGCTGTCTCAGGAGAGTCCCCTTATTTTAAGAGAAAATAAAACCCTACACATTCCCCCCAGGTCGGTGGGTTATTATCCCTGGATTGAGAAATAAAAGAAGGTTCAGGTGAATTCAGGGTACAACCCCCAGGCCAACTTAGCCCCCAGAAGAAATAAGAGAAACCATCTTGAGGTACGGGTTAAGAGAGTAGATAGAAGCCTTGTTTTGCGAGGCCAAATATTCTGGTGGAGTCTCCTTAGGAACCACTACTACAGGGATTATGGTAGATGTTGTTCCAAGATCAACAGAAAGAGTACTGCTCATTCCACTGTAAAGGGTTTCAGAGGACTATAGAAAAAACATGCCCCACAGAGAGTCTAGGTGAGACACCTATTTTAAGATGACTTTTCCTAGCATAAACAGGTTTTAAGACACATTAAAAGACATTGTGTTCCCTTGTAGAAATTTAACCTGAGATTAGAATATAAAAGTAAAAGAGCAACAGAAAAATCTTGAGGAAAAGACCATGATGACCTTTCATGGTTGAGAAAGCAGGGGAACATTCTGAGAAGTAGATTATGTCATAAATTACCTAATGATGCATGCTTTATGATGATTTTATGGTGACCTTATGTAACCTATCTCCATATAATGCTTGAAGTTTCTGTCAATGAACAGCCAGCTTAGCATCTTTGCTAGTGTCTGTGTCCTCACTCACTTGCCAACGCCGTTCTTCCTTCGGGGACCCCTGGACCCGCTGGAGCTGGACTCCAGCACTCTTTGACTGTTGACCTCTGCTCCACCTCTCTGGTTTGTTCTCTGTCTCAGTCTCCACCGCTGGCTGTATCCCTTGCCATAGGGAACATAAAGCTTGCCTAGCCTCACTGAATTGGTTTCACCATTCCTGTCTTCTTCCCCATGGTAATGGGAGGTGATGTGCAGAGCACACACAGGTGTTAGGTGCTCTAGTGTAGCTGCCCAAGTCCCTTCGGCATGTGTGCTCAGGCCAGACATTCTGTTCATTTGTGGCAACTTTTATGGTGACTTTCCTCACATTTTTCCCCATAATTTACCCTTGTGTTATGGCTAACTTTTAGATCTGTATCACTTAGGAATCTTTCAGGTGCAAAATAACAAACAAATATATATGACAGCCTTAAACAAACAAAAAAGGGTCATTCATTTGTTCATATCTAACATCTGACTTCAGGCACAAACTTGATCTAGAATTCAAAACATCTCCAGAATCTACCATGTTATTCTCTTCCTCAGATTTGGCTCCATCCTAGAGTTACACCTTAGGACTCCCCACAATTCCAGGTGCTCTCTTGTGGCTGCAACACTTTCAAGCTTCTACTCTTCACACCAGAAGAATCTCATTCTCATTATTACAAATTAAATTCCTGAGATTTACTCTAAGTGGACTTTTTAAATCACTTACTCATCCATAACCAATTAGTATGTCTATGATGAAGGCTAGCTTGACTATTTTAACTAATCAGAATCCACTCTTGAAACTACAAGTTTGAAGACACAAGTTGTGGGTTGGGGTTGTTCTCCAAAAGAAATTTGGGTTATTATTACCAAGAAGTAAAGGAAAAGTAAATGGTAGACAACAAAGTGTCTACTATAGAATTCCAACTTTCCTTAGGCATAATTTCAAATGTAGAACCCCTCAGCCCATCAGCTAATGGAGCCTGAGCTTCAGCCTAGAAACCATTCTTTTTTGCAATTCTAATTCAAAAATTTAGATGTGCACCATGTCCCATTTTTTTTATTAAGGTATCATTGATATACACTCTTATGAAGGTTTCACAAGAAAAACAATGTGGTTATTACATTCACCCTTATTATCAAGTTCCCCTAATACCCCATTGCAGTCACTGTCTATCAGTGTAGTAAGATGCCACAGAGTCCTTATTTGTCTTCTCTGAGCTACACTGTCATCCCTGTGACTCCACACACACCATGTGCACCAATTATGATACCCCACAATCCCCTTCTCCTGCCCTCCCCACCCACTCACTCCCACCCCTCCCCTTTGGTAACTGCTAGTCCCTTTGTGGAGTATGTGAGTCTGTTGCTATTTTGTTCTTTCAGTTTTATCACTTCACACCAGTTAGGATGGACAACATAGAAAAGACTAGGAACAACAATGCTGGCGAGGATGCAGAGAAAGGGGAACCCGCCTACACTGCTGGTGGGAATGTAAACTAGTTCAACCATTGTGGAAAGCAATATGGAGGTTCCTCAAAAAACTCAAAATAGAAAAACCATCTGATCCGGGAATTCCACTCCGAAGAATTTACCCAAAGAAAGCAACTTCTCAGATTCAAAAAGACATGCACACCCCTATGTTTATTGCAGCCCTTTTTACAATAGCCAAGATATGGAAGCAACCTAAGTGTCCTTCAGTAGATGAATGGATAAAGAAGAAGTGGTACAATACACAGTAGAATACTATTCAGCCATAAGAAAGAAAGAAATCCTACCATTTGCAACAACATGGATGGAGCTAAATGGTATTATGCTCAGTGAAATAAGCCAGGAAGAGAAAGACAAATACCAAATGATTTCCCTCATTTGTGGATTATAACAATGAAGCAAAACTAAAGGACCACTTATTGTTGTTTTTGACACATATCTATATGTGTCAGTTAAATGCCTATATCCCTGGTATCAACATTATTCTAGGCTTTTATTAAATGCTTATATTAAGTTTATATATAGTGGTCATGAGACATCTTTCCATTTTGTAACCAACATTTAAAAATTTGTTAAAGGCAAGTGTATCTGGCCTAGAAAGAAATGAGGTTCAGAAACTCATTTATACATGTATTCCCTGGACATCACCGCCTCTCTGATTAAACTAATATTGCCAGGAAGACAGGACATTATGCCCAGAGTATTTAAATAGTGACTCATGGACAGTCCTTTTATCTCATTCCTGACACTATAAAATCCCTCCCCTAAAGGACCAAACCGTCATGAGCAAATCATAGGGTTATTTTTCTCTGAATAGTTCATCAATTGCTTATAAAAATTCTAGATAAAATCTAAGGAAGTTCTTCTACTTATGGGACCTACACGTATCTAAACATGATATTTGTTCACATTTCATCGGTATTCACTAGCTTCAAATCATAAAGGAGATCTCACCTAAGACTAAATTATTATGAGGTGAACCCTTAAATTACCCCCATGCCACCACTGGCATCTTTAATTTGGGTAGTAAACCTCTCTCCATGCCTACATTGCTAGCCACAGGCACTGAAGAGGCTGCACATCAAAGTGAAATGCAAAACAGGGTATGGATTCAATTCACCTTATGAAATAAAAAAAAAAGCCCCTTCCATGGTAGGATACTGTATGCTTACAAATATGAGTATTATATGATATTAAAACAATGACTTCCAAAATTCAGATGTCTGTATGGAAGGTTATAACAAACACTGTTTGTTTTGTGGATGGCTAGTATGCAAATATTTTTCCTATTTGAGGGGAATCTCAAAGTAGAAGTGGGGCTCCATCTCTTCCTAGCTAAAAATAAATGACTGTCCTTTTCAGCCCTCTGGCAGCCAGGGCATGAGTGACAGGCATGCACCAGCCAACATAATCTCACTTGAGAATTAGAGACTTTGAACCTTTAAAGAGTAATACAAAATATTTCAGAGAACATTAGGACTCAAACATTACTAGCAAACAAAATGTACAATATATAAAAAGAATTTCACACCATGAATGAGTAGTTTAACATCTGAAAATCAAGGTAATACACCAAATCAGTGAGTAAAGGACAAACCATATGATCATTTCAACAGACGCAAAAAAAATCTTTTCACTTAAAACAATACACCTTCATGACAAAAAACAATTACAAAACTAGGTATAGAAGGTATCTCAAGCAGATAAAAGACATTTGTGGAAAAATTAATACCGTATTTAATGGTGAAATACTTAATGCTTTTCCCCTAAGATCAGAAACAAGAGAGTATGTTCATTCTTGCCACTTCTATCAACATTGAATTGGGAGTCCTAGCCAGGGCAATTAGGCAGAAAATGAAGTAAAAGGTAACCAGACTGGAAAAGAACAACTAAAACTACCTCCATTTTCAGGTAACATATCCTGCACATAGAAAATCCTAAGGAATCCACTAAAAATCTAACTCAACAAGTAAATGTGTTCAGCAAATTTGTGTGGTACAAGATCAAATTTTTAAAAATCAATTATGTTCCTATTGTACACTGGCAATGAAAAATCTGAAAATGAAATTAAGAAAATAATTCATTTAAAATAGCATAAGAGTAAATACTTAAGAATGAATGTAACAGAAGAAGTGTAAAACATACACTCTGAAGACGACAGAAATACTGTGCTAAAGTTGAGAGTCCAGCAATAGGAGTCTCTAAGGATAAAAATGCTAGTGATACAGGGCGTGGTATCCGGGAGGCCAGTCTCTGGTGAGAATGGAGCCCCTGGATTGCTCCTATTTACATAATGGAATTTTAGTTGTGACATGGCTCCAAATCTTGGCTCATTTTCTAAGTCTATTGCTTCAGCCCTCCCTTAAAATAAAAGTTCTCTGTCCTTTCAACAAATTCCATTTCGTCAGAGCTGGTTTGACTGGTGCAGGTATGGCTGCTTAGTTTTTCTCCTTGTCCAGTGATTTTGCTTAGGAAAGGAAAAGTCTTTATAATTCCAAAACATATTTTTAGCACTTTCTGAGTGTCATTACTTTCCCAAAGTTTAACCCATTTCCACCATAACTTTATAACATGCAACTTAATAATAATTATCTTATAAAGCTTATATTATTCTTTTTTTAATATAATTTATTTTATTATCATTAATTTACAATTACATGTGCAATATTATGGTTACTAAACTACCCCTTCATCAGGTCCCCCCCACCAACCCCATTACAGTCACTGTCCATCAGCATAGTGAGATGCTATAGAATCACTACTTGTCTTCTCTGAGTTGTACTGCCCTCCCCGTGCCCCCCCAACATTACATCTGCTAATCGTAATGCCCCTTTTTCCCTCTTATCCCTCCCTTCCCGCCCATTTTCCCCAGTCCCTTTCCCTTTGGTAACTATTAGTCCGTTCTTGGGTTCTGTGAGTCTGCTGCTGTTTTGTTCCCTCAGTATTTTTTCTTTGTTCTTATACTCCACATATGAGTGAAATCATTTGATACTTGTCTTTTTCGGCTTGGCTTATTTCACTGAGCATAATACCCTCTAGCTCCATCCATGTTGTTGCAAATGGTAGGATTTGTTTTCTTCTTATGGCTGAATAATATTCCATTGTGTATATGTACCACATCTTCTTTATCCATTCATCTACTGATGGACACTTAGGTTGCTTCCATTTCTTGGCTATTGTAAATAGTGCTGCAATAAACATAGGGGTGCATCTGTCCTTTTCAAATTGGGCTGCTGCATTCTTAGGGTAAATTCCTAGGAGTGGAATTCCTGGGTCAAATGGTATTTCTATTTTGAGTTTTTTGAGGAACCTCCATACTGCTTTCCACAATGGTTGAACTGATTTGCAGTCCCACCAGCAGTGTAGGAGGGTTCCCTTTTCTCCACATCCTCGCCAACATTTGTTGTTGTTTGTGTTTTGGATGTTGGCCATCCTCACTGGTGTGAGGTGATATCTCATTGTGGTTTTAATCTGCATTTCTCTGATGATTAGCGATGTGGAGCATCTTTTCATGTGCCTGTTGGCCATCTGAATTTCTTCTTTGGAGAAGTGTATATTCATGTCCTCTGCCCATTTCTTAATTGGATTATTTGCTTTCTGTTTGTTAAGGTGCATGAGTTATTTATATATTTTGGATGTCAACCCTTTATCAGATACGTTTTTTATGAATATATTCTCCCATACTGTAGGATGTCTTTTTGTTCTACTGATGGTGTCCTTTGCTGTACAGAAGCTTTTCAGCTTGATATAGTCCCACTTGTTCATTTTTGCTTTTGTTTCCCTTGCCCGGGGAGATATGTTCATGAAGAAGTTGCTCATGTTTATGTCCAAGAGATTTTTGCCTATGTTTTTTTCTAAGAGTTTTATGGTTTCATGACTTACATTCAGGTCTTTGATCCACCTTGAGTTTACCTTTGTGTATGGGGCTAGACAGTAGTCCAGTTTCATTCTCTTACATGTAGCTGTCCAGTTTTTCCAACACCAGCTGCTGAAGAGGCTGTCATCTCCCCATTGTATATCCAAGGCACTTTTATCAAATAGTAATTGACTGTATATGTTTGGGTTAATGTTTGGATTTTCTATTCTGTTCCACTGGTCTGTGGGTCTGTTTTTGTGCCAATACCAAATTGTCTTGATTACTGTGGCTTTGTAGTAGAGCTTGAAGTCAGGGAGTGTAATTCCCCCTGTTTTATTCCTCCTTCTCAGGATTGCTTTGGCTATTCGGGGTCTTTTGTGGTTCCATATGAATTTTAGAATTATTTGTTCCAGTTCATTGAAGAAAGTTGTTGGTAGTTTGATAGCGATTGCATTGAATCTGTAGATTGCTTTAGGTAGTATAGCCATTTTGGCAATATTTATTCTTCCTAGCCAAGAGCATTGGATGCATTTCCATTTGTTAGTGTCCGCTTTAATTTCTCTTAGGAGTGTCTTGTAGTTTTCAGAGTACAGGTCTTTCACTTCCTTCATTAGGATTATTCCTAGCTATTTTATTCTTTTTGATGCAATTGTGAATGGAATTGTTTTTCTGATTTCTCTTTCTGTTAGTTCATCATTAGTGTATAGGAAAGCAACAGATTTCTGTGTGTTAATTTTGTATCCTGCAACTTTGCTGAATTCAGATATTAGTTCTAGTAGTTTTGGAATGGAATCTTTAGGGTTTTTTATGTACAGTATCATGTCATCTGCAAATAGTGACAATTTGACTTCTTCTTTACCAATCTGGATGCCTTGTATGTCTTTGTTTTGTCTGATTGCTGTGGCTAGGACCTCCAGTACTATGTTGAATAACAGTGGAGAGAGTGGGCATCCCTGTCTTGTTCCCGATCTTAGATGAAAAGCTTTCAGCGTCTCGCCGTTAAGTATGATGTTAGCTGTGGGTTTGTCATATATAGCCTTTATGATGTTGAGGTACTTGCCCTCTATACCCATTTTGTTGAGAGTTTTAATCAGGAATGGATGCTGAATTTTGTCAAATGCTTTTTCAGCATCTATGGAGATGATCATGTGGTTTTTGTTCTTCTTTTTGTTGATGTGGTGGATGATGTTGATGGATTTTCGAATGTTGTACCATCCTTGCATCCCTGGGATGAATCCCACTTGATCATGGTGTATGATCCTCTTGATGTATTTTTGAATTCGGTTTGCTAATATTTTGTTGAGTATTTTTGCATCTACGTTCATCAGGGATATTGGTCTGTAATTTTCTTTTTTGGTGAGGTCTTTGCCAGGTTTTGGTATTAGAATGATGCTGGCTTCATAGAATGAGTTTGGAAGTATTCCCTCCTCTTCTATTTTTTGGAAAACTTTAAGGAGAATCGGTGTTATTTCTTCTCTATATGTCTGGTAGAATTCAGAGGTGAATCCATCAGGCCCAGGGGTTTTGTTCTTGGGTAGTTTTTTGATTACCAATTCGATTTCGTCACTGGTGATTGGTCTGTTTAGTTTTTCTGTTTCTTGCTTGGTCAGTCTTGGAAGGTTGTATTTTTCTAAGAAGTTGTCCATTTCTTCTATGTTTTCCAGCTTGTTAGCATATAGATTCTCATAATATTCTCTTATGATTCTTTGTATTTCTGTGGGGTCCGTCGTGATTTTTCCTTTCTCATTTCTGATTGTGTTTATGTGTGTAGATTCTCTTTTTCTCTTAATGAGTCTGGCTAGGGGTTTATCTATTTTGTTTATTTTTTCAAAGAACCAGCTCTTGGTTTTATTGATTTTTTCTATTGTTTTATTCTTCTCAATTTTATTTATTTCTTCTCTAATCTTTATTATGTCCCTCCTTCTGGTGACTTTGGGCCTCATTTGTTCTTCTTTTTCCAATTTCAGTAATTGTGTCTTTAGACTATTCATTTGGGAATGTTCTTCCTTCTTTAAATAGGCCTGGATTGCAATATACTTTCCTCTTAGAACTGCCTTTGCTGCGTCCCACAGAAGTTGTGGCTTTGTGTTGTTGTTGTCATTAGTTTCCATATATACTTTGATTTCTGTTTTGATTTGGTCGTTAACCCATTGATTAATTAGGAGAGTGTTGTTAAGTCTCCATGTATTTGTGAGCCTTTTTGATTTCTTTCTAAAATTTATTTCTAGTTTTATACCTTGGTGATCTGAGAAGTTGGTTGGTAGGATTTCAATATTTTTGAAATTACTGAGGTTCTTTTTGTGGCCTAGTATGTGGTCTATTCTGGAAAATGTTCCATGTGCACTTGAGAAGAATGTGTATCCTGTTGCTTTTGGGTGTAGAGTTCTGTAGATGTCTGTTAGGTCCATCTGTTCTAGTGTGTTGTTCAGTGCCTCTGTGTCTTTACTTATTTTCTGTCTGGTTGATCTGTCCTCTGGAGTGAGTGGTGTGTTGAAGTCTCCTAAGATGAATGCATTGCTGTCTATTTCCTCCTTCAACTCTGCTAGTATTTGTCTCACATATGCTGGCGCTCCTGTGTTGGGTGCATATATATTTATAATGGTTATATCTTCTTGTTGGACTGACCCCTTTATCATTATGTAATGTCCTTCTTTAACTCTTGCTACTTTCTTCGTTTTGAAGTCTATTTTGTCTGATACAAGTACTGTAACACCTGCTTTTTTGTCTTTGTTGTTTGCATGAAATATCTTTTTCCATCCCTTCACTTTTAGTCTGTGTATATCTTTGGATTTGAGGTGAGTTTCTTGTAGGCAGCATATAGATGGGTCTTGCTTTTTTATCCATTCTGTTACTCTGTGTCTTTTGATTGGTGCATTCAGTCCATTTACATTTAGGGTGATTATTGATAGGTATGTACTTATTGCCATTGCTGGCTTTAGATTCGTGGTTACCAAGGGTTCAAGGGTTGCTTCTTTACTATCTAACAATCTAACTTAACTTTCTTGTTAAGTTATTGTAAACACAGTCTGATGTTTCTTTATTTCTCTCCCTTCTTATTCCTCCTCCTCCATTCTTTGTATAATAGGTGTTTTATTCTTTGCCTTTAGTTAGTATTTGGATGGTCTGCTTTCTTTGCTATGATTTTTTTTTTCTCTGGTGACATCTTTTTAGCCTTAGGTGTGCTTCCATCTAGAGCAGTCCATTTAAGATATCCTGTAGTGGTGGTTTATGACAGGCAAACTCTCTCAACTTTCGTTTGTCTGGAAATTGTTTAATCCCTCCATCATATTTAAATGATAATCGTGCTGGATACAATATTCTTGGTTCGAGGCCCTTCTGTTTCATAAGGTTAAATATATCATGCCATTCTCTTCTGGCCTGTAAGGTTTCTGTTGAGAAGTCTGATGATAGTCTGATGGGTTTTCCTTTGTAGGTGATCTTTTTTCTCTCTCTAGCTGCCTTTAATACCCTGTCTTTATCTTTGATCTTTGCCATCTTAATTATTATGTGTCTTGGTGTTGTCTTCCTTGGGTCCCTTGTGTTGGGAGATCTATGAGCTTCGGTGGACTGCGAGACTACTTCCTTCCCCAGCGAGGGAAAGTTTTCAGCAATTATTTCTTCAAAGACACTTTCTATCCCTTTTTCTCTCTCTTCTTCCTCTGGTACTCCTATAATGCGAATATTGTTCCGTTTGGATTGGTCACACAGTTCTCTTAATATTCTTTCATTCCTAGAAATCCTTTTATCTCTTTCTGCCTCAGCTGCTCTGTACTCTTGTTCTCTGATTTCTTTTCCATTTACAGTCTCTTGCATCTCATCCATTCTGCTCTTAAGCCCGTCGATTGCTTGTCTGATTTCTGCATTGTCTTTGCTCAGTTCCCTCACTTCCTCCCTCAGCTCTTGCACATTTCTCTGTAGGTCCATCAGCATGGTTATGACTTTTATTCTGAATTCTTTTTCAGGGAGGCTGTGCATTTCCATCCCTTCAGACTCCCTCTCTGGGGTTGTCTGGTTGATTTTGGTCTGAACCATATTCCTCTGTCTTTTCATGGCTATATAATTGGTCACTGATAGTTGCCACGTATGTCAGCTGGGCTCTTTAAGACTTTAAAAAGAGAAGAAAAAAAAGAGAAAAAAAAGAAAGAAATAAAAAAAGAAAGAAAAGAAAAAACAAAAACAAAACAAAACAGAAAAAACAAAAAAAATGCCCACCAGACGTAGATTCTGTGGGAATGCTCTAGGTGGCGCTATTGCCCCAGTATTCCATAGCTGTAACTGTGCCGCTCCGCAGGGCCCTTTATCGCTCTGGCAGGGGTGGGAACGAATAGGAGGCTGTTGATCTCAGTGAGAAGTGTTAAGTATGGCTACGCTTCCTCAGTCGCCAGCTAAGGCGTCTGAAACTCCCCAGGACTCCCAGCCTGTTGTGCTGAGTGTGCTGGGGTGATCCGGCTCCTCCGCTGGGCTCCTGTCTCTTTAAGACTGCTGAAGAAAGCACGCACTGTTGTTTTTTTTTTCCTTCCCGGGAGCCGGCTGCAATCACCCTGGCGCGTTCCCTGCTCAGATCCTGCCCTTCTGTATCTCCAGTCTCCGCTGCACTGCGCAATGTGGGTCAGCGCTCCCTGAGCAGATCACCAGGGCTGGCTACTTCGCGGGGTGTACTTCCACTCCCTCCTGGCTCTGAATCCTCTCCTCCCGCCGGTGCGCTGGGGTGGGGGAGGGCTCGGGTCCCGCCGGGTCGCGGCTCCGTATCTTACCCGCCTCTTGGGGTGCCGAGTCCTCTCAGGTGTAGCTGCATGCTGTGTGCTTTCCTGTGTATTCTCGTCTCTCTTTTAGGAATAGATGTATTTTCTGTGTTTTCGTAGATAAATATAGTGTTGGGAGGAAATTTCTGCTGCCCTGCTCACACCGCCATCTTCCCGAAGTCGCTTATATTATTCTTATTTGTATATTTTAGTGAGAAAACTAAAGTTAAAGGTTACATGATTGTCTACAGATGAAAATTCAGTTCTGCTGAGCATAGATCCCAGGCAAATCCTATTATTCTAAGCTGCTTCCTTGATTTTCTGTCCTCAAAGCACAGCCAGCTTGTTAGCTTGCCTCTCCCTAAGAAGAGCATTTGAGGTCAAGTAGACTCCAAACTAAACAACATAAAAGCTCTACAATAGAGGAATAGTTACATGAATTACTTATATCAAGTAATGAAATAATGAAACAGAAAGCAATCATTAATAGTTATACTTTCCAAAAGTAATTAATGACATGACATGGAAATTTTAGGATAAACACTGTCAGAAACAAATCCAACTGTGCTATGTGCAAACATACGTTTGTGATGTCTGTTTTATATACATGTGTATCAGACAGAAAAACATAAATAGTGTATAAAGTGTTAAACATTAATAACAGAAAGATAAGGAAGGAAAACAGTATAAATTTTGAGAAGAAAGCGTAGCAGGAGCTAAGCAATTATAAAAAAAGTAAGTTGCTCTTAGTCATAGGCCATGGAGGAAAATCTGGGCCCTTGGCAGTCCTACCATGCTATACTCACTAAAAACCTCTTCCATGCTCAACTCCCTGAGAGAGAAACCACGCCTTTCCTTCTGTGTAGGAAATACCCATCACTTTTGAATTGCTTGGCTATCAGAGCTTTCTTAAAGCCGAGAGTTCTCCCATATCCTCCTGAATGCTGACCTCTCCTGGCCATTTCTAGTATTGCACCTCTTCCAACCGTGGAACACTTATGAGACTGACAGCTGTCAACCTGCTGTCTTCACTGTTACATAGAGGAGCTGAAATGACCAGAGATGCCTGAGAGGTTAACACTGCTGGGGACTCACTGCCAATAATCCTGAATCCTTTTGGTGTCAGTACTGCAGTTAACCAAATCCAAGTTCACAGTAGTTGGGCACTCTTAAAAACTCTCACCATCTAGCCCCAGGCACTGGAGATTTCTCTGTGTGGACACTTTTACATTGGAGCACTTTCCCAGACTAGGTTGTCATCATTGATTTGAGTTTCTCAGTCTTCTTTGCGTTTCCTGTATCTTTCTGCTCACACCTGTGTCCTCCTTCTGCCTAACTGAACAGTATGGCTGATTTTGAGAATTATGAGTCTCCACGCTGGACAATGAAACTACTGAATTTGGCAGCAATATCAATTATTAGAGAAGAAAGCCTGGGCCCTTGGACTACTGAAATTCCATCTGTCACTCTGGGGAACTTTCAGTGGAAAGGGCTCTGTCCTAATATCTGAAAGGAGGCTCCAGAGGTCTCCAACTGTGGTTGAAAACAGCTTTCATTTTGGTCAGTTCCTATGGACAAACACTACACTACTAAGCAATTTCATGGGTCATAAAACTGTTGTAGCACTTATGACCAGCCAAAAATCTTGCCAGAAATGGAACCAGACCAGTACAATCACTTGATAAGGACATTTGTCAGTCATTCAAGCAATATTTTCTCTTCATGCTGAAAGTTAATTACTGGCCAGGATAGAATTAGAAGCAAAGCTTTAACAATGGAGACTATTCAACTGGTAATATGAATTTGATGCCATTTATATTAAGATCATAGCCTGATAAACAATTTTAGGTGGGTTATTTTAGGTGACACAGGTTTTAATAGCCTTGGGATTTACTAAGGGTAGTTCCCTTAGAAAGCAGACTCACAATTTTAAGTGTTTCCGAGCATATTTGTGGTCAGGCTTTCTGAATCTTAATTATTTTCTAGCTCACTAAATTCGATAACTTTGATATACTGATGCCAAGAATGAGAAAGAGAAGAAAGAAGAACCAAGCAGTTACTATAATGAGGCGAGAGTGGGGCTCTCTCAGCAAGAAGCTGTGAACCTCTGCGTTGCCAATCTGCTAGGCCACGGCGGGAAACACTGTCCTTGACCATAGTTTTCATTTTCACTGAGTCTTGTATCTTGCCTACGGCACATCTGCTCTCAATTTAAGTCTAGTTTATCTCAGGCTTTGGGCTTGTGGAATCCTGCTAATGACATGGTCATATAATCTAAAAGACCCACTTCACAAAAACATACAAAGGAGATAAATATAATTATAATCAAACAGGAAGTATTTAAGAACCTTAACTTAGTCTTGATACTGTGAAGGATACAACAGAAATATGTATTAGTTAGAATGTACTAGGAGCAAGGAACAAGCTATGCAGCTAAAACTGATTTAATTGGTTAAGGACAGCATTTTCCCCCATAACAGAAGTTCTGGAGGCAAGACAGTTACAGGGTCTGTGTAGTCACTCAACAATAGAATCAGAGACCCATGTTCCCCAGAGCTTTCCACTCTGCCACCATTAAATTACTGGCTCTCATTTTGGGCTTTTCAACTTGTGGTGGCAAGATAGCCATCATGGCTCCCAGCAAGCACCACAAGGCAGAAAAAGGGATGTATTTTTCACGTGTTTTCTCTTTTTTTGTTTGTTTTTTATTCAGGGAGTTAAATATTTCCCAGAAACCACAGAGCTGATTTCATTTCAGGTCTCATTGATCAAAATTGGACCCAACTGCCCAAGGCCCAGCTTCCAGAGATGTACTAAAGAGAATATTTAGACATCTTCAGCCTCTGAAGCAGGATGAGAATACTGCCAGCAAGAAAACACAGAAGAGCTTGCAGGGTGCCGATAGCGGGTGGATAAGCAATCAACACTTATAAGGTACATTTCACTCTCAAAGTGCAGTTGACTATTATGGTTGACTATAATAATACTGTGATTAATAACTGCATCATCTTGTATGGTAACTGAAAGTTCACAAAACACTTTCAAATAAACTACCCCACTTACTCTTCACATTACCTTGCAAAGTAAATTGAATTAATTATTCTTTCCACATTTTTAATGAGGAAAGTGAATTTCATTATGGTAAAAGACTAATAGTACAAATTAAGCCTCCTTCAACTTTGTAAGTATGGTAGTTCACAAACTTAGAAACCATAGACATTAAGCAGAACTGGAATGGAGACATTAAGATCAGAGACTGAGTCAGGAAAAACTATGTATTACATAGCCAGATTGCTATCAAACATTGCTTGTGGCCTGGGAAAAGAGGAAATTCACAAACAAAAAAAATTAGTTCCAGATAAATGGGTTAATTCTAAGACAGGGACTATGAATGCAAGGTCAGCTGAGAAGTTTAATTTCACAGTATTTATTGGGCATCCACTCTCTGTGCAAAGTTTAGACTGCAGAGAAAATCAAATCAGACAGTCTCTACATTCTTAGAAGTGGAGTTTAACATTACACTGATGAGTAAGTGCTGTAATAGAATATGAATCTCAATATTCCATGAATACATGAGGGAAGTTGGAACAATATAGGCGGATTTTAGAAAAGCAGCAGCAACTTTGCTTAACATTGAAGAAAGGCTAGCGATCAGGAGAAAGTGTACTACAGGTGGAGGCAACACTTATTAGCACAGAAAGACAATAACAGACTAAAGTGTATGCAAGAATAGAAAAGAAAGACTCACAGAGCAGGTAGACTGGATAGGTAGAAACTGGTGAAGAATGGTATTGTGTTGTCATCATAAATGGCAGTGAATAATGCTCTTGAAATTAGGTGAACAACATACAGTCAAACCCTTTAGCTGAGGGGAATAAATCCATGGAACAAAACATACAAAAGCAGCAGCCAAAGAGAGGAATGGGGCATTTATATCTAACTCTGAGGCCCCTGGAGCTGATGCTGAGTTGGACTCTGTGGGACTTGAAGTCAATTCTGCCCTGCAGGATTCTGTCAATCTGTTTTGACGGTGAGCCTCTCTCCTTGCATTTACCCTCTGAACGATGCCTCTGACTTTTGGTCTTTCTTATGAAATAAGAACTCCAGCACAAGCTCAAAATATCGTGAGCAAAAGAAAGCATCATGATTTGATCAAATATCAAGAATCCTAGACTCCCTTCTTTTTGTCAATTTTGTTGTTTTACTGATTCTTTCTATAGGGCAGAGTAAAAGGTGCAGAGTTACAAAAGACAAGTATCAGAGCAAAGTGTGTTTCCAAAACATTCCTTTTGTTTCCAGGGTAATATTAAAGAATAATTATATTTTGCTTGCACTGGTTTTTGCTTACACTTGCCTCTGTAACTGATGTTTCTCTACTCTTCAAAGGTCTGAGCAGTACAGACATTACCTATCTTAGGAGAGGTAGACACAGATAAAGCCATATCTCCAAGAATATGACCATATCTCCAAGGATATACCACTGCTTACCTGAGACAAGGCTACCTCACTCCCTCTTTTATGACTAGGATTAATAATTATAGTTGCATACTATCACAGCTTTTCCCTTCAAATGTAAAGAGCAGAGAGGAGGCATCTAACTATTCTTTAATAAAAGAATAATAATGCTGAAATACATTCAACCAACAATTCCAATCCTAGAAATCAATTTGAAATAAACATTAATATAGGTGCACACACTGACCCACCTTTCATCAATAGAGGAGTTGTTCCATAACTATGGTTCTGAAGTGCCAGAGAATTAAAAAGAATGGGGTTAGGTCCATATACACTGACATAAGACATATTAAATTTTCATAAAAAAGCAATTCATAGAACCATACATATGAATTTGTCCCATTTATCTAAAATCAATGTAAAAACATACATAAGTGATACACATATAATATTTTATAGTGAATCCATATGGAGACTGGGATGAGGAAGGATTTTTGCATTTTCTTCACACACTTCCATATTATCAGCATTTTACATAGTGTGTAACCATCTCTCATCTATGTGACTTGAAAGGTTCTGTATCTGGACATAAGTGGTGACATGGCAGGACTGAACCAGAAGGGCTACATCTAGGAATCTGTTATCTGAACTCAGGAGATCTTGACCTGAAAGTTTGGGAGAGAACAGAAAGGAAGCAAAGGGGAACTTCCTAGGATGGACAGAAGACACTGCTATTTAGATACTACTAGCTTAACACAGGTAACTGAGGGCCTACTTATGCTTCACAATTTGGCTGTGAAACCTTCATGAAGCTATTTTACCCTTCCGAGTGTCAGTTTTCTCACCTGTTAGGAGAGGGGAGGGGAGAAGAGCAGTGATGGGACACGCCACCTACCTTGGTAAAGCTGAATTTGAGGGAGCTGTGCATGTCCATTTCTGCTCCCTGGCTCCATCTGACTTTGCAGTACCCCCACACAGCTCCCTGAGTAAACTAGACTTTCCTTTCTTCTAAGGACATTCAGAGTATCCTGGGCCTTCGTCACTGTGTTTTAGTCAATTCTTTATGTCTTCTGCATTGCCTGTTGGAGGAGGTCATCAAGAGGACATGACCACCAGTTGACCCAAGAACTAGACCCAGGCAATCAGAGGCTTCTTACCTCCTCCCCTGTTCTTGGAATGTATGTTTCACTCACTGTTCCTATACTAGAAACTACTTAAAGGATGCAGCCTTGGGAGAGTAATGTGTTATTGAGACCACCTGGACCTTGTATGCAAATGAACCCTGTAAGACCCCAATATAAACCCTTAGGATTCTTGCAGTGGGTGCAGAGATCAACTCATCCTGTGGCTACCCAAGACGAGCCTCATATATAAGTTCTTTTGCTTATTAAAACTGGAGTGTTCTGCCTCTTTCTTCGGTCTCCTCTTGCCCTCTGTGTATGGCAGCTAATTTCAGATTTAACCCAAGAAGTTCCCTAGGTTGCAAACTAACATTGTCTGACCTTCAAGTAAATACAGAAAATCCAGATGGGTGGTTACATGAACTATGCCACACACATGGCATTTCAAAAAAATATTTCAGGAACCAGTCTTCCAAGTGTCATTTATTATCTCATGCAACAGTCATAGCTTATTGCATATAAAGATGAAATTGTTTCTGTGATGTGTACTATTGATGGAGAAGAGAAGCAGCCTCCTCAGTAGCTAATAAAAGGCCATCTGGAGACAGCCTTCAACACTGATGTTACATTTCATTTTTTTTAATGCACTAGAGATTGCTTGGAAAATTAGCTTTTGTGAAAGGTAGCAAAGTGGCACAACTGTGGCCTTTCCTTGGGACTTTTTCATTTATATTTATGATATTATTTTTAAACTGACAAGGTAACTCAAATCCATTTCCAGAACTGCCTTTGGATATGCTGCTGTAGATTTCTATATCTCACAAGTCCACACCTTGGAAATGGACTAAATAAATATCATACTTTATATACTAGTGTCCTCTTGACATCTTCACTAGTCAAGGTAAAATAGAAAATCTGATTTTTTTCTTTCCAGTCACAACTGAGTGAAAAGTTTTGTCCATTGTCTTATCAGATAACCCAGACATGTGTTCTCTTTCTCCCTAAGGGAAGTAGAACATTCTTCAGTGTTTACTCTGAGACACACATTCATATGAAAACAGTTCAAGGAGGGTATTAAAGTATTAAGTAAACTAAGGTTCAGCAGGACAAGTAGATAAACTTGCTCAGAGTGCAACATCTGGTAAGAGGCTGAAATAGAAATAGAACTTGGATCAATCTATGGTCCAAGTCCACGCTTTCTTTACAACTCAATATGACTCACTGAGACTGAGCTGACATACTACATCCTAGGTGCACAACTATAAAAGCCTAGAAAGGATGCTTGATCAATGGGACAGAAAGACAGAAATCTGATCATATTAGATTCAGAATCTTAGAAAACATACCGATCAATACCCATATTAGGTTACTTCCACATCACCTGCACATCTTTACTACCATTTCGTGCAGCCTCAGCAAAGATAAGAAACTTCTTTTAGCCCTGAACACATACACACACGCATGCACACAAATACACACCCATTAAAATACTCAGATTGTTTAAAATAAAAATTAAAAAATAAAGAATTTGGCAGAGGAAATGTGTCTGAATAGATATAATGAATCATTGCTTAGCACATTATCTTCTTTCCACTCTTGGTTCTCTCTGGAACAATTTCTGTTGATGTTCTCTTCAGGAAGTGTCCCATCATACATATATTGGGCTCTCCTGATTCTTAAACCAAATTTGGCCTCAGTAAAACCATATTTTCGTTGGCAATAAAGCATGGAGTAGTAGAGTGGATGAGAGCATAAACTGTGCACAAGTAACTAAAAGAAACTTTCCTGCCAGTTTTCCATTGTTCAGGAAACCCATTGCAAGAATGTGCCTCAATCTTCCTTCTCTGTCCCTTCCCCCAGTATATTACTTACACAAACTTTTTAAATTCTTTAGCTCATTTATAATTTCTCCCAGATCAAATGCATGTGTGTAAGAAGATCTAACATGAACTGTCAACACCTCCCCGAGTTATATACAGTATACATTTAGTTCTAACTGGAATTAAAGATGTGGTCTATTGGTAAAGGAATTTCCAGTGCAACTAAGCATGCAGGCAAGTATATTTTGGGGCAGTGTCTTTGAAATCCTACTAGTTGATTATTTCTTCTCTTGATCTACAAATTTATTGTCCAATTGAATAGTGACTTTGATGAGGCAGAAAGTTTGCATAAGATGCTGTTTTCTATCAAGTAAATAAATCATGGCAATCCCAATTAGCCACTGTCTCAGAAAAAAGACGGAGGAAAGGCATCTCACAAAACCATTTTTACTCTACTGAAGAGTGATTCATACCCACAGACTGGCTAACAATTCAATGTTTAAAGAACGCTTAGCGGGGTTCTTAACAAATGGAAGTCTAGAATTATCTCAAATGTCTTCTATAATAATAAGGTCTGGCATTTTTTAGGACAAAAAGGGTACTTTGAATCTTGAGACAACAACAAAAAAATCCTTTCTGCTCCTGGTTTTTTGCTTGATGATCAAAAATAAATCTTCTAGTCAAAAAGCCTAGTTTTGGAGGAGAAATGTCTTTTTGTTTGAGAAACCAAAATAGGAAGCAATTAACTTCTCTTACCCAAAAAGGCAAAGAACACAGATGTCTTAATTTGGGGGCCCATTATAGACACTCTTTCTCTGAACCATTATATACAAATTATGCTGCCTGATTGGTGGTGTTTACAAAATGTATTGAAACTAAGGGGTATTTTCTGAGCTAAACTGCATTTTTTAAGCAATCTTAAAGGATTCAAAAGCAAGTGGGTCATATGACACAATTTGAGAAGTATCTCCCTAATCACAGAGGCCTTGGCCAATCGTAGGCTAAAAGGGAAATGCAAAATGTCTCCCTGACCCTTATCTCATTGGTATTTGAAAAAGCTATTAGTTATCAAAAAGGTCTTATTTATAGAAAGGAGAGAGAAAAAAGTCTTATGGCTTAGATTTAAAAATATATATATATATATATTTGGCTAACTCAATATGTCCTAGAAATCAGCAAGCTTCCTGGAGGAAATATATTTTTAAGAAAGAATTCATGGTAAGATGTTACTAATGATAAAACCCATATCCTGTATTTCAACCTTATCATGAATTTCATGCTTCAGCAACATGACTGCTCCCATTTCCCTGAATATACTCTGTTTCCACATACCTGTTATACATACTCATACCTCTGCCCACTCTCTCATTGTTTTAAGCTCCAGATGTCATCTCTTTGGAGCCTTCGTTTCTCCCACAGGAGAAAATCAGCAACTATTTTTGTTCTCACAGCATTATGTGGAGACCTCCTTTACAACATGTAGTCACAGTCTTCTTATGAGTTCACCTTCTGCAAACTGGCTACCAGCTCCTTGAGAAGAACCATGTCATATGCATATATTATTTTTATTTCCAAGGGCTAGAGGTGAGATTATCATAAAATATAGCAATAATAATTGTTATTGAAAGCACTTATTGGTCTTTTACTGGTGCACAGTTCAGAACAGGTTACATGCATTAGCTCTTTTAATTCTCAAAACAAATATTTGATGTGGGCTCCATCACTGTCCCTCTTTTAAGATTAAAAAACTCTAGCACAACATATGCAGGGCTATGAAAATGACAGTGCAAGACTACAAAGTAAATGGCTCTCCCTGGAGTTGGGCAGTGTACAACCTGTGCACAACTAGCAATGGCCCTCTCAGTCAGTATTTTTAGAATCAAATTTGAAATGTTCAATTTAATATTAGGCTTTTATCGGATGTATTTGCAATTGTAAAGAATATTTTTAGAGGTCTTGATGTCTTAAACAAAAAGAACATGTTAGAGGCAGAGGTCCTAGTGTCCTTCAAAACTATCTAGATGACCATTTATTGTGACAAAAAATTGCCACTAACATTGCTCCAATGACCATATGGTCTAATAAGAATGACAAAACTAAAGGAGACAATAGGACAGATTGTTTAAAGTCAAGTAAAAACAGTACAGGAAACCTGAGAATATCATCACTGCTACTTTACCCTTCTATCCCCCAAGCAAAATCTAGGCTAAGTTTTCCATTCACAGAAAGAATTGAACAGCAAACATCTCATTGATATGGATATATGTAATGCTTATTAGCCAAGAAGAGCTCTGCTAAAACACAAAAAATCCTCTATGTTTTGATTTCCAAAAGTAAGAGCATATTAGAATTTACTAAATAAGAATTCAATCAATAAAATTATATATTGCATGTATTCATGGCATTTAATTATATTTGGCCATGATCTTAGAATCAAAAGGGTATTAGAATAATCCTGAAAGAAGTTATTAAATTCTGCATTTCTGTTTTTTAAAGGACTTCAGGTGAATTTGTTTATTGTTATATGTAAATGCTCTTAATATCATGCCCTGTAGTCATGGTAAATGGTATAACAAGATATATAAACTGTATAAAATAAGAGGTTTGAGTGCAAAGGGAAGAAATAGGCCATGAAAAATTAGTAATTTAAAATGAGTCCATGTGAATTAGGGATGGATTTACTGAATAGAATTCAGTAAGTTTCATATCCAAGGTCATATTCTAGCTTTACTGCTAATGAACTAATCATTATGCATAAATGCAACACAGTTCATGAACAATTATCAACATTTAATTTTATTGACTGCAGGTCACAATCACGGCAGATGACATTAGGTGCATTTAAGTAGATTGTTAAAGAGATATGCTTTTTCTGAGTGTTTACAGCACCTATGAGTCTCTAGGATGGGCATCATTTCAAATACTGTTTCAGGGAAATAGAATAATCCTGGCCTTAGGGAGACACCTACAGGTACAGAAGAAAAAAATAAAAGGAGGATTTAAGAACTAGTAAACAATAGCATTATGTTTAATCAGAAAACCAAAATTACTTTTTCTGGAAATATTTTTGAATGCTGAAGCATTTTTCATAATAAAGTACAAATTACACAGAATACCTAAATAAGATATATAAGTGTACATACACATGTATTTTTCATCTTTCAACTTTAGGCTACTTATAAAATCAACCTTTGTCTAATGGCCGAAAGGATGGTCCATAATTCTTTGGAAATGAGTCAAAATTTAACCTACTGGTGGAAATAACATAGTTGTTATCATCATAATCATCATCCTTTTAGTGAGGGTCTATTCAATAGCAAAACGTATATTTAGATATTCATCACTTTGGTAAGTTTTTTACCCCTCATTTAAAATAAAAATTACCCCTGGTAAAATAGACATGTATTACCTGACACATCTTAACATAAATGATTTTACTAGATCCATTTTTTATTTTTTAAAAAGGTATTTGAGAGGAATGAAATGGATAGGAATTTTAAGATACTAGTGGAGGGTGGTGGTGACATGGCATAACCTTGTCTGTATAGACAGATCCAGAAATGTTTAACAATCCCCATGCCTCTCCTCTCCATCAATGAATTCCCACTCCTGGACATGGAAATCAGAGGAAGGAGAAATTCATCCTGCTTTCTTTTGCTTTACTTTTATTTCTCCTATTTCCAAATAGGTAGTAGGTTTTGCTCAGAAAGGATGCCTCTTTAAACTTCTCCTCCACTTCCTACACTGCTTATATAAACATACATAAAATATATATATTTCTATTAAGTTGCAAGGAAAGCATTATGATGTCTTCAGAGTACCCTAAAGACATCATTCCAATATACTTCCAAAGCCAGAAGTTTCCAAGCTCTAGTATTGACAAAATGATCACTGGAAAACAAATCCTGCAATTTTACCTTTTCCTGATGTTGACGCTATGACATATCTAATTATGAAATCACTGCACATCAAAGAAGATCCACAAAAGAACAACCAACTAGGTGAGGGGGCATAGCATATTTTACATAGAAAATACCTAACAATCAAGAGCCCTTTTTTTTTTTAAATAAAAGCTAGATTCTGTCAACTCAATCTTCCAAAATAAGATCATATTCTCTCTGTCTTGGCCATCTCTGAGCAGCACCTAAGCAGATAAGCTGATGTAGAATTTCTCTATTACATTATTCTAAGTCTCCTAAGTCTTATCCGCAGTCTTGCCCCATTAAAAAGCATCTTCCACAAGCTGCTGTGCTAAAATAAATCTTACCGGATTATTCTCATAGTTAGAATCCTAATACGATTGTTTTTATCTTCAGGATAAAGTCCAAATCCCTTAACTGTACAATACAAGCCTCTATATATCATCTAGCCTCTACCTACCATCCCAGCTTCATTGCCTTACCATTCTTTTCATAATAGTAACACAATAATACTAACAGTTATAAAACATTTACCAAATGTCAGGACAGTGCTACTTTTTTATTGTGGTAAGACATACATAAAATTCACCTTATTAACCATTTTTAAGTGCAGTTACGCAGCTTTAAGTACATTCACATGATTGCTCAACTATCACCACCATCCGTTTCTGGAACTTTAGCATCTTCTCCAGCTGAAACCCATTTAAACATGAATTCCCCATTCCCTCCTCTCCCCAGGCCCTGGCAAACACCACTCTTTCTGCCTCTGAATTTGGCTATTCTAGGTACTTCATAAGAATAGACTCATACAATGTTTGTCTTTTTTGACTGGCTTATTTCATAGCATGTCTTTCAGGGTCATCTATGTTGTTGCATGTGTCAGAATTTCCTTCTTTTTTAAGGCTGAATAATATTGTATTTTAAGTATATACCACATTTTGTTAATTTATTCATTTGTTGATGGACATTTGGTTTGCTTCTACTCTTTGGCTATTGTGAATAATGCTACTATGAATATGGGTGTAAAATACCTGTCTGAGACCCTACTCTCAGTTCTTTTGGATATATACCCAGAAGCGGAATTGGTGGGCCATTTGGTAGTTTTAATTTTTTGAGGAATTACCTTTTTCCCCACAGAAGCACCATTATACATTGCCACCAGCAAGAGCTCTGTGATAGGTGACTTTGTGTCAACTTGACTGGCCTTGGGATGCCCGGATTAAATATTATTTCTGAGTATGTCTGTTAGGGTGTTTCTGGATTAAATAAGCTTTTAAATCGGTGGACTTGTAGAATACCTTGCTCTTTGCAATGTGGATAGGCATCATACAATCTGTTGAGGGCCTGAGTAGAACAAAAGGCAGAGGAAGGAGGAATTCACCCCATTTTCCCTGCCTCACTGATTGAGCTGGGCCATCTCATATCAGCTTCTCTGACCTCTGAATTGGGATTTACACCATGGATTCCCCTGATCCTCAGGCCTTCAGACCTAGACTGAATCACTGACTTCTCCAGATATATATACCATAGACCTTCTATACCCCCAGCTTCCATCAGCATTCTGGAGGAAGTCATATTGACAACTTAAGCACTTTCATTTTATGGAATATTCATAAACATTCAACCTCCTGGGTCTAGAGCCAAGCCCAGCAATAACAAGGCCACATGTTCATGCCCAGGAAGAAAGTAAAGTGAGATCTGAAGTAATATTCGGCCATTTCTCTACTATTACAACCTTCGGATCTGATTTAATACTGTTATTAAGGTAATTCTGAGGACTACAACCACAACATATATACTCTCCCACTATTCTTTCCAAGATATTTTAATTATTTTGTTCATATATGGATTTCATTTTCCAGTGTTAAAGTCAATATAATGCTACAATGAAGAATGGGACTAGTCAGACTTATTTTTTAGGTAAAGTTTAATTTGTTAAATAGAAAGTAAATAGATTTATAAGAAATATTTCAAATAAATATGATGATTTTTTAAACACCTTTATCTAGAGTTTCTGATAAAGTATGTTATAAAGAGTTTTTAAGGATAATTTCTTTTTAACTTCTAAAGTGAAGCTGCACATACATTCTTATAGCATGCGAATATTCTTTTAAGTCAGGTATTTTTAATGTAAAGCTTTAAAGAAAGCACGTATCAGGTATTGAATTAAATTGAAAACATGGCTTCCCTCTCTTCTTTGATCATCATTGGAAGAGTATTTTAGAAAAAAGCTAAAACAAACACAGGATGTTACATAGATTGCTGCTTCTTTCCCAAACACTTCTCAATATCATCAAGCACTTGAACGGCAGCCTTTGGAATTCGAGTCCCAGGACCAAATACATTGGAAACACCAACTTCAAACAGAAATTCATAATCCTGTTAAAAGAATTTGTTTAATTAATAGAAGAGACAGTATTTCTAATTTCAAGGAAATGAAACAAAGGAAAATGAACGCTATCTTTTCTTCTTTGTCCCCAGTGCTCCAAACTTTCTCACCTGGTACATTTTTGGCATCAGGGCTGAAGAATCCTTCCTGGATTGGGACTGCTGATAGGCACTAGACCCCATATACTCCATGTCATTAAAAGAATACACACACTGAGCATTTTCCAAACACCCCAGTGTGCTGTTTGTAGCAGGGAGCTGTGACGACTGCTGACTGAGAACTTCAGAGTCTTAAACCGTAACTCTCTCACATTAAATTGTCACTACTTGTCATTATTTTTGTTAAATTTATTACCAAGCTACAGCTTCGGGTTTACATGGTCACTTATCTCCTCTGAGGTATTCTGTTTGCAGTAGTGGATGGCACTGCTCTGAACTTGGCTCCCGTGGAATCGGATCCCCACGAAGAGGGATCGGCTCATTTGTAAAGACTCTGCTGTCATTGTTGCCGCTTGTTGGCTTACTTTAAATGCAAAGTTTGAGTGAAAAGAATCCCAGGGCACAAGCACTGCTCCAGGCTTCAGCTGTCTCAACAACAGAATATTTGCAAATATAATATCCAGTTTAGGACATGCTTTAAAGCCCTGATCCACACTCACGAGAGTAATCATACATTCCAGGACGTTCTGGTTGGTCTTACCATTGCCAGCACTCTTTTCTTTGGTTATGACTCTTTTTTAAATTCAGCTATAATTGACATATAAAATTATATTTGCTTATGTATATAACATTATGTAAAACGTAATGATTCAGTGTTTGTATATGTTGCCAGTGATCACCATAAGTCCAGCTAAAATCATAACCATATGTAGGTACAAAATTTTGTGCATGTGATGAGAACTTTAACGATTTATTCTCTTACCAACTTGCAAATACATTACACAATATTATTCACTGTAATTGCCATGCTATTACATTCCATCCCAGGACTTTATTTTATAACTGAAGGTTTGTACCTCTTGACTCCCTTTACTCGTTTGCCCACCCTCTACCCACACCTCTGGCAGCCAACAACCTGTTCTTCCACAGATAAGTGAGATGATGTATTTGTCTTTTATGTGTGACTTATTTCACTTAGCACAATGCCATTATGGTCCCATCCATGCTGTCACAAATGGCAAGATTTCCTTCCTTTTTTTGCTTCAATAATATTCCATTGCATATATATATATATATCTCCTATCTACTTCATCCACTCCATATATCAATGGACATTTAGGTTATTTCCAAGAATTAGCTATTGTAAATAATGCTGCAATAAACATGGGGTTGCACATATCTTTTCAAGTTAGTGTCTTCATTTTCTTGAGGTAAATACCCAAAAGCAGAATTGCTGGATCACATGGTAGTTATATTTCTTTTTACTGTCTTCCAAACTCGCTGTATCAATTTACAGTCCCACCAACAGTACAAAAGGGTTCCCTTTTCTCCACATCCTCACCAACACTTATTATATCTTGTCCTTTTATTATAGTCATTCTAATGTGAGGTGATGTCTCACTGCATTTTTGATTCACATTGCCCTGATAATTAGTGATGCTGAGCATCTTTTCAGGTACTAGTTGGCCATATTCTTTGTCTTCCATGTCTTCATTGGAAAAATGTCTATTCAGGTCCACTGCCCATTTTTTAATGAGACTATTTAGGTTTTGCAGGTTTTTAATAGCACCCATTTTTACTCTCAAAAATGATCACATTTGGATAATAAGTCATATGGTCATAATAATTATCTTCCAACTACTCCTTTGCAGGCTCTGGCTTTTCCTTGCAATAATTTTATAATACTGTACTTCCACAGTGGCATTTAACACATTTTACTGAACTTTTCTCCTTCTAGTCTGTACACTTCTAAGGGCAGAGATCATATCTAATCATCTTTACATCCTCAGGACTTGACATATAAAGATATTCAAAACATGTCATTATTCTCAGGCAGGTGCTATAAATTTCAAGACTTCATAAGAAAAGTCTTGATGAAACGTGTAATAACAATTACCTCCAAGCTGAGGGTGGTCAAATTGGTAGGTTATCTTCCCCTACCTTTCCTAATAATTTTGTCCCAAATAATCTGTTCTGACACCTGAGTTGTGGATTTGGAACCAAGAACTCATCTGGAAGAGGACTGTGAAATACTGCAACTGGAAAAAGGGCCCTTGACTTACCTAAGGCCTTACATAAGCCTTGCAAAACATAGTTTAGTGAGAAGATAAAATGTTAGAAACAAGTGAATCTGAGTAAAGGGTATACAAGTGTTCTTGGTATTATTTTCATTGTGTACCTTACCTATTAGTTTGAAATGATTTCCAAATAAATGATATTAACATTTAGAACCAAAGTAATTACATAGCACAAAATATTAGAATTGAAATATTTTTTTAATATAATTTATTTTATTATCATTAATTTACAATTACATGTGCAATATTACGATTATTAAACTACCCCTTCATCAGGTCCCCCACCAACCCCATTACAGTCACTGTCCATCAGTGTAGTGAGATGCTATAGAATCACTACTTGTCTTCTCTGAGTTGTACTGCCCTCCCTGTGCCCCCCCAACATTACATTTGCTAATCGTAATGCCCCTTTTTCCCTCTTATCCCTCCCTTCCCACCCATCTTCCCCAGTCCCTTTCCCCTTGGTAACTATTAGTCCGTTCTTGGGTTCTGTGAGTCTGATGCTATTTTGTTCCTTCATTACTTTCTTTCTCCTTATACTCCACATATGAGTGAAATCATTTGATACTTGTGTTTTTCAGTTTGGCTTATTTCACTGAGCATAATACCCTCTAGCTCCATCCATGTTGTTGCAAATGGTAGGATTTGTTTTCTTCTTATGGCTGAATAATATTCCATTGTGTATATGTATCACATCTTCTTTATCCATTCATCTACTGATGGACACTTAGGTTGCTTCCATTTCTTGGCTATTGTAAATAGTGCTGTGATAAACATAGGGGTGCATATGTCTTTTTCAAATTGGGCTGTTGCATTCTTAGGGTAAATTCCTAGGAGTGGAATTCCTGGGTCAAATGGTATTTCTATTTTGAGTTTTTTGAGGAACCTCCATACTGCTTCCACAATGGTTGAACTAATTTGCAGTCCCACCAGCAGTGTAGGAGGGTTCCCTTTTCTCCACATCCTCGCCAACATTTGTTGTTGTTTGTGTTTTGGATGTTGGCCATCCTCACAGGTGTGAGGTGATATCTCATTGTGGTTTTAATCTGCATTTCTCTGATGATTAGCGATGTGGAGCATCTTTCATGTGCCTGTTGGCCATCTGAATTTCTTCTTTGGAGAAGTGTCTATTCATGTCCTCTGCCCATTTCTTAATTGGATTATTTGCTTTCTGTTTGTTAAGGTGCATGAGTTCTTTATATATTTTGGATGTCAACCCTTTATCAGGTACGTTTTTTATGAATACATTCTCCCATACTGTAGGATGTCTTTTTGTTCTACTGATGGTGTCCTTTGCTGTACAGAAGCTTTTCAGCTTGATATAGTCCCACTTGTTCATTTTTGCTTTTGTTTCCCTTGCCCGGGAGATATGTTCGTGAAGAAGTTGCTCATGTTTATGTCCAGGAGATTTTTGCCTATGTTTTTTTCTAAGAGTTTTATGGTTTCATGTCTTACATTCAAGTCTTTGATCCACCTTGAGTTTACCTTTGTGTATGGGGCTAGACAGTAGTCCAGTTTCACTCTCTTACATGTAGCTGTCCAGTTTTTCCAGCACCAGCTGCTGAACAGGCTGTCATCTCCCCATTGTATATCCAAGGCACTTTTATCAAATAGTAATTGACTGTATATGTTTGGGTTAATGTTTGGATTTTCTATTCTGTTCCACTGGTCTGTGGGTCTGTTTTTGTGCCAATACCAAATTGTCTTGATTACTGTGCTTTGTAGTAGAGCTTGAAGTCAGGGAGTGTAATTCCCCCTGTTTTATTCCTCCTTCTCAGGATTGATTTGGCTCTTCGGGGTCTTTTGTGGTTCCATATGAATTTTAGAATTATTTGTTCCAGTTCATTGAAGAAAGCTGTTGGTAGTTTGATAGCGATTGCATTGAATCTGTAGATTGCTTAGGTAGTATAGCCATTTTGATAATATTTATTCTTCCTAGCCAAGAGCATGGGATGCATTTCCATTTGTTAGTGTCCTCTTTAATTTCTCTTAGGAGTGTCTTGTAGTTTTCAGAGTACAGGTCCTTCACTTCCTTCGTTAGGTTTATTCCAAGGTATTTTATTCTTTTTGATGCAATTGTGAATGGAATTGTTTTTCTGATTTCTCTTCCTGTTAGTTCATCATTAGTGTATAGGAAAGCAACAGATTTCTGTGTGTTAATTTTGTATCCTGCAACTTTGCTGAATTCAGATATTAGTTCTAGTAGTTTTGGAATGGAATCTTTAGGGTTTTTTATGTACAGTATCATGTCATCTGAAATATGAATTGAGAAAAAAACACAGCCTTGTTATATAAATGAGCTGACATTTTCAAGAAATGTATTTCACACAAGGTGTATTAACCCTCCAGATATTTGAATTACCAAGAACATCTGGGCCATGCATATCACAGTGCCTGCTTTATGATGGAATGAGGCTGCTTACACTGCCTAAAATATTTGGAAGCCATCCTATTAGGAGGGTTATAGATCCTAACATAGAAACACATACTGGTGAGGAAAGACCATATTTATTTAATTATGCTGCAGAAACTACAAGCTCCACAATGGCAGTGGTTATTTGATTAGTCACCACATATTAGTGCTTTCTAATTTAAAAGCTAAGTGATTTTGAACTGAATAACAGCAATATTTCATGTATTTACTGCAAACAATGAGGAAAATGTTCAGGTGTTGACTGCTATTTTATAAATGATATCCATATTAACACACAAGTGTGTTATAGAAAATAATCCTTAGTCTTCAATCTCATGGGGAAAAAGTATGGAAAACACCTACAGATGTTCTTGGTAATTCAAATATCTAGAGGGTTAATATACCTTGTGTGAAATATATTTCTTGAAAATGTCAGCTCATTTATATAACAAGGCTGTGTTTTTTTCTCAACTCATATTTCAATTCTAATATTTTGTGCTATGTAATTACTTTGGTTCTAAATGCTAATATCATGTTGAGGAGCTTAGATATTATAAACTCTGAAACTACAATACAGATAGAAGTGTTCCACAGACAGAGAGTAATGAAGAATAAATTATACTTGTGAAAATAACAGGCAAGTACTTCAACAAAATCAATTTTGTGTTGACTCTATACCTTAAGTATTATGTTTGTTAGAAAAGAATAAATAATACAGTTTGTTTCTAGCCCCACATCATTACCAATTTCACAAGCTCATACGTGTATGTATATATTCTCATTTCATACGTAGTATATAAGTAGTCCCTACTGGATATTTTGAGTTTTAATGGAGGAAAAAAACCTATAAATCTGTAGATAAATTCCTATGCCTTTGTAGCATCTCTGAATCATACATGTAGGTAATCTCATATATAGTTTGTCTAACTAAGTATTTTTTCCATTCTTAGTTAAAAAAAATTTTTATATAATTGAAAATTGGATTGGAAACAGAACCAAAGTGATATGTGGAAGGTATCCTCCCACCCTGCTAATAAGTTAATTGACATCACAGATTATTACCTAGTATCCATTTCTCCTTTCCTAAGAAGAGCCACATTTTTGTTCAAGAATCCACCTCTTCCCCATGTAGCCAATAATTTTCAAGACAGGCTGATTCCATTTATGTCTGAATTAGGATATTTTTGGCTCTAAGAAAACTATACCCTAGTTGAATGAGCTTTAATAAAAGAGGTGTTACAGGACCACGTAAATGATAAAGCTCTGAATTACAACAACATTTAGGGATGAGAACATGGAAGAAGTGGACAAGATAGCTACTCCATAATAACAAAACTACGTGCTGTTGATTGGCTAACTAAAGGACTCATAGTAAACCAATAGTGCTCACTAAAGCTCTGCCTAGGTGTTATAAACACTGTGTGTGTTTACCATTTGTCTCTATACCAGCTGTGAGATTTTATTACTTATATCCTGTTCCTTCTCCCTCATTGTTTATTGACTATTAAGAAAGTAGATCTCTATCTAGATTACTAGTTTGCAAGGAGGCAATTATCTCATAGACCCTTTGTTAACTGTTAAATTACACACAATGAATTACAATATAGCTTAAATAGAAAACAACATTGCCTACTTTCAAACTTTGTAGAATTTACTTACTTAGTAAAATCACCAGGAAATAATTTGGCTCAAAGTCTACAATAAGTTCTTCTTTAGTAAAGTGTGCAGTAAATTAAAGACCTACATATAAAGCTATTATTACTCAGGATTCCCATTATCGTACTAGAATAATATAGGAGATGAAGAATACCTGTGGTGGTATCACCCCTCCACACATGACAAGAATGTCTGGCCGTCCCAGAGAGTTAAGTTCTTTGATGAGCTCAGGAACCAGGGTTTTATGACCAGCAGCAAGTGTACTCACACCCACGGCATGCACATCTGCATCTACAGCCTGCTGGGCCACTTCCCGGGGAGTCTAAGTGATTATAAAACAGAGACAAATCATCATCTATGCCAAAAATGTTTTAAAAGTTATTTACTTAATCTGCATTTCAATATTTTCCTTCTTAAAAATCCTGAAGTGAAATACAACCGTATTTCATCATTCTCAAATGATAAACACCAACTCATCCAATGGACATAATAAAGACCAGTGCTGTACTTGCTTCTAGCACTAGAATTTATCGATTAGATTTAAGTTACATCAAAATGTAGTTCCCTAAAAGAATCTTAAAAATAAAGAATCAAGGCAAAATACATTATTTCTCATTATAATTTAAAAAAAATACAACTGCTGTCTTCATTATCAATATATGAGTTGTTGGGCAGTACATGGCAACATGTTCTTTCTATGAAGAAGTAAAGGACCAAACATAAAATGCAATGTGAAAAAGTGAATCTTAGGTTTTAAAATAGAATGGGCAAGAGTAATGTTAGCAAGGAAGGAGTGAGAAGCCCTAGGACCTTGTTTTCCTACAAATACTACATTAACAGCAATATATGGAACAAAATAATGTGAGCACTCTAGAAACCAGTTAAGGAGCTATAGCACTCAGGCAAGTGCATGAACAAGACACAATACCAAGGAGGGTGTGTTTCTCATTTATTTACTGGATTTAACCAGTTTGGGATACAGAATCACAAAGGATATTTTTAAGTATTCAATTATGAACTGAGTTACCCAAGATCATATCCACTCTCTACAGTGAATCTGTGACAATGCCTTGATAATTTACATGTATTGAAATCATTTCACATAAAAATGCCTATAAGTTTCTCATTGTGATTATAAAGCAAACTGAGGAATTTGGAAGAGATAAGGCCACATCAGAAACCACTGCACAATTACAAGCACAAAAAAATTATCAAAATCTGTATATTTTCTGAATTTGGCAAGACTTTTAAGGCTCACAATTTTAGTGCAGAAACAAGATTCTACACTTAGTAATGGAAACACATTCAAGAGGATCTCTAGGTAAATCATACAGCACATAAGCAAAACCGTGAGTCTGTGAAAAACAATAACATGTGAAATTAAAACCTTTAAAGAAAAATGTGCATATTCTTGCTATTGATTTCTTAAAGAAATTGCTTAAGAAATTTAATTAAGCATGATTTGTCATTGATATCATGTTACCAAAATTTATTAAATTTCCACTTAAACAATTCACTTTAAGTTTTATACTTACATAAAATGTATTTTACATTATCAAACATTTGAAAACTTCAAAACTTCAACTCTAATTTTGATTAAATCAGTCATCAGAGAACCACAGGATTGTACCTTCAGACACAGAAAAACTTTTTTATTTTTTAATGACAGTATTATATTAGCAAAGTTGGTGATACTAAAAGGCAAATTATATAGATGGGATGTAATGGGGAAATAAACTTTCAGTTCTTTGAGAAATTATTTTAGGGGACAATGGCTGACAATAATTTTTTTAATTACTTTTATTTTATGAAAAACATTTTCTAAAAGCTAACTACTAAATATTGGTAATATATTTGATCACTATTTAAAACAAACAACCAGGACTTCCGGGAAGATGGCGTTGTGAGCACGGCGGCAGAAATCTCCTCCCAACACTATATTTATCTACGAAAACACAGAAAATACATCTATTCCTAAAAGAGAGACGAGAATACACAGGAAAGCGCACAGCATGCAGCTACGCCCGAGAGGACTCGGCACCCCAAGAGGCGGGTAAGATACGGAGCGGCGATACGGCGGGACCCGAGCCCTCCCCCACCCCAGCGCACCAGCGGGAGGAGAGGATTCAGAGCCGGGAGGGAGTGGAAGTACACCCCGCGAAGCAGCCAGCCCCGGGGATCTGCGCGGGGAGCGCTGACCCATATTGCGCAGTGCAGCGGGGATTGGAGAGACAGAGGGGCAGGATCTGAGCGGGGAACGCGCCAGGGTGCTTGCAGCCGGCTCCCGGGAAGGAAAAAAAAAAAGTGCGCGCTTTCTTCAGCGGTCTTAAAGAGACAAGAGCCCAGCGGAGGAGCCGGATCGCCTCAGCACACTCAGCCCAGCAAGGCTGGGAGTCCTGGGGAGTTTCAGACGCCTTAGCTGGCGACTGAGGAAGCGTAGCCATACTTAACACTTCTCACTGAGATCAACAGCCTCCTACTCGTTCCCACCCCTGCCAGAGCGATAAAGGGCCCTGCGGAGCAGCACAGTCACAGCTATGCAATAGTGCGGCAACAGCGCCACCTAGAGCATTCCCACAGAATCTACGTCCGGTGGGCATTTTTTTTGTTTTTGTTTTGTTTTGTCTTTTGTTCTGTTTTTTTTTCTTTTCTTTCTTTCTTTCGCTTTTTTCTTTTTTTTCTCTTTTTTTTTCTTCTCTTTTTAAAGTCTTAAAGAGCCCAGCTGACATACGTGGCAACTATCAGTGACCAATTATACAGCCATGAAAAGACAGAGGAATATGGTTCAGACCAAAATCAACCAGACAACCCCAGAGAGGGAGTCTGAAGGGATGGAAATGCACAGCTTCCCTGAAAAAGAATTCAGAATAAAAGTCATAACCATGCTGATGGACCTACAGAGAAATGTGCAAGAGCTGAGGGAGGAAGTGAGGGAACTGAAGAAAGACAATGCAGAAATCAGACAAGCGATCGACAGGCTTAACAGCAGAATGGATGAGATGCAAGAGACTGTTAATGGAATAGAAAACAGAGAACAGGAGTACAGAGCAGCTGAGGCAGAGAGAGATAAAAGGATTTCTAGGAATGAAAGAATATTAAGAGAACTGTGTGACCAATCCAAACGGAACAATATTCGCATTATAGGAGTACCAGAGGAAGAAGAGAGAGAAAAAGGGATAGAAAGTGTCTTTGAAGAAATAATTGCTGAAAACTTTCCCTCGCTGGGGAAGGAAGTAGTCTCGCAGTCCACTGAAGCTCATAGATCTCCCAACACAAGGGACCCAAGGAAGACAACACCAAGACACATAATAATTAAGATGGCAAAGATCAAAGATAAAGACAGGGTATTAAAGGCAGCTAGAGAGAGAAAAAAGATCACCTACAAAGGAAAACCCATCAGACTATCATCAGACTTCTCAACAGAAACCTTACAGGCCAGAAGAGAATGGCGTGATATATTTAACGTTATGAAACAGAAGGGCCTCGAACCAAGAATACTGTATCCAGCACGTTTATCATTTAAATATGACGGAGGGATTAAACAATTTCCAGATAAACGAAAGTTAAGAGAGTTTGCCTCTCATAAACCACCACTACAGGATATCTTAAATGGACTGCTCTAGATGGAAGCATACCTCAGGCTAAAAAGATGTCACTAGAGAAAAAAAAAAAATCATAGCAAAGAAAGCAGACCATCCAAATACTAACTAAAGGCAAAGAATAAAACACCTATTATACAAAGAATGGAGGAGGAGGAATAAGAAGGGAGAGAAATAAAGAAACATCAGACTGTGTTTACAATAACTTAACAAGAAAGTTAAGTGAGATTGTTAGATAGTAAAGAAGCAACCCTTGAACCCTTGGTAACCACGAATCTAAAGCCAGCAATGGCAATAAGTACATACCTATCAATAATCACCCTAAATGTAAATGGACTGAATGCACCAATCAAAAGACACAGAGTAACAGAATGGATAAAAAAGCAAGACCCATCTATATGCTGCCTACAAGAAACTCATCTCAAATCCAAAGATATACACAGACTAAAAGTGAAGGGATGGAAAAAGATATTTCATGCAAACAACAAAGACAAAAAAGCAGGTGTTGCAGTACTTGTATCAGACAAAATAGACTTCAAAACGAAGAAAGTAGCAAAAGATAAAGAAGGACATTACATAATGATAAAGGGGTCAGTCCAACAAGAAGATATAACCATTATAAATATATATGCACCCAACACAGGAGCGCCAGCATATGTGAGACAAATACTAGCAGAGTTGAAGGAGGAAATAGACAGCAATGCATTCATCTTAGGAGACTTCAACACACCACTCACTCCAGAGGACAGATCAACCAGACAGAAAATAAGTAAAGACACAGAGGCACTGAACAACACACTAGAACAGATGGACCTAACAGACATCTACAGAACTCTACACCCAAAAGCAACAGGATACACATTCTTCTCAAGTGCACATGGAACATTTTCCAGAATAGACCACATACTAGGCCACAAAAAGAACCTCAGTAATTTCAAAAATATTGAAATCCTCCCAAGCAACTTCTCAGATCACCAAGGTATAAAACTAGAAATAAATTTTAGAAAGAAATCAAAAAGGCTCACAAATACATGGAGACTTAACAACACTCTCCTAATTAATCAATGGGTTAACGACCAAATCAAAACAGAAATCAAAGTATATATGGAAACTAATGACAACAACAACACAAAGCCACAACTTCTGTGGGACGCAGCAAAGGCAGTTCTAAGAGGAAAGTATATTGCAATCCAGGCCTATTTAAAGAAGGAAGAACATTCCCAAATGAATAGTCTAAAGACACAATTACTGAAATTGGAAAAAGAAGAACAAATGAGGCCCAAAGTCACCAGAAGGAGGGACATAATAAAGATCAGAGAAGAAATAAATAAAATTGAGAAGAATAAAACAATAGAAAAAATCAATGAAACCAAGAGCTGGTTCTTTGAAAAATAAACAAAATAGATAAACCCCTAGCCAGACTCATTAAGAGAAAAAGAGAATCTACACACATAAACACAATCAGAAATGAGAAAGGAAAAATCACGACGGACCCCACAGAAATACAAAGAATCATAAGAGAATATTATGAGAATCTATATGCTAACAAGCTGGAGAACATAGAAGAAATGGACAACTTCTGAGAAAAATACAACCCTCCAAGACTGACCAAGCAAGAAACAGAAAAACTAAACAGACCAATCACCAGTGATGAAATCGAATTGGTAATCAAAAAACAACCCAAGAACAAAACCCCTGGGCCTGATGGATTCACCTCTGAATTCTACCAGACATATAGAGAAGAAATAACACCCATTCTCCTTAAAGTTTTCCAAAAAATAGAAGAGGAGGGAATACTTCCAAACTCATTCTATGAAGGTAGCATCACTCTAATACCAAAACCCGGAAGAGACCTCACCAAAAAAGAAAATTACAGACCAATATCCCTGATGAACGTAGATGCAAAAATACTCAACAAAATATTAGCAAACCGAATTCAACAATACATCAAGAGGATCATACACCATGATCAAGTGGGATTCATCCCAGGGATGCAAGGATGGTACAACATTCGAAAATCCATCAGCATCATCCACCACATCAACAAAAAAGAAGAACAAAAACCACATGATCATCTCCATAGATGCTGAAAAAGCATTTGACAAAATTCAGCATCCATTCCTGATTAAAACTCTCAACAAAATGGGTATAGACGGCAAGTACCTCAACATCATAAAGGCTATATATGACAAACCCACAGCTAACATCATACTTAACGGCGAGACGCTGAAAGCTTTTCATCTAAGATTGGGAACAAGACAGGGATGCCCACTCTCTCCACTGTTATTCAACATAGTAGTGGAGGTCCTAGCCACAGCAATCAGACAAAACAAAGACATACAAGGCATCCAGATTGGTAAAGAAGAAGTCAAATTGTCACTATTTGCAGATGACATGATACTGTACATAAAAAACCCTAAAGACTCCATTCCAAAACTACTAGAACTAATATCTGAATTCAGCAAAGTTGCAGGATACAAAATTAACACACAGAAATCTGTTGCTTTCCTATACACTAATGATGAACTAACAGAAAGAGAAATCAGAAAAATAATTCCATTCACAATTGCATCAAAAAGAATAAAATACCTAGGAATAAACCTAACGAAGGAAGTGAAAGACCTGTACTCTGAAAACTACAAGACACTCCTAAGAGAAATTAAAGAGGACACTAACAAATGGAAATGTATCCCATGCTCTTGGCTAGGAAGAATAAATATTGTCAAAATGGCTATACTACCTAAAGCAATCTACAGATTCAATGCAATCCTATCAAACTACCAACAGCTTTCTTCAATGAACTGGAACAAATAATTCTAAAATTCATATGGAACCACAAAAGACCCCGAATAGCCAAAGTAATCCTGAGAAGGAGGAATAAACAGGGGGAATTACACTCCCTGACTTCAAGCTCTACTACAAAGCCACAGTAATCAAGACAATTTGGTATTGGCACAAAAACAGACCCACAGACCAGTGGAACAGAATAGAAAATCCAAACATTAACCCAAACATATACAGTCAATTACTATTTGATAAAAGTGCCTTGGATATACAATGGGGAGATGACAGCCTCTTCAGCAGCTGGTGTTGGAAAAACTGGACAGCTACATGTAAGAGAATGAAACTGGACTACTGTCTAGCCCCATACACAAAGGTAAACTCAAGGTGGATCAAAGACTTGAATGTAAGTCATGAAACCATAAAACTCTTAGAAAAAAACATAGGCAAAAATCTCTTGGACATAAACATGAGCAACTTCTTCATGAACATATCTCCCCAAGGCAAGGGAAACAAAAGCAAAAATGAACAAGTGGGACTATATCAAGCTGAAAAGCTTCTGTACAGCAAAGGACACCATCAGTAGAACAAAAAGACATCCTACAGTATGGGAGAATATATTCATAAAAACGTATCTGATAAAGGGTTGACATCCAAAATATATAAAGAACTCATGCACCTTAACAAACAGAAAGCAAATAATCCAATTAAGAAATGGGCAGAGGACATGAATAGACACTTCTCCAAAGAAGAAATTCAGATGGCCAACAGGCACATGAAAAGATGCTCCACATCGCTAATCATCAGAGAAATGCAGATTAAAACCACAATGAGATATCACCTCACACCAGTGAGGATGGCCAACATCCAAAACACAAACAACACAAATGTTGGCGAGGATGTGGAGAAAAGGGAACCCTCCTACACTGCTGGTGGGACTGCAAATTAGTTCAACCATTGTGGAAAGCAGTATGGAGGTTCCTCAAAAAACTCAAAATAGAAATACCATTTGACCCAGGAATTCCACTCCTAGGAATTTACCCTAAGAATGCAGCAGCCCAATTTGAAAAGGACAGATGCACCCCTATGTTTATTGCAGCACTATTTACAATAGCCAAGAAATGGAAGCAACCTAAGTGTCCATCAGTAGATGAATGGACAAAGAAGATGTGGTACATATACACAATGGAATATTATTCAGCCATAAGAAGAAAACAAATCCTACCATTTGCAACAACATGGATGGAGCTAGAGGGTATTATGCTCAGTGAAATAAGCCAAGCCGAAAAAGACAAGTATCAAATGATTTCACTCATATGTGGAGTATAAGAACAAAGAAAAAAGCTGAAGGAACAAAACAGCAGCAGACTCACAGAACCCAAGAACGGACTAATAGTTACCAAAGGGAAAGGGACTGGGGAAAATGGGCGGGAAGGGAGGGATAAGAGGGAAAAAGGGGCATTACGATTAGCAGATGTAATGTTGGGGGGGCACGGGGAGGGCAGTACAACTCAGAGAAGACAAGTAGTGATTCTATAGCATCTCACTACGCTGATGGACAGTGAATGTAATGGGGTTGGTGCAGGGGGACCTGATGAAGGGGTAGTTTAATAATAGTAATATTGCACATGTAATTGTAAATTAATGATAATAAAATAAATTATATAAAAAAAAGGAAAAAAAATAAAAAGTGAATAAATATAAAAAATAATAAATAAATAAATAAATAAGTAAAACAACCAAACAAAAAACTAAAGTAAAAGGGTAGTAGAACATAAGTAAAAAAATAGAATAGGAAAGTACTTCACTTATAGGAAGAATGAAATCAATCTAAATATATACATATATAAATATACAAAAATAATATTAAGATATTAAACCTAATATAAATATATTTATGTATAAATATTTATTTACTTATTTATTTGAGATTCTTAACAAAATCTACCTTAAATGCATAAGACTCTAAAAACATTTATAAATTTACCTACTGACAACAGTCCAAGGTTGTATCTCCACAAGTTCAGACTAACTCTTTATAGTAACAATTTCTTCCAGGCTTTCTAGAGTAATATTTAAAGTTTTTAAATGAGAAAACTCTTATTGGACATTCTACAAAGGTTGGGCCTCTTCAGGAAGGTTTACTTCTTTACTAGCGAACATGGAATGATTATTTGTCAGACTTCATCATAGTTGACCTACATGCAATATCTAGTAACAGTACCTCTTTCTCCTTGAAACTCTTCTTCCTTAGTTTTTATCCCACTACTCATCCCATTTTCTTTCACTCCTTTGCTGCTTCCTTCTCCTCTATTCCTCTTAAAGGTCAAGTTCTCTTCTCATCTTGTTGTATGTACTCTTTACGGAAAATTACATTCATTTTCATAGTTTTAAGTACTATTCATATACTAGTAAAGTCTCAAATTCTTGTCTATAATTGAGACCTTTCTTCTATGCTTCAGACATGTATATACAACTTGCATGAATGTTCCATATAGTTATCTGAATATTCCACACGCTGGTTCTCTTAAACCTGCCTGTATATTCTGCTAAGACCCTGACACTGCCTTGGTTAAGGTCTTCATTGTTTCTCATTCAGGTTAATGAACATTTTAACTGGACTCCTTGCATTTAGATGCTTCAGAAAGTTGTCTTACTAGAAAGTAAGCTTTTGAAAGTGAATTTTTATTGTGCCACTTTACCCAAACACCTTTGTGATAAAGTTCAAACTCCTTAGAATGGCATATAAGACCACTTATCATAATGTACACACCATTCGAAGCACTGTATTCTAATCTTTCTGAACTTCTTGCAGTTACCTGAAGGCATCATGACCTCTCATAGCTCTGCACTTATGCTCAAACCAACATTCTTAGCATGCCCTTCCCTACCTGGTTCTCCAGGCTCCTGAAAGGAGCAGCTCAAACCTAAGTTCCTTGGATACCTGGCCAAGTTCCTTGTCCAAACTTTAATTATAGTAATTATTATTACTCTGCTGTGGTTACTGGTTAAGTCAATCTCTCTCTTAGGGGCCTGTAACATCCCTGAAGACAAAAATCATATCTTATTCAACTCAGAACCTAGCTAGCTATTTGGTAGATAATCAGTAAATATATAGTGGATAAAGCTTTTAACATAAAAGTTATTACAATGTATTCCTCAGCCAAAGATTTTTTTTTAGTCAATGATTAATGTTTTATCACTCTATAGAGAATTTCAGCGTCATATACTTTCAACAAATTATCTTCCTGCGACAACTAATATTCAGTGATTAAATCAAATTCTACTGGATAGTAGAGAAAAAAGAAAAATCTAATTATGACTTAAGCTCACTCTGATGCTTGATTTCCCTTTCAAAACACTTTCCCCACCAACCTGGTGAGCTATCTTGACAAAATATTAGTGAAATCTCAATAAATAGTACCATGAGATCTTTGAAAGTAATCTTCTTAGTTTCAGAAGCCTAATAAAATTTTAGTTCTAAAAAGATGTTGATTTTTACAAAGTCTGAGTCACAAGTATATAAACATGAATTATATTTTATTCTTATTTCTATGTAACTAATTGGATTATATGAATTAAAAATAAATTAGGGAATTTGTTAAATTCATGTTCTTCTTTTACAGCTTTACAAACATCATCTTGGTTTATCATCTTTACACTATTTTTTTCTAAATGTAAGTGATTTTTATGACATACTTTAAAAAATCCCCAACAATTTTCAGTACCTGAAAAAGAGGACCTATGTCCACATCAAAACCAAGATCAGCAAATCCTGTAGCAATAACTTTTGCTCCTCTATCATGTCCATCTTGTCCCATTTTTGCCACAAGAAGGCGGGGTCTACGACCTTCACATTCCATGAATTTATTAACCCTAAGAACATTTCAAAATACAAAGGTTACATATTAATTGTGAAAAGCTAGATATAAAAAAACTATATTTGCAGCAAATCTCTTGTTTATTTAAAAACACCTAATCTGTTTACTTGTATTTTGTTAATATCTCCATTTTACATTGAGAACTGCATTAAAGCCTGAGTATGTTACCATCACTCTTAGAGGAAAGTTTGAAATATGGCACAGCCTGTAAGCCCATAACACTGAGAACATCACAATGAAACACGATGAGAAAATGACAACTTTTCACTTTTCAAGCCAATCTCCAGAGTACAATACACAGAAATATTTTGAAGTAACCTAAAAAGTGCTTTTCAGCATTATTTATACATACATATATTACTCACTAGCTGTGTTGAACTGTCCATATCTCACCTACCCTTCACAAGTGTGAACTCCCCCAAGCTGACTGCAGTGTGGTGTCTTACAATGGTGTCTAATCAAAATGCTTGCTTAAATCAACAAATTTACACTACACAGGAGAAAGCACTACATTTATTTTTGTTTAAAGGAAAGAATGTTCCATTTCAGCTTTAGCCTTTGCTGTTTTGATATTTATCTCAGACACAAGTAGTGACAAACTGCTGGTAGGAAATTTATTACAAAGACTGAGAAAAACAAGTATCAGGAAGCTACTTTTTATACATGAGACATGATCAGTTTACATAAATTTCTATTTTCAAATCATGCTTGACAGTGTTATTTACCATCAGTTCAGTGATGGCTGATTTCAATTTATGCATGGCAACCAAATATTTACTTTAAAATAGGAAAATTAATATTGTATAATATTTTGGCAATTAAACAATGTAAACAAATTAATAAAATATGAAGGTGTACCATAGTAAGGAGACTGAAATCTAAGTACCTGGAGGATATGAAGCAATATCAATGTTAGTTAAACAAACACTTATTTGAAATGAGAAATCCCTAAATGGGACTATGATGAAAATTCAAAATACTATTTTCATAAAACTACACACTAACAGAAAAGTCAATTCAAATATTTTCTAAGTGGTATGTGACAAAATTAAGCCTGCAGTAGATTCATAGGGATGTGTTAACAGAAATGATGACATTCTGGTTTAAGAAATCTCACTTATTACCTCTTGATAGCAAATGATATCTCTTTACTTTCTCCAAATTCCTGGCGATAGGCTCCACTCACCATACGATCACTAGCTTTATGTTCACCAAATATCTTTTTCATGGCATCTGTGATTTCTCCAACTGTACATCTAAAATATTAAATGAAGGTTCTGATAACATCATTATTTGAATAAAAAATACTTACCTTAATATTCAATATAATTATACACTTTATTATCTAAAAATAGGCTCTTGAAAATCTAAGAACGTTTTTTACAGCACTCATGAAAACATCTTTCTCAGAATGCTTATGAGAAAATGATCCTGAATGCCTTTATACATAATCTTTTCAACATCTGTCAAACAAAATAATGACCAAATGACCAAAAACTACAAACAGACAAGTATCTAAAGTTTGTAGAATAATTCAACACTTAATATAAATCGAAAAAGAGCAAGATTCCCATGTATATTTTTTAATAAAAAGCAAATCTTTCAGCACACTCCATCTACTTGTTATTAATTAATTCAACATGTATTGTGCCTAATAATATGGGCCAAGTAGTGGTAGGTGGTAGAGATATGGTGATAATACTGCAAAAAGTATCCGCTCTTATAGAGCTTATCATTTAGTTAACAGATACTGATGATAAACAAACAAACAAATAAATAATTTCATGTGGTAGTAAGTATTGCAAAGACACTTAAATAAGCAAAATGGAATTAGATATCTGGGAAAGCTATTTTAAAGATATTAAAGACATGAAGATAAAAATTTTAAACTATGACCGAAATGATGAGAATGAGAAACTAAAGGGAACATGGAGGGAAGAGTATTTGAAAAATAAAACACTAACTGCAAAGACCCTGAAAGGTAGGAAAATATGCTTATTTTTTCAAAAAATAGAAAGAAGGACATTGGGACACAGCATAATTAAGGAAGTACAGTAAGATGAGGTCAGAGAGGAAGGCAAGAGTCACACCTAGCACATTCTTGCAGGCCATGGTAAGATCAAGTGTTAATTTAAAAGGAATGGGATACCTTATGGTTTTAAACAGAGAAATCATTTTATTTCTTTTAAGAAATTAAAACTGAAAAATAAATCATTTAAGAAATTAAAACTGAAAAATAAACCAACCCATATACTATTTGCTCTACCTCTTAAACACTTAAAACATGTTTAAAAAAAAGTTCATTATATTAAGTAATAAATTAGAAACGCAAAAATAATTTATTTAGTGACATTATCACATATTTGAAGAAAAGTTTCTGTGGATCACTCGCTTTTCTGCACATCCTGTGAGGCAAAGCACTGACTGCCTTTTATTCTGGACTATCTTTTCAAAGATGTCTATACAGTGAATAGCCTTGGAAGAACAGACACTATCTATCTCTGGACAAAGGGCAGTTTGCTTACTATCTAATAATAATGACTCCCTATACTTGAAAGTCAACCTGAAAATCAGTGACATGGATTCATTACAGTAAGTTCAAATGTCCTGAGCTATAGGGAAATACACTGGTATTAATACACTCCATTCAAAATATATAAATGTTTTAAATGCACAGGTATTTAAGAAAAACAAAATTAACTTTATTTTAGTTTTTGTTATTTTCTTTAAGGCTCACATGGTGCACAGGATCAACCTTTTCCTTAGGTATACACTGGAAAGCTAAACTGGTCAACTCCCAGTATTTGGAAATCTCCAAATTTACATATCCTCACCTTGCACGAGCTGCATCCACTGCAAGAGCCAGAATATTCCCATTGCCACTGGCAGCACACTCAGTCAGGGCAGAGAGACACCTCGTAGCCACAGCTTGATCCCTGCTGGATTTGACCTTACGGAAAAAGTCAAGAAAGAGACAATTTACTTGAACAGAGACTAAAACAGAGATCACGAATTAGTCCCTATCTACGTCATATGGAAATTGTTCCATAATCCTAGCTTCAAAAACAAAAGAAAAAAAGAGAGAGAATAATAGGTATCCCAGGGCTGATATTCATTCAATTTATTCATTTGCTCATTCAATAAACATTTGTGGATGTCCTAAAATAATTAAATTCTGTATAACCCTGATAAATCAGAAAGAAGTGGGGTAATAATAAGTGCTGACCCTTCCAGCAGTATCTGTACTTAGGCTTTTCTAATATACCAAGACATTGAAAACAAGTGGGTCTTTTATATGAGGAATTTCAAAGGCATGCTAAAGATTAACAGTGACAAGGAAGAAAAAACAGATTACAACTTTAAGTTTCCCTTAGCTAATTAATAACATATTGGTAATAATATGTATGTATATTGTTATTCTTTCTATTTAAAAATAATACCAGGAGATGGCCTAATAAGCCTTCTCCTTCCCTACTAAAGCCTAGTCCTTAACTGAAAATAATAAAAAAATAATAATAATACTGGGAGAGAGAGAGACAGAGACAGAGACAAAGAGAAATACTGCAGTAGAGAGATAAAGACAATAAAAAGCACAGTTAAAAACTTTTCCCTCAGGTCCTAGTTATACTCTGCTCTGCCAACAACCTGCCTAAACAAAGTTACCTAAAATCCAACTTCTTTTACAAGTTTCACCACCTGTAGAAAAGTCTAAAATATTATACTGCTCAAAATGCCACTAAAATCAAGTGGTATCTATAAGAAGAGATGGACTAGAAAATTTAAATTAAGGATAAAGAAAAACCCAACTCCATTATCATTACAGTATTTGATTTCTCTCTCTTGCTAGAAATAAGGTTTACCATCACTAAGGCTAAACATAAATCTTCAAGCTGTGAGGACCTAGAGTTAATAAAAGCCTAAAATATAAGAGAGAAGAAAAGGGGTCTTCCAAATATACTAAATATTGAAACTTTTGTGATCACTGGGAAATAAAATGCTATATCCTAAATAGGGCCTTTTTAAAAAAATGACAATATAAGAGGAAAGTCATTATCTCCTGATTAAGGATGAAAAAGGAAATAATATTAAACATCTGCCATTAATTCTACTACTAGAAAAAAAATAATAGTCACACATTTGGTATAAGTGGACAAAGTCTATTAGATTCTTAAAGAATATGTGAACTGAGGGGAAAAAAGTCCTATCTTAAACAATCACAGGGAAAGTAAACAGAGAAAAACCATTAAAGAATTGAAGGTATCCTGCCTTAGAAAGAGCAATGATTACAAAAGCTAGGGATTAAGAGACCAAGGTAGCTTCATACAATAGAGACAAACAGTTTACACAGTAAGAATTATGTGTTTTATCTGTTTCAGCATTTCATAAACTTTGGATCATTGCAGTGCAAAGTTGGAAATAAAAAGTTAAGACAGTACTCTAGTTTCAATCAAAATAAATACATTTCATTATAAACTGTGTCATACTAAAGCACTATTAAAATGTATTTTAATTAAAAAACAAAACAAAAAACAGAAAGCAAATGATTATTTCATAGTAGTATCAGGAAACATGGTCTACTAGAAATAAATTACAATGAAAAGCTCTGGGTTCAAATACCGATTCTAAATTCAATATTGTTTTTAACTTTGAGTGAGTTACATAATAATCCATACCTTAGTTCCAATCTGAGGTATTATTGCTATTATGGTGTGGTTTTTTAATAACTCCATATCAGTTTCACAGAGGCAGATATCATGATTTAAAACAGAGTGTTTGGTATCAACAGACTTAGATATCAGTCTTGAGTAAGCAATTATTTATCCCAGGCAAGTTTCTCAATCTCCTTTATCTTCAGTTTCCTTGTCTTTAAAATGTTGGGAAATAATACCCACCTCAGATTGTTGTTTTGAGGATTAAGCAGGACAATGTAAGGGCTTAGACAGTGCCCAGAACACAGAAAACACTCAAAACATGATAGCTATTATTACCTTCTTAAGTTTTTCAATCTGCTTGTTACGCACTGAAGTATTGTCAATCGCGAGAACATCCACAGATTCTTCTTTTTCCAACTGGTACTTATTTACTCCAACAATTACTTCAGAACCTGTTAATTTCCCAGAGGAAAATAGCATGTAGATTCTATTCACAAAAAATTGTCTAATAGTAATTCTCTGATCTTCATGTATTTTCCTTATAAGTTTAATATTTTTAAGAGTGTTCTTAACTCTTAATGAACCTTCCATATAGATTACAAAATCCCAATACGTGATAGAAATTGGAGAAGAAAGAACAGGTATACATCAAAATCTCTGTAAGGGAGGATTTTTAGTATTTTCCCAAACTATATGCTTTCCCAGAGTTTCTGATAAACCCACTTCTGATACCACAAAATTAATATAGTAATAGTAGCTATCATTTAAGATTTATAAAATAGAGGATTAACATCTAATAGTTTTCTAGTATTTTCTTGAATTCTTATAGCCAATCGCTTTTAACAAAAAATACCTTTAAAATCTATAAGCAATAAACCAGAACTACAAAGACACTTCCTTAAAATGATAAAGAATATACTTCGCCTCAAGCTACTACTTTATTATTCTAAAACATCCTGCCACCCCTACCTCAGGTTATATCCCTTCTTATTTCCTTCCTAAAATATATCTCAATTTGCAATTATTATTTGTTCACGTGTTCATTTTCTCTCTTGCTAAAATGTAAGCTTTACAGGCACAAAGATTATGTTTCTTCTGTTCACAACTGTATGCCCACACATTAGTGTCTCAAATACTAATGACTAAAGAAGTACTGACTGACTGAACAAATGAATGAATGAATACTCCAATGTAGAGCACAATGACCAATAATAATGTCATCTTCAAAATGTTGTAGAGACCCACTCACACACATGTACATGTACACAATGGGCACACTGCCACACCTACTTTTTACATGATTGCTCATATGCATACATGTATATAAAAATACAAAGTTAGATAATTAGATATAGATAAGAAACATTTTACCCCTTTCATTGTTCTATCATTTTTCTTTTATTAAACATATATGTTATCTCCAAACAGAAATTAATATTTACTTTTCAACACTGGATTTCACATATAAACTTTTCCATTTTATCTTACCAGAGTCTATTCTAGCTTGTCTTCGGGCAGCACATTCTTCAATTCGAAGTTTAGGTATTCCCTCTGCTACAGCTTTGGCCATTCCACCCATCTCTTCAATTTCATTAATGAGCTAATAAGAAAGACAGATTAATATGACTAGAAGAGAATATGAATATTTTTGTAAATATACAAAGGTATTATGTTACATAATTGCCCATATTAATAAATTTATAACTATTTTAGTGATTAATGTTTCATAAAAATAATTAAGTTAACATCAAAAGCATGAATTAGAAGTTCTACAGACTTAACAATACTATATTGTATATTTCAAAGTTGCTAAGAGAGTAGATCTTAAAAGTTCTCATCACAAGAAAAAGAAATATTAACTAAGTTTGGTAATGGACATTAACTAAACTTATTCTGGTAATCACTCTGCAATACATATATATATGAAATCATCATGTTGTACACCTTAAACAAATACAGTGTTATATGTAAGTCCTATCTCAATAAAAAAAGAAAGAAATTCTGTGTTTAAAGTGACTTGAAAAGACAACAGAAAAACTAACAAGTATATTCTGGAAAACACAAAACTTCCCACTCAAGCTTTAGAGGAAAACTAAAGATAACATCAATTCTCTAATCTTTATTTTTAGTTACATAAATACACTTTTTGTGGTTACGTATGTGTACGTGTGTGTGTACATACATATATAAATAAAGACTATTTTAAAAATATATTACTAAATGCAATTTTATATTCTATTTGAACAGCAGAGTAATGATACAATGTCATCTTTACTGATACCAGGAAACATGTAAACTTTCAATCATAGCCTCATATATACATGAGATGGTGGAAAATGGTTAGTAGAATGGTAAATGATCTAGCAGAAAGGAACAAGGTCAAATCCATTTTCCCCTGAAGAATTTAAGGAAGAAAAATCTGTATTAGGTTTAATAGCAGCCAAAGGTAAGACAGGGAGCTAAAAAAGGGAACGACTTGAGATTTCACAAATACCCCTCTCCAATTCTTGTCATCAGAACCAGTTTACTGTCTGCAGAAAATGAACTAGAGAAGCAATGGACTATCAAGCACGAAGGAGAGAGAGGCAAGGGTAAGATGTCTTGCTGAAATTAAAAGAACTGCATTCTGAATGAAAGACTAAAGACAAATGGCATACAAAGGAAACAAATACAGGATAGAGAAGAAAATTTTGAAAAATATAATGAATACCTTCAGGAAAAGAAGAAGAGATTCTATATTAATGAAACAAGTAGTATGACATACAAGGAGAAAAATTAGAAAGCAAAAATGAGCTTCTGGACATGAAAAATATGGTATGTGAATTCTGAAGTATTTAAGTAGAATGATAAAGTGTGCGTCAAGAATAGCAGAACAAAAAGATGCAGTACAGAACAGGTGAGAATATCAGAGTATCATTTAAGGAGATCCTTCCCCAATAACTAGGAGTTCTAGAAAGAGAAACCACAGAAAAATGGCAGGAAGAAAATTATCAAAGAAATAATATAAGACAATTTTCCACTGCTCTGAGAACATAAAAATAGGCCAGATGAAATATGAACAGCAAAGGTTTAGTATAGTGTAGGAAAAAATATACACAAGAAAGTACATCAACACAAAAATAAAGAAGACATCATGAAACTTTCAAAAGAAGGATCCTAAGTGAGAATGGCAAAGAAGATCAATGCTTAAAAATATGCTTACAAACTCCCAATTTCAAACCTAGACTATTAATCAAACATGAGAATAAAACAAAGATGTTTTCTAATGTTAAAAATTTCAAATAATTCATCTTCCATGCACCACTTTTAGGAGGTTCCTATCAGATGTGCTTCAACTTAACAACGGATAAATCAACAAAGAAACAGACACAGGATTCAGGATACAGAATCAACATAGCACAGGAGAAAAGAATTCCAGTATCATGGCAAAGGGAAGTCAAAGGGCAGCAAAGGGCAGCAGGTCTACAGAGAGACCAGTTTAAATCAAGAGAAAACCTTAGAGGACTTCAGGAAGGCTTTATATTGAGATACACTTAAATTGGTAGTATGGGAGAAGGGAAAGAAGTGGTATCACCTAAAATACTAAACTACCACACTAGCAAGCAATAGATGATGTCTAAAACTGATAGAATTTGAACACTATATAATTTCAAAATATGGAGATTAAAAACAAAAACAAAAGATGCAGCTGATTTAGGGAAGCAGGAAAAAAAGGTGGAGGACAAAGAACTGCTTTTTTTCTTATGGCCTTTTAACACTAGTTTCTTTTTAACTCTTTGAATAAAATACTCTCATACAAATACAAATGTATTTTTTAAATTGCTTCAGTTTTGAATACTAAATCTAAAATTCCCTTTTCTTTTAAACATTTTATAAATCTTTATATAAATCTATAAATGATTTGATTTATAAATCCTGAAAGCAAAGTTTCAAAGCAGAGAAACTGACCTTCAAGGCAGCATCATAAACATCATTTGTAAGTGATTCCATCATATATGAGCCTCCCCAAGGATCAGCCACTTTGGGAATCCCAGATTCTTCCTGAATGATGATTTGTGTGTTCCTGGCAATTCGAGCACTTTTCACCGTTGGCAAACCCAAGGCTTCATCAAAAGAATTTGTGTGCAAAGACTGAGTCCCTCCAAACACTGCTGCCATTGCTTCCACTGTGGTACGAATAATGTTATTGTAAGGATCCTAAGACATTTAGTGAAAAGGAAAACAACAAAACAAAGCAAGAGTTGATGTATATTGTAGCTGTAAAAGACGGTATGAATAAGCAGTGACTACTGCATACTTTCTTTGCCAATGTCTATGTTAGGCTTCAAAAGATTAAATAAATTTGGACAAATCAAGTAAATGAGATAGACTTAGAATTAAGAGCCAGAGTGCCTAGTCTTCTTATACACTACAACAGTTCCCTTGTAATTGTCCGAAATATCAAATATTTGTTGTGCTTTCTTTCGTATTGCCTAAATGCTCTTCTATAAATATATCATAAATGTATTCCTTGTCTACTTAGATTATTAACATCCTTCATCTCATAACTCACTATCTCCTAATTATTTGTATACCTCAAAGTATCCACCATAATGAGGTACCAAGCACTCATTAATGATTTATTAATAAATGATTAATAAAACAGATGAACAATGGACTATGAGATAGGAAATCTGGATTCTAGTTCATTCTGCTTCTTAGTTGTGCTTTGAACAAGTCTTTGGACCTTTCTGAACTTCAGTTTCCTTAGCTATAAAAGTGAGAAGATTAAGACAAAAACAATTATTATAGTTCCTTCCAACCCTGAAATCTATATTTCTCCATTTATAAGGACCTGAAGTTATATTTAATATGGACTATATTAGCTTTTATTTGCTTTTAAATGTATAAAAGAAATGTAACATGAAAGTTTTAAATTATTTTTAATCAAAATAATTTAATATGTAAAGAAAATACATGTAAAAAAGATCATCACCACACAATTTTCTAAGAGAGTGAAATAAAATTACTCAAGTGATAATCATCTTTAAATGGTCTGACTGCATGTATGCTTTTTTAAACATACAACTAAAATAAACAATATATATGTATAAAGTCAAATTTTAATTAAGCAGTTTTATGTTAAGAATTTTAACTCTTAAAATTATTTGTGACAATACTAATTATTTTCACTTCTTCCTCATCATCACTTTTTTTCGTTTTAAAAAAGTAGAAAACAGCATTACATGCAAGCTAAGATTTAAATGATTATATTTTGTTAACCACTAGAGGGAGGCACTTATAATACAGGTAAAAACAAATGTTCATTGTGCTTCAGAATAATTATGATTTTTAAATATTAGTATATAGATTTTTAATCTATTTTCTGACTGTGCCACATTGCTTAGAAGAAAATATATGACTTTACTAAAATTCTACACTTTAAATTACATGCATACCTGCTCAGTAAGTGACCATCCTGATGTCTGACAATGTGCTCTCAGAAGAAGAGATTTAGAGTTTTTAGGCTGAAACATTTTCTCTATTAAGTGAGACCAGAGTTTTCTCCCAGCTCTCATTTTTGCAATTTCCATAAAGAAGTTCATCCCAATTCCCCAGAAGAAAGACAACCTAAAATAGTAATGATAATAATGCTAAATCCAGAATTTGATTATACTTCACAACAAAATGGAAAATAAAACCAATTGTATCACACACTAAAAAAGAAAACCATTCTCCAGATTTTAATCTCAAAAAACTTAATTTTAATTAAAGTCAAGCATATATACTTAAATAACTTTAAATCTAACATGTAAAAGTACAGTTGTATGCATATAGAAGAAATGACTCTGATTATTTGCTTCAGATAAGAATTATTAATTTTACAACTGGTTTTCTATAGGAAAGAAGTTCCCCTTGTGTCCTGAATTAAAGAATGAATCATTTTCTAGAAATAAAATATTTCAAAAATACCCAGTATGTAAGGCAGGGGTCGCCTACAAAGGGAATAAAAAAACAAACTCGTTTTGTTTGGGGAAGAAGGAATTTTTCTTTTAAAGGATGAGTGTATTTGCCCTAGGCATGTATTTATCCAATTTTCCTCAACCCCACTACTACCTTTTACCTATATCCTATAGCTGATTTATACATTTATTAACTTGCCTACATCTAAAGGCATAAAGGTTGTGTTTCATTATATGAAACAAGGTGAACCTGAAGGAAACTAAAACCTAATAAAAATTCTCAATACACACTTGGAAGAGGTTTTTAACATAGAAGTTCTCAAATATTTGTCTCAGGATCCTTTTTCACTCTTAAAAATTACTAAAGATCCATGGAATGATACTTCATTTGGATAACATCTATCAGTATTATATTTATATTAATTCATTTAGAAATAATAAACCTAAAACATGTTAACATACTAACATTTTTATAAAAAAATCACACTTTACTGAAGCAAAGAAAATGTAATAATCTTTGTTTTACATTTTTACAAGTCTCTTTAATATGTGGCTTAAGGGAAGACAGCTGCAGTATTGTATCTGCTTCTGCATTCAATTTGTTGCAACATCACATATCACTGTCCTTCTGGACAACACTACTGTACACTCTTGAAAGAATGAAAGTGAAAAAGACAAAGTCCTAATATAACCATGCAAACAGTTTTGACCTTGAAGACCCCAGGAAGGGTTTTAGCCACCCCAGAAGTCCTTGGACTATACTCTGAGAACCCTATCACAGTAGTATGCAACAGCCCCTACTATAAAGGAGCATTCACTATAAACTATATTCACTATAGTCTATAAACTCCCTGAGGGTAGAAGCCATATTTTTCACATGCTGTATTCCCAGCATACAAACTAGTGCTTGATTCACAACAAAGTTTAGCATTAATTGCTCATCTGAGTGATTTCTGACCTGCTCACCAATTTTAAATTCCTTGTAAACTTGTTTTTCAACATTTTTCATAGAACTTTATTAACAAGCTGTTTTGAAACAAAAATGTTTTTAATACTACTGTGCATTCCAAAACACTTATATTACATAAGTGCAATGGAAAAAAAATGATAGATGACTTCTGTTTAAGTAGAAAAATTTTAAAGAATAAAAGCAAATCTGTCTTAGACATCGTTTACATTTTAATATTAATTGTCAAAATGTGCGTATTGTGTTTTCTGAATAGCTGGAGACAATATTCCTCTAATTTATCAAAAAGTACAAATTTATTTCAGATTTTGAATTATAAATAATATTGGCTTGTTCTCTCATTACTACTCAGATAAAATATGAGAGAACCTAGTATATTTACACATACAAATTCACTGTAACAAGGTATGTTGCTATATACTCATAAAAATGTCCTCCGAATTTTCTTAATGTTGAGACAGTATCTGAGTTAATTTTCTCACCTTGGTGCAAATTCATCAATTGTCAGGCCTGCTTGGAGTCCAGTTCTACAGTACTCCAATCCATCCGCTATAGTAAAGGCGAGTTCCAGAATGGCATCAGCCCCTGCCTCTTGCATATGATAACCACTAATTGAAATTGAATTAAATTTTGGCATGTGCTATAGAAAATAATAAATACAACAGTGAATAGAAATATTATAAGGTTTTATTAAACCTATTTCTAAAGTACAGTATTATTTTAAAACGATGTTCAACTGAGATATACCAAGTAGTTTTTAATATAAACTGAGAATATTTAATGCTTGCTTTGCTTCATGTTATTCACTCTTCAAATTAAATGGTTGATCCACAATGAACCACTGTAAGGACTGTACCTATTTTATTTTTCTAGTGGAAAACAATTTTTACTAACCTTCCTTTAGAGCCAGTTTAAAGTTTAAAAGTAGCTAGCTGAGGTTAGAAATGCAACCTTTGGTCAAAGAACTGAATGAAAATATCTTTAATTCCAAACCAATGACTTCAACCTCATAAGAGGTCCTAAGACCCTATAACTTTGGGCTAATCTGCTGAAGATGTATGAATTTAATTTTTTAGTAGGTATACTTTCTTATTTATCCATGTACATGATGGAGGAGAAAAAAGAAAATGATTTAACCTTTAGTACTACATACTGAAACAAAACAGGATGAAATGCACGGCTTAAAAATCAAAGACTTCAATTTGATTTACTATGACATTTAATGCCAAGCATATTCCAGATGGGTTTGTTCTACCACAGTCACTAAGAAAATGGCATTTCCACTGTTGCCCTAAAATATCATGTTACATGGAATATACTGCAGAGTCCAAAAATTACTATCCTCTCCAAGAATCAATCCAACACAAAATAATAAAAACTAAACGACAGAAACTCAATACAGTGGTTAAGAACATGGGCTCTGATCTGTTGCATTCCTCTACAGTAACAGTGAACTAGCAGAAAGAGAAATCAGGAAAACAATTCCATTTATAATTGCATCAAAGAGAATAAAATACCGAGGAATAAACCCAACCAAGGAGGTGAAAGACCTCTACTCTGAAAACTATAAGACACTCATGAGAGAAATTAAAGAGGCACAAATAAATGGAAATATATCCCATGATCATGGATAGGAAGAATTAATATTATCAAAATGGCCATCTGCGCAAAGCAATTTACAAATTCAATGCAATCCCTACCAAAATACCAACAGTATTTTTCAATGAACTAGAGCAAATAATCCTAAAATTCATATGGAACCACAAAAGATCCTGAATAGCCAAAGTAGTCCTGAGAAAGAAGAACAAAGTTGGTGGCATTACGCTCCCTGACCTGAAGTTATTCCACAAAGCTACAGTAATCAAAAGAGTATGGTAACATTGAAAGAACAGACCCATGGATCAATGGAACAGAGAGCCTAGATATATACCCACACATACAGGATCAATTTATATATAATAAATGAGCCATAAATATACAGTAGGAAAAAGACTGTCTCTTCAACAACTGGTGTTGGGAAAATTAAGCAGCTACATGCAAGAGAATAGAACTGGATTACTGTCTAATTTCATATACAAAAATAAACTTGAAATGGATTAAAGACCTAAATGTAAGACATGAAACCATAAAACCCTTAGGAGAAAACAGGCAAAAACCTCTTGAACATAGGTATGAGCAATTTTTTTCTGGACACATCTCTCCAGACAAGGGAAACAAAATAAAAAATGAACAAGTGGGACTACATCAAACTAAAAAGCTTATGTGCAGCAAAGGACACCATCAGCAGAACGAAAAGGCATCCTACAGTATGGGAGAATATATTCATAAATGATATATCCAATAACAGGTTAACATCCAAAATATAAGAATAACTCATATGACTTAACACCAAAAAAAAAAAGTAACCCAATTAAAAAACAGGTGGAAGATCTGAACAGACATTTTTCCAAGGAAGAAATACAGATGGCAAACAGGCACATGAAAAGATGCTCCACATCGCTAATTATCAGAGAAATGCAAATCAAAACTACAATGAGGTAATCATCTCACACCAGTCAGAATGGCCACTATCCAAAAGACAAGAAATAACACATGTTGGCAAGAATGTAGAGAAAAGGCAACCCTCTGACACTGTTGGTGGGAATGTAAGTTGGTGCAGCCACAGTGGAAAGCAGCATGGAGGTTCTTCAAAAAACTAATAGAAATATTATACGATCCAGTAATTCCACCTGTAGGAATTTACCTTAAGAAAACAAAATCCTTGATTCAAAGAGGTATATGCACCCCTATGTTTATTGCCACATTATTTACAATAGCCAAGATATGGAAGCAACCGAAGTGTCCATCAATAGATTAGTGAATAAAGATGTGGTATGTATACACAATGGAATATTATTCCATCATAAAAAAGAAAGAAATCCTGCCATTTGCAACAAATTTGCCATTTATCCATGGATGGACCTACAGGGTATTACACTAAGTGAAATAAACCAGGTAGAGAAATGTAAGTACCATATGACTTCACTTATTTGTGGAACCTAAAAACAAAACAAGGCAATGTGAAAAAAATAGCAACAGACTCACAGACACTGAGAAGTGATGGGTGGTTACCATGGGAGATGGGGTGGGTGGGGAGGTTGAGGGGGATAAAGGGGTACAAAAATCCTCAATCATAATATAAGTTGGTCACAGGGATGGTAGTACAGTATGGAGAATATAGTCAATGATTCTGTAACAATTCCTATGTTAACATATAGTAACTATACTAATGGGTGTGAGGATTTAATAAAATGGGTAACTGCTGAAACACTTTGTTGTATACCTGAAACCAATATATGATTACATATCAACTATACTTCAATTAAAAAAAAAAGAACATGGGCTCTGGAATCATACTGCGCAAATTCTAACTGTGTCACTTAGGAAGTCTATAGGAAAGTTTCACAGCTTTGTTATTCCTTGGCTTCCTAAGCATAAAGCAGAGATAATAATTATACCTCCTTATGGACTCATTATAGGATTAAATGAAATGATTCACCTAACCACTTAGCATTATGGCAGTATATATGAAGCATTCAAAAACTGTTAGTCGTTAACATATGCTATGGATTACCTGTAATTTATATCTGCAAATATTTTATTTGTAACTAACCAAAAACTCCCAAAAAATGTCCATCACAAAAACAAAAAGGGGATTGAATTATATGGACTTGAGAGACTACTTGAGTATATGCAGAGTTTTCAAAGAAGCAAGGAAACAAACAGGTGCTTCTCTACAGAGAGGTTTAAGTAGCAGCAGAATTTGAGAACAGAAATACTGGAATATTGGCACATTATGCAGCCTTAAAAAGGAAGTTAATTTCATGGGTGAAATTCAATACTACGACATGGATGAAAGTTTAGGGACATTATGCTAAGTGAAATAAGCCAGTCACAAAACGTAAAACACTGTCTGATTCCACTTACATAAGGTATCTAGAGCAGTCAAACTCATAGACAGAAAGTAGAATGGTAGTTGCCAGGGGCTGGAGGGAGGGAAGGATGGGGAGTTATTATTCTGCAAGATGAAAAGAGTTCTGGAAATGGTGATGGCTACACAAGAGTGAGACTACTCAATGCAACTGAACTGTACACTTAAAAATAGTTAAGATGGTAAATTTTATGTGTATTTCACCACAATTAAAAACTTTTAAAGAGAATAATACAAAAGTTTAATTTACAAAGTGCTACAATATAACATTATTTGATCAGAACCTGAAACTGAATTTTTATCACTTACATGAAAGGTGATACAAAGTAATTTTGAACTTGTAGATGACATTAGGATCTTTCAAAAGGTCATAAATTTTTACCCCTGGTAGCCTACCTTCTACCTTCTTTTTGATGAAAGATAACTGACTCCTATTTAGCTTAAGATACTGCTATTTTTGTGTTTGTCACATGCTAAATGCAATCCTCTACATATGTTCTTGAAATTGAAAAGGGTGATAGAAATATGCAATTCTACATAATACAACTTCCATGGGCAAATGAAATCTATGAAAAGAACTAAAACTGCAAGGTGTAAAAGCAAAATATCAAATTAGGAGAGCAGGCAATGCTTGCAAGAGATCTGAAATAACAGCAATTATAAGAGGTAAGAGATTAAAAAAGGTTTGATGGTGGATGAGAGTTGCCTTTTGCCATGAAATAACAGTCTAACTTCAAGGTAGGTAAAGGGCACAGCATGCCAGCCAGAAAGCATGGGGGAAAACATATGAATTACTCAGAGGAAAATGGAGTTTTATTTTTCCCTGTGGAGGGATTGCTGCTAAATAGGAACACTATAAGAACCTTCTTTCCCCAGCACTCTGATTGAGAAAGATAGAAACCTAATTCAGGGGTGAAATATTAGGATGTCACTGTGGTTTCAGATATAACTGATCTCTTCAAATCCAGTTTTTAGCAGAAGTAAAACTTATATTTTGCTCTCCATCTGTCTGACACCAGTGTGTACTTCCAAACTGAATCTGAACACTGGATAAAAATAAGTAAGTGTAAATTATGAGCCCTCCCTGATTCTAACAATTATCAGAGAATAAAATTTTTAGTAAAGAAAATACAATAAATGTCCCATACACAGATTGCTACAGACCATAAAACTAGAACATTAAAAAAATTAAATAAAAACTAACAACATGCATAAAACCCACACTAACATGCATAAAACTCACACTCTGACTTTATACCAAAATTCTTACTCTGACTCAGTTACCAAATTCAAATTAGGTTATGGTTATTTCATAAAAATTCTTATATTCAGAAGACTACAGCAAAATCCATAATAACCACAGACAATACCTTTGCTGTATATTGGAAAATGTCTGCAATAATTTTCATGGATGGTTCTGGAGGAAAAATGTAAGTATTTCTGACCATAAACTCCTTTAGTATATCATTTTGGATTGTACCAGTAAGTTGTTCTTTAGGTACGCCTTGCTCTTCTCCAGTTACTATAAAATTTGCAAGGATTGGAATAACTGCTCCATTCATGGTCATGGAAACTGACATTTTTTCTAAAGGAATTTCATCAAAGAGAATTTTAGTATCTTCCACAGTGTCAATAGCAACTCCAGCCATTCCAACATCACCACGAACTCGAGGGTTGTCTGAATCATAGCCACGATGTGTTGCCAGATCAAAGGCAACGGATAATCCCTGTTGACCAGCTAAATATACAAAGAAAAATAATGTAGGATTATAAGTCTGGCATCAAAGTAAACCAATTTATTTTAACACTACTCAAAGTATTGATTCATCATAGTATGCTTTTATAGCAAACATTATTTTTAGGTTTATATGTGTCAAAACAAATGTAAATATACTTCATTTTCTAAGCTATATTCCATGTGCTAAAATGTACACATTTTGTCAAACCTCACTATAAGAATGGAACATCTCGTTTATCTCATGTTGATCTGATATTTTTTATCTTAACAATTTTTGACAGAAATATTTGTAAGATTCATGAAAAGATCTGGATGTTAATAATTAACAATTTAGTATTTGTATGCTCTCTTAGCTATTTTTGTTTTTATTTAATATAGTCATAATAGGGTGTCTTGGCTAGTCAAATATTCTGGGAAACTGAATTATGAAAACCATGCAAAAAAAAACAGAAGAGTCTATACTAAATATAAGATCAGTATTCCCTGGGCCAAACAAACTTATAGATTCTCAAGCTTAGCATTCAAACAGTGTGATTTTAATTTAGATAAGAAGAAATAGTAATTAATATAATTTTCAGAGACATGAAGCCAGATTGTACTGCATATATTTGTATCACATTATCATTTGTTTATTACTTTCTTTTGGCATCATCTAACCATTTTCCCCTCCAAGTCCTATCCTGACAATGTTATTAAAAGATTCTCAAAGGCAACTAACTTGTTTTCTTCATACAAATTCACTTTACCTAATTCCTTTTACACAATGTGTATGTAAGTGTTGCTTGCTTTCAAGTATTTAGCACTTAATTCTGCCTCACATATCTTTTTAACCATGGAAGTTGAAAAACATCTTTTTTTTCCAGTGTATAGTCTTAACTACAAAATTATCAAGTGACTATCTTTAAAGAGATTAACCAGACTCCCTTCAAAACAGCCAAGATTAGGAAGTATACGTTTGATCATAAATATTATGTCTCATATTAAAATCTCACCTTTAATATTGTCCTTATAGAACTTATTGCTCTCTTCCACAGTACTAAAACCAGCATACTGACGGATGGTCCAGGGCCTAAAGGTGTACATGGTAGGATATGGTCCCCGCGTGAATGGCTTCACTCCTGGAAGTTCTTCAGGCAAGTCCTTGGTATCCCTACTGGAATATAAGGGCTTTATGGAGAGCCCTTCTGGAGTGTGCCATATTAGGTCTTCTGGGTTTTTGCCTTTCAGCTGCTTTTTAGCCAGAGCAGCCCATTCTGGGTGAAGAGGCTGTTGCTTGTGCAGATGTCGTTGCCATATAAGCCTGGGGTCTGATGATTCTTTCAGCTGCTTCAGGTGATGAGGTAAATACATGAAAAGCCGAGTCTTAGCCCTCAACATGATGAAGCATGGAAAACACCCACAGAACAAGTCTGACCTAGAAGAGGAAGCACAATGTATGTGTATTTAAAGAAAGGCAAAATGGGAGCTATTGGCGAGAAGGGAAAAAAGAAGGAAGAGGATGTATCAGTATAATTTTATCTCTTCTCCTTTTCTGCTTCCTATATCTGATATTTTATAACTTTGGCCCCTCTTCTCCACAACTACTATCATTGTTCTAATTCTAGTCTTGCTTAATAGCCTCTCAGCTTGTTTTACCAAGCAGTCTTAGACCCCTTTAATCCATTCTACACACTGACACCAAGGTAAATATGATCACGTCACACTTCTCATAAGCGCTTTCAAAGGCTCTGCATCATGTAGAGCATAATGTATAGCCTAATTAATTTTTTCATTCAAAAAGCTTTCATTTAAAGGAACAAGAAATGCTGGAAAGGATGTGGAGAAAGAGGAACCCTCCTACAGTGCTGGTGGGAATGTAAACTAGTTCAACCATTGTGGAAAGCAATATTTAGGTTCCTCAAAAAATTAAAAATAGAAATACCATGTGACCCAGGAATTCCACTACTAGAAATTTACCCAAAGAAAACAAGATCCCAGATTCAAAAAGACATATGCACCCCTATGTTTACTGCAGCACTATTTACAATAGCCAAGATATGGAAGCAACCTATGTGTCCATCAGTAGATGAACGGATAAAGATGTGGTACATATACACAATGGAGTATTATTCAGCCATAGGAAGAAAATAAATCCTCCTATTTGCAACAACATGGATGGAGCTGGAGGATATTATGCTCAGTGAACTAAGCCAGGCGGAGAAAGACAAGTACCAAATGATTTCAGTCATTTGTGGAGTGTAACAACAAAGCAAAACTGAAGGAACAAAACAGCAGCAGACTCAGACCCCAAGAAGGGACTAGGAGTTACCAAAAGGGAGGGGTGTGGAAGGGCAAGTGGAGAGGGAGGGAGAAGGGGATTGAGGGGCATTATGACTGGCACACATGGTGTTCCAGGGGTCATGGGGAAGACTGTGTAGCACAGAGAAGACAAGTAGTGACTCTGTGGCATCTTACTACACTGATGGGCAGTGACTGCAATGAGGTGGAGGAGGGGACTTGATAATATGGGTGAATGTAGTAACCACAATGTTTTTATGTGAAACCTTAATAAAAATAAATAAATAAGTATAAAAAGTTAACATAGTTAATTCACATATATTTTTTGTTGTTCAAAGTATAGTAAGTCAACCTAAATGTTTATCAATAGGGAATGCTAAGTAAGGTATGGTAGATTATTCTGCGGAAATACTGTAAAAAGTTTCAAAACAATGAAGTAGATTTTTGTGTATTGATATGGAAAGATGCCCAGGATTTATTATTAAATGAAAAAGTAAGTTACAGAACACAGAATATGTACAATGTGATGCTATTTGTGTTAAACACCTCTCATCCCCAAGTCTGGACAGACTGCTTTCAAATTAACAAGAATGGCTCCCTTTGGGCCGAACTGGATGGGAATCCAGAACTTTTGACTTATTATATACATTTTTTAAAGAACAAAAATGAGTTACTGTATTATTGTTTGATGGAAAGTATATTCAGGAAAGAAATGTAGCAAATGAAAAATGGCTAAGTTAGCCATTAGCACTGAGTGTTTTAAATGTTTGTTGTTAGAGTTTGAGCTATGTCACAGTATATAACAGCTTATATTTGTGCTTTGCTTTACAGTAAGCATAGATATGCTTAATGTATTTTGCTTTATTTCATAATAAAATTATGAATTTTCTGCTGTAAAAAAAGTTTTCATTTAAGATCCACTTTGTGATAGGCATTGTGTTGGGCGCCGGAGAAAAAAGTGGCAAACGACACAAAGAAGCCCTCAAGGCCAGCATGACCCCATCCCTGCTTTCCTCTCAGACTTCTCTGCCTCTGTATACATTTTGTATTCCAGAAATACTGGATTACCTCCAGTACCCTGGATATGTTAAAGTTCTGTGACTTGCTCTAGCACTTCTATGTGTCTTCAATGTTCCTCCTCAGCTAACTGAGCTAAAGCATCATTTCCAATATGTTGAGTTTTCTATGTGATAGGCACTGCTCTAAGGACTTTGTGTAGAATAGCTATTTTAGTCCTCACAACACCACCAAGAGACAAATACTAATACTATCCCCAATTTACAGATGAGAAAACTGAGGCACAGAAGAGCCAGCATTTAAGCTGAGGCAGCAGGTTTCAAAGTCCTTGCATTTAACTAAGATACTTACAGCCTCTTCCTGAACCCACAAACTGAACTAAATGGCCTCTTTAGTAATCCACACCATAGCACTGTGTCCCTGCTTATACATCTATCATCCCCTCACTACAATATACTAGAACAGTTTTTATGTTTGTACAAAACATGTTTATTTACATAGGATATATTTTATATTTATATAAAATGTATGCAAAATCATATATATAGACATACCTTCATATTTTTTCTCTGCTAGTCTATTAACTACAATATTACAGCTGTGTTACTAATACAGCACAGAGTCTTACCAGTAAGTCCAATTTCATCATTTTATAGACACAGAAATTCAGGTCCAGAGAAATCAAGTAATAAAGTAGCTTAATCAAAATTCCACACAGCAAACTGTTAAACTGTTCACCTGTACTACTAAATACTTGTCAGAGTCATATAGCCTCAACGTACAGAACTTGGTATTTTAAAAGATTTTGAGATGAAAATTTTACTAAAATATTCACCATGCCATATAATGGACAAGGCAATAAAGTGAGCTTAAAATTCTATTTTCCATAACATTTCTTACCTATAAATGTAGTGAAGCTTTAAAGATAATAAGAATACCCAAATAAAAGACATAAACCAGTAGGGGGACTATTAACTGCTTTAATTGCTTTGGAAAGCAAATTACCAATACGCACAAAAAGTCTCAGAAATGATTGTGCCATTCACTGAAGAACATCACTCCTGGGAAAGTTACTATATAAAATACACATTGCCTCTATTTTTACTTGCAATAAAGAAAACTCAGAAACATCATCAATGCCAAATACATAAGAGTAAGTGAATTACAGAATATACAAACAACAAATTTCTATGTAACTATTAAAATATCTTTAGGAAATAGGTAAAACTCATCTTTAATGTCAGAGAGCGATTATTTATTGTGGCTAGTATGGAAAGGGTGCAAGAGAGAAGCTCTGGGGTGATGATCTGAATGCTTATATATGTGTTCAGTTTGTTGGCATTTGTCAAATTGTACAATTATGACTGTGCACTTATCTGCAAGTATATAATACATAAGTCAAAATTTAAAATATGTTATGCATAGTTTCTTTAAAAAGGAAACAGGCTCAAAATGTACTACGTGAAAAAATCAGGATAAAAAAACTATAAACACAATATGTTCAATAAGGTAAAAAGTGCATAGAATGAAGTCTAAATATAAGTACAACAAAAACAATTCCTATTATTTTTTAAAGCTAGTATGATTTTTCTATGAAATCCATAGGGTCCTGTCATCCATCTTCTTGTAAGCCTTACACTACATGTACTAGCTTAAAAGGTCGGTGAGAAAAATAATTTACAACTGAACCAGTTGGGTGGTAATGATATAAAAGGCAATTTGAAAACTGCCTGAGACTAAACTGTGGTTAGAAAATACCACACTCATTTCACACAAAATAGAAAATTGATGGGGTTTTCCTAAATCTGGACAAATGATAGTAAAGAGAAAGTAAGAGGACTGTCGAGAGTCTAAACCTACGGAGAAGGTCAAGGAAAGCGGGATCCTGACACTTTCGGATGAAGTTGGGAGCAGGGAAAGGCTCAGAAGGCGGGATGGGCGGAGGAAATTGGAGCCAGAACAATGGCGGGATTTGAAAGGCTGACGTGCCCCAGGTGCAGTCTTACTCACTTGCCGGCCTGTCTCGGACCTCAGCTGTGGGAGAGGCCGGCTGGACTTGGCCGCCCGTAGCTCACGCGCCTGAGGTGCACACAGCTGGGGTCCCCTGTGAGCAAGGGCCAAAGCCTCCCCAGCGCGACAGGGGGCGGAGGCCGACACCGCCCTCCCTCCAGCCAATCTCCGCGCGCTGTAGCGGGCGCGCTCCTGATGACGCCTCTCCTCAAGGGCGTTTCCGGTTTCTGCAGTCCGCTTCCGGGTCTCCGGGTTTAGGCGCGAATTTCTCTGAGCGCGGCTCCCTGAAGGATTCGCGAGGAGTCATTGGTGAGTAGTGAAAGCGCGTAACCCGCTGCTGGTCTAGTTTAGGGGACGAGGTTTGTGGCCCACGCGTTTGTGGCAAACTCCGCGGCTTGTATTGGAGGAACGCGAGAGGATTTCCCAAGGGCAGGGAAATCCGAACAAGCCCGCCCTTCGGGGGCAGAGATTGAAATATTTGATTTGCTCCGAGAGACTTACGCAGTTCAAGGTGCCCCCCGCCTTGCCCCGAATCATCCTCATCCTCCTTTCTTAGTCTCTTGTGGCCAGTCGAGGGGCGAAGTGCAACCTTAGAGATTAGTCTTTGCGCCTTGAGGTAACTGCGCTTTGGCAGCGTCGCTACCCCGAGGCATCATTTGTCTAGCGGTAAACGCTGTGTATTTGTGTTTTGCCAGCATCGTGCTCACCTCTTCTGCCCAGTTAGAGGCCTAGATTGATCATTAGTTTCCACGCGTTTCAGCAAACTGGTAAGGAAAACAAGACAACCTAGGATGCCTCCTTGTTTCCTACATGAATTACATTTCAAGGTGTAATTCAAATACTACCTTTTTCTCTGAAAACCCAGAAAACCCTTCCTTCTGCCCACGCCAATTTGGGATAATGACACTCATTTGTCTCCTATAACATTTGTCATATTGTCTGTAATTGTATATAGTAATTGTTTTCATATCTGTCTCCACCCACTACAGCTAAGCCGTGGCTTCCTGTGGATGTAAGACATATTTTTTCTATGCTGCAATTAGCCCAATAGAGGTAGAAAAAGTATGGCTTTTATTTATTCAATTCTTACTATGTCCCAGGTATCATTCTAGGCATTTTACATATTTTGTACAAAATTTTAGCTTTACAGAAAGCCTTTAATGTCAGTCCTTTTAGTAACTTATTTAACCATGGGTAAAGTGAGCAAATTTACTTATCCCAGGCTGTATATACAGATAGTTAAATGGCAGAGCCAGGATTTGGAACCTGGACAATTTATCCTTATTCTGGGTTCTCTTTTGACAGTCGTTCTTAACCTGGGGTGATGTTGCACCAGGGGACATTTGATAATATCTGAAGACAGTTCTGGTTACCACTTGCTGTGGGACAGGGAGGGTGAGCAGGTTGTATTGGCATCTAGTGGGAGAGACCAGGACTGCTGCTGAATATCCTGTAGAGCACAGAACAGCCCCAACAACAAAGACTTAGCCCACGCAAAATGGTAATAGTGCTGAGGCTGAGAAACTTCTCTGTATTATGGGTTTATTGCCTCAAGTTGGTATCAGTGAAAACAGTGCTTCTCAGACTGACTGTGGTAAAGGACCAAATTTTGTTCTTTAATCGGTCACAATTGATTCTTTTTTAAAATACAATAAAAAATAAATTGCTAGTCAAACTCATAGAATGTACAACTTTAAGAATGAACCCTATAGAACCGAACTTCTGTTGATATCATGTGTAAGTGTAGGTTCATGGATTGTAGCAAATGTATCACTGTGGTATGGAATGTTGATAGTGGGGAAATTGGCAGAGAGGGGCCGTCTAGCAGCATAGGGAGTATAGAGGAGCTCTGTACTTTATGCTTAATTTTCCTGTGAACCTATTACTCCAAAAAAAAAAAGGAAGTACTTTGTTTTTAAAGTGAATAACTGGAAAAATGGAATTTAGAAAGAAAAAGCAAAGCCAATTTTTTTATTTAATGATCAGATTAAACACGTAAAATTGTTGTCAAGTTGCTTTAAAAGTTTCTAAATGAATACTCTCGTTTTCTGTACTTAGGACTTGTAGCAAACAGTTTGTGAATCAAATTCTGAAGTCACACTGAATTACATGTTATTGAATAAAGACTATCTAGACAAAATAATTAACATAACCAAACTATAATTGCCAACTGAGAGAGGCCCATGAACCTACAGACTTTTAGAGAATAATGAAGTGGAGTGGTTAGAAAGGCTTTGAGAAGCAGGTGACTTATGATCTGAGAGGGTGGGCAGAGACGGGTGAGAGCAGCTCAGGTAGAGGGTACAGTGTGTGCATTACTCAAAGTGTGTTGAGAATATAGTCAAATCTAGAGACGGAGATTCAATTGAGTAGTGGAAGAGAAGTACGGAAAACTAAGAAGGACTAGATTCTCAAGGACTGTAAATGGCATGGTGAATTGGATGTTATAAGGTAGGTACTGAGGAAGGAATTTTTTTTTAAAGAGAAGTCACTTATTTTGTTACAATTTGGTATTGGAAACGATTTGGTAGGGCTGACTCATGTCTTTTCCATGTAGTGTCAGCTGGAGCATATTGGCTTAGGTACATGGGCCTCACTGACAAGTTAATGCTAGCTGTTGTTGGGGCCTTTGTCAGGGGATTCAGTTCCTCTCCATATTGTCCTTCCTCATAGTGTGGTAGTTGGGTGCCAAGAGCAAATACTCTAAGGAAGAGGAATTTGCAACTGCCAGTCCATGTTTGGGACAGAAAACTGGTTCAGAACCATTTCCACCATATTTCACTGCTGAGGGACAGAATCTGCCAAAATTTAAGCAAGTAGACATAGACTTCACCCCTCAATAACAGGAATGAGAAGGAATTTGTGCCATTTTTAATCTACCATATGGAGTGAGGGCTAAATCCCAGCTCTTACTTGTCCCCTCACCTAGTTACTCAGTGAACAACCTGAACTGCCGTACGTAGCAGCCCTTCCAGGAGAGGTCCACAAGTGAAACTCTCATATGGATTGTTTTTTAAGTAGGGGAAGTATAAGGGCATGGATTTCAAGTTGAGAGAATTAGACATTTCAGGAATGGAACTCAGGAGACTGGGTGTGGAGTAAGGTACCACATTGTTCAACAGCAGGGTTAAAGTACATTTTAGCTTCCACTGCTTTTTATAAGGGATCTGACATGTTATCCCCGAGTGTAGTTTATGATCTTTCAACTAATTCTTTCCCACTATTTTTGTCAGTCTTACTGGGAAAAAAAAGGCAACTTAAAACTTTTAATTTTGAGGGAATAGATTCACCCAGAGTACTCCCTTTATTGTCTGTCTCTAAATCTGCATGTTTATTTAAACTGTATTCATATAATTAACTCTAGATTTTAGAAAAGTAATGGTGCTGGTGGCGGTGTAGCTCAGGGGTAGAGCATTTGACTGCAGATTAATAGAAAAGTAATGGTGACTGATTTTATATAACTAGCTGTATATGCCTAGAAAAAAACATATATAGTGTTCACACCACACATATGTATGTCAGTATGTATGTGTGTGTGTATATATATATATATATGTCCCCATATATACAATACCTAACTTCTAAGCTATCTATCCCTTACTAATGAAAGTCTAATGAAAGAATAAGTATCCTATTCCTCTGTCCCTTTTAGCAGACATGAGTTAGTTAGGTGATAAAAGACTCTTAGGGAAAAGGAGTCATTTTGTCATTGACATCCCATCCACACTCCTGTGCCTCTTTTGTAATTTGTGGGAGGACAGAATAATAAGTATACGTCTATGCTTTTGTTAAAATGCATGTATTCTAGAGAGAGTTATAGCTTAAATCCTTATACGTGAATTTACTACATGAATTTCCACAACACAGATTCATAGTATAGTCCTAAAAATTATCTCCTTCCACCTTTGGCATTAAGTTGACTGATAAATCCATTAGGCTTAAAATAAGGAGATCTGAGTATTTCTCTTCAAACTTACCTTATCTGTGACCAGAATAAGACAATCCAACACTTTATATATCCATTTTCTTGGGTTTAAAATGAGGTAATGTTATTTTATGAGGGAATTTAAAGTAAGAGATAGGAAAGCATTTTTACATGATTTTTTTAAAGCCATGCAAATGGAAGACATTTCTAGGAATGAAATTGAATTAGATATCCTTACTCTAATGAAACCAATGTTTGTTTTAAAACATGTTTAACTGTTTTAAAAACACAGAATACTATCCAAAAACTTTAATTTTTTTAAAAGTGAATTTGGAACATTTATAGGTAGTCTTTTTAACAAAATATTGTGCAAGTCTTAAGCATTTTTCTTTGTCCTTTTTATCTTTACAGATTTTTTTGAAACATTGTTACAGTTGTTTAGATCAAGATGCTTAGCAAAGCAAATGCTTCCAAGAAAAGGTCTCAACAGTTAAAAAGAAATCCAAAAAGAAAAATTGATGATGAGGTGAAGTTACCCGAAAAAGAGGTAATGAAAATACTGAGTTTATTATTCAGGACTCTGATTAAAATATCAGCTGTTCTAAGTAAAGGAGTATGTGACGACTAAAGGTCAGTTATACTACAAATTATAGTAATTCATATTGCTATGTGGTTGCTATTGCAACATGACTTGTAAAAGTTTTCAGATAAAAATTGTTTACTTGAATTTCTAAAGACATTGATCAGAGAATTCTTTGGAGAGTTGAGGTCATGGGGCATTGCTAAGGTGTCCAAAAGGCAAAACTAGGAATAAAGTGCGCAAACTCTGTGGCATTCATATGTTAAAAGACAAGGATATCTGTCAGTCAGTCAATGAGATTTTTATTAACACATAGAGAAATTAGTTTGGGAGGAATTAGCTTTTTCCTACCATAATTTTTCCCCTCTTTTACAAAAGAATAAATGAAATAATCAAAAATTTTTTCTGTGTTTTACTTTATTCTAGGCAGTGCCTATATTTTTTTTGCAGGTAAAGTATGTAACTCTTTCACAAGCAAAATTAGTAATGATTTCTTTAAAACATTCTTTGACACCATATGAAATTCTATTATACATTATCAGTATTGTCCAACATTTGCTGTAGTATACATGACAAGTCTACACCAAAAGCAGTGGCTGTTTATCAGATGTTTAATTCTGTGTGTATGTGCATTTGTTTTTCCCTTTAGATTAGAAACACAGCAAAAAAAAATAAAAGTCATCCAAAGCATCTGTCTTCTGAAGGTATTTCTTTTTTATATCTTGTTTTACCTGTCTCAAGCTATTAACATTCATGAAAAAAATTCTCAGCATCTTGTTTATGAGTTCTGCAAAAGTAAAAAATAGTTATAAACAGCTGCACTCTCATTTTTGCAAGAGTAAGTAATACTGGCTATTCAGTTATTTTGATCAACTGACATTCTACTTACTACCTCTAGCAAAATAATGGGTAGGGTTCTAAATTGATAGGACCTAGAGAAAATCAAAGTGTCTCACAGTCTGAATTATTACTGATCTGTGATATATATATACATCTATTGATTTAAAACAAATATGCTTCTATACTGCCACCACTGTATATAGATTAGTTTGGAGCCACTATCTGAGTTTGGAGTAAATTAATTTGGAGTAGTCATCTTAAATATCACTTCTTTGTGGAAAGTTCCCTACCAGCTCTCTTCACCAAGACCACGTTAGGTCATCTGGGTTTACATGCCATAGTGCCGTACTTTTTCTTTAATACTGGTAATAAATCTTTGTATACCTGTAATTAAAATTATTTAATCTCCCTTTTATCCAAAACTAATCTTCATGTGAGCCAATAGTATATTTCCTTTGTTTACCCCTTGTAAATAGAACAATATTGATAACCTTGTAGACACTGAATATCTGTTTGCAGTTTGGTTAGTCTCTTCTGCTCCCGTTGCCATTCAACATTTGGTAGAAATAGTTTTCTAGTCTTCTCAATGAAGCTCTTTAATTCAGGTCATATTTGAGAACCAGACTTTCAGGTTTCACCTTATAATTATAGCTTGATTTGTCATTTAAAATATCTTGCGTTTGTATTTGCAATATCAGTTAACAGTATTTCAGTTAACATAACGATAGCATATTCATATTCAACAATGGCTATGCAATAAAAAAATTAAACAGTTTATACAGCTTTATAATATTTTGGTTTTTATAATTCTACTAGCTCTTTTAGATACATATATACATGAGTCACTTTAAGTAAAAGCATACAAGCTTCTAGATTGACCAAAATCTCTTCTTTCATTAATAACAGGACATATAACACATACTAATCTAAAACAGGTAGTGATGGCATCTGACAAGAGAAAAACCTGGCAACCACTTTCAAAGAGTAGCAAAGAGCATTTGCAAACAATGATGGAATCAGTAATAATGTGAGTATGAGATTTTTCCATTCACTCTTCTGATTTCTACTGATATGTTACCTGTAGACAAAGTCCTTTTAAATATTAGTAAGTATCTATTTTATGGTGATAGTTTTTCTTTTTCATAAATTATATTTAATGTCTTTTGATGACATTAGCCTCGAACAAAAAAATGTCCTTGTTAAATTTGGAAACTTGGAATTCCATCAGTGAAATAAAAATTAAGTATATGTGCCCTGATTTGCTATCTGTAAACTTTTATCTTGTTTGATCAATAGCAGTACTTTAGGAAGAAGTTCAAATTGAAATTTTTTATGGGAGCTACCATGCTAGGGGACACAAAGAAACCAAGACATAATTCTGCCTTCAAGGAGTTGAAATTCATCAAAAGAGTCAGGCATATTAATTACTGCAATGTAATATGACAAAAGAACTTTGATTAGATCTCTGCTTAAAATGTACTTAATATGCAAGGAAAAGTGATTGATCCTGCCTGCTTGTAAGGTGGGGCACTTGAAAGAAATTACAGAGAAAAAATAAACAGATTACAGTACTTGTGTTTCAAGCTAATATTTACTCAATCATTTTTCTCTTTTCTAGAGCAGTTTTGAGTAACAGTATAAGAGAAAATGAACAAATTCAATATCATCTCAACTACTTGAAGAAAAGGTAATATAGCTATGCAATAAAAAATGGTTAAACATGATTGTCTAATCTCTTCCTGTATTGCCAGAACAGACATTTGTGGAATATAAATTTTTTGTTTTTTTGTTTTTGTTACTGCTTTATAAGAGGAACAATTTGGGAATATATTTTCTGCCCTAAATTGCTTCTGCGTGCAATTCTGAAATACGTTCAGAGAATTTATAGAGAAGAATCTGAAAATCACAAAATCCCTCCTTTCACAGTTCACTTTTCTATATTGAGATTTGAAAAATATTCTGTCCATTTTAACTCCCTTCAACTTCATTTTAAACAATTTGAAGGTAACGGTGTGCTACTCTTACCTGATATTTATCATATTGCTGTATTTTTCCTTTACTTCAAATTGTATTATGTTATTTGCACAAGCAACAAGTGTAATTTTCCAGGATATTACTGCTCTTCATCTTGTGCCAATCACAAATAGAGGTTTCTTTTCAAGTGCTCTTAAAAGTCACACCAGCTGCCAGTGATTTTCAGTGACTACTTTTTCCTGATATTTACATATCTTTTTCTTTTCATATTAGTATGTTTTGCATCTTAGTTTAAGCTTTGCCTAAAATGCTTGTGAACTAGTAAATAGAATGTTCTTGGGAATTCTAAGCACAGATTCTGCTTTAAGTATAACTCAACAACAGTGGCAAAATAGAAATGGTGGGATGGGATGGGAATTTGTGGAGAAAGTTGAAGGGGTAATAGAAAGACTGCTAGCAGGCTTGTAAATTGCTTGCAGGAAGGACAGCCTAATACTAAAGAAGAAGGGATGTACTGAAAAGCCAATTAGCTAATACATAATCAAAGTGTACCTATTTTAATATTGGACTAATAATCATGTTTGGTGTGTGGATGAGAGTATTACAGTACATAATAGCTGCTCTTCACAATGATCACCCTGCATCATCAGAAAAGATGACCTTCATCTTTTAGGCTATCTCCTCATCATGTAGCTGCAACTATAGAGATGTATTTCAAAGACTGCCCATTTTCTAGTTTTTGCTTTCACAGCTCACTTTTTTTTTTAACTTTTAAAAAATTTATTCATTTATTTTCTTATTGAGGTACATACAACAAAATACATAAATCTTAATGTACAGCTCCATGAATTTTACATATGTATATACTTACATAATCATCATCCAGATCAAGGTATCATCATTCTCACTAATGCTTCCCCCCTTCACCTATTTCACCCATTTCTCCACTCCTACAACTCATTCAAAATATTTTCCCTTCTACTGATAAAGCAATAACAATACTGAAAATACTTACCCTTCTACTGATACAGCACAGTGCTGCCTTAGCAAACTGATTCTAATTTGATCTCTGAATGAATTTTCCTACAGCAACATCTCTCAAAGTATATTTGGAACGCTTGTTCTTAAAAGATACTCTGAGTAAAAGTGATATAGAGTGAATTATGTTTAGGTATGTAAGCATATTAAAAGTCCTGCATAGATCAAATCCATTTCATTTTGTTTAACATCTCCCAAATTGGTCATTTTCTACAGTCTTTATTTCATATAGCAGTCTCATCCCTGCTTCACTCTTTTAGACAAGTTGTCTCACTAGAACGGTTAGCTTCCAATTTATCTTTTTAGCCTTATGGAGAAAGAAGAAAGAAAAAAAAACTCTTAACCATCTTAGGTTCAGTTAGAAAATTCTGGGAGATAGGCTCTGATTGGCCCAGCTTAGGTGATGTGCCTGTCTTTGGACTGATTTTGTGACAAGAACTGTTAACAATTGATATACACTGGGTCATATGTCTACCCCCATGATCAGACAAATGGGGTTGCTAATCAAACAAAATTGCCACTGTGGCTATACTGTGGGAAAGTCTGGCCAGTAGGAACAATGTTATAAATGGTGATTAGGTGTTGATATATAGAACATTTGGAATAGTTAATGACTTAATACAGAATTGACTTTAATAAAGAAGAAAGTCTTCATAAACGGATCTTTATTTTAGTTAAGAAATCAAAAACCTAACCTTCTTGGAAGACACACAGACAGGTCTTTATGCTTAAACATGATGGCCTACTGATGATTTTTGGATAACTGAAGTTTATCCTAGCAGTTTAATGAAAATTGTAATTGGTGGGGTTAATATTGCCTACATTTTTCTTTACAAATATTAATATTTTGAATAGGATCTCAGAAAGATGGGTCTTGGGTTACACTATTGTTCACATTGCCTGCAAAATTAATTAGAAGGATTATTTAGAACCCAAAAATGCTATTAGGTAGAAGCAACCAAATTGAGATTTTTGTCCTTGATTTCATGGAATTAAAAAATCAAATCTGAAGATCTAGTGGGAAGATGGCGGCATGAGCAGGGCAGCGGAAATCTCCTCCCAAAACGATATATATTTGTGAAAATACAACAAATACAACTATTCCTAAAAGAGAGACCAGAAGATACAGTACAACAGCCAGGCTACAGCTACATCTGTGAGAACTCAGCGCGTCACAAAGCGGGTAAGATACAAAGCCACAACCTAATGGGACCCAAGCACTCCCCCACCCCAGCTCACCTGCGGGAGGAAAAGAATCAGAGTGGGGAGGGAGTGGAAGCACAGGACTGCTAAATAACTAGCCCTGGTGATCTGCATCGGGAGCACAGACACACATCGTATGGTGTATTGTAGATTAGAGAAACGGAAGGGCAGGATCCAATACGGAGACTGCGAGCAGGTCCCCACAGCCGGCTCCCCTGGGACAAAAAAAAAATGGGCGCTTTTTTAAAAGTCTTAAAAAGACAAGGGCCCAATAGCGGAACAAAATCGTCCCAGCACGCTAAGCCCAGCAGGCTGGGATCTTGAGGAATTTGGGGCCCCCTAACCAGCTGCTGAGTAAAGCAACCCCACCAAAGCCCCTCACGGCAATAAGCAGCATGCCACTCCTTTCCCCCCAGCTGGCGCTGCAAACGGTCCAGCAGATCCGCCACAGCTGCGGATGAGCAGGAGAGTGGCCCAGTGCACAGCAGCCACACATAATCTCCTCGCGGCGGGCGCACAGCTAACCGGGAAGGGCCATGGAAGCCAGAGCAAAGTCTGGAAGGCACCAAGGGCCGCACAACGCACCTGGCATGGCTGAAAACCCCCGCAGTGCTCTAGACAAGCCTGAGGGCGACCCCGCACACAACAGATCAGGGGATTATCCAAGAGACTGCCTCCCGGTGTGCAGGTAACCAGCACAGGCTGCGAAGAAGGGAAGGAGAACAACAAGCAGGAAGGGACTTTGTTTCCCAGCTGACACACATGGCACCTGCCTATGACCACTTCTATCGCCATGAAAACACAGAAGAATGTAGTCCACTCAAAGATCACCCAGACAACCCCAGAGAGAGGGACTGGTGGGATAGATTTAAACAGTCTTCTGGAAAAAGAATTCAGAATAAAAGTCATAACCATGCTGATGGACCTACAGAGAAATATGCAAGAGCTAAGGGAGGAAGTTAGGAAAGACATTACAGAAATGAAACCATCGATTGACAGACTCAAGAACAGATTGGACAAGGTGCAAGATACTGTTAATGGAATAGAAATCAGAGAACAGGATTACAGAGAAGCTGAGGCAGAGAGAGATAAAAGAATCTCTAGGAATGAAAGAATATTAAGAGAACTGTGTGACCAATGCAAACAGAACAATATTCGCATTATAGGGGGAACAGAAGTAGAAGACAGAGAAAAAGGGATAGAAAGTGTCTTCAAAGACATAATTGAGGAAAGCTTCCCCAATCTGGGAGAGGAAATAGTTTCTCAGACCATGGAAGCCCACAGATCTCCCAACACAAGGGACCCAAGGAAGACAACACCAAGACATATAATAATTAAAATAGCAAAGGTCAAAGACAAGGACAGAGTATTAAAGTGACCCAAAGAGAGAAAAAAGATCACCTATAAAGGAAAACCCACCAGACTTCTCAACAGAAACCTTACAGGCCAGAAGAGAATGGCATGATATATTTAATGCAATGAAACAGAAGGGCTTTGAACCAAGAATATTGTATCCAGCACAACTATCACTTAAATTTGAGGGAGGAATTAAACAATTCCCAGACAAGCGAAAGTTGAGGAAATTTGCCTCCCACAAACCGCCTCCCACAAACCACCTCTACAGGAAATCTTAAAGGGACTGCCCTAGATGGAAGCATTCCTAAGGCTAAAAAGATGTCACCAGAGAAAATAAAATCATAGCAAAGAAAGCAGACAATCCAAACACTAACCAAAGGCAAAAAATAGAATCAACTATCCACAAAAAAAGTCAAAGGAAACGTAAAAGAGTACAGAATAAAACACCTAGCATATAAAGAATGGAGGAGGAACAATAAGAAGGGAGAGAGATAAAGAATCATCGAACTGTATTTATAATAGCTTAACAAGAGACTTAAGTTAGACTGTTAGATGGTAAAGAAGCTACCCTTGAACCTTTGGTAACCACAAATCTAAAGCTGACAATGGCAATAAGTACATATCTATCGATAATCACCGTAAATATAAATGGACTGAATGCACCAATCAAAAGACACAGAGTAATAGTATGGATAAAAAAGCAAGACCTATCTATATGCTGCTTACACGAGACTCACTTCAAACCCAAAGATATACACATTAAAAGTGAAGGGATGGAAAAAGATATTTCATGCAAACAACAGGGAGGAAAAAGCAGGTGTTGCAGTACGTATATCAGACAAAAGAGACTTCAAAACAAGGAAAGTAGCAAGAAATAAAGAAGGACATTACACAATGATAAAGGGGTCAGTCCAACAAGAGGACATAACCATTATATATATATATGCACCCAACACAGGAGCGCCAACATATGTGAAACAAATACTAACAGAATTAAAGGGGAAAATAGACAGCAATGCATTCATTTTAGGAGACTTCAACACACCACTCACTCCAAAGGACAGATCAACCAGACAGAAAATAAGTAAAGACACAGAGGCACTGAACAACACAGTAGAACAGATGGACCTAACAGACATCTACAGAACTCTACACCCAAAAGCAACAGGATACACATTCTTCTCAAGTGCACATGGAACATTTTCCAGAATAGGCCACATACTAGGCCACAGAAAGAACCTCAGTAAATTCAAAAATATTGAAATTGTACCAACCAGCTTCTCAGATTGTCGCTATTTGCAGATGACATGATATTGTCCATAAAAAACCCTAAAGACTCCACTCCAAAACTGTTAGAACTAATATCTGAATTCAGCAAAGTTGCAGGATACAAAATTTATACACAGAAATCTGTTGCTTTCCTATACACTAACGATGAGCTAACAGAAAGAGAAATCAGGAAAACAATTCCATTCACAATTGCATGAAAAAGAATAAAATACCTAGGAATAAACCTAACGAAGGAAGTGAAAGACCTATACCCTGAAAACTAGAAGACACTCCTAAGAGAAATTAAAGAGGACACTAACAAATGGAAATGCATCCCATGCTCTTGGCTAGGAAGAATAAATATTGCCAAAATGGTTGTACTACCTAAAGCAATCTACAGATTCAATGCAATCCCTATCAAACTACCAACAGCTTTCTTCAATGAACTGGAACAAATAATTCTAAAATTCATATGGAACCACAAAAGACCCCGAATAGCCAAAGCAATCCTGAGAAGGAGGAATAAAACGGGGAATTACGCTCCCAGACTTCAAGCCCTACTACAAAGCCACAGTTATCAAGACAATTTGGTATTGGCACAAAAACAGACCCACAGACCAGTGGAACAGAACAGAGAGTCCAGACATTAACCGAAACGTATACGGTCAATTAATATACAATAAAGGAGCCATGGATATACAATGGGGAAATGACAGCCTCTTCAACAGTGGGTGTTGGCAAAACTGCACAGCTACATGTAAGAGAATGAAACTGGATTACTGTCTAACCCCTATACAAAAGTAAACTCAAAATGGATCAAAGACCTGAATGTAAGTCATGAAACCATAAAACTCTTAGAAGAAAACATAGGCAAAAATCTCTTGGACATAAACATGAGCAACTTCTTCATGAACATATCTCCCCGGGCAAGGGAAACAAAAGCAAAAATGAACACGTGGGACTATATCAAGCTGAAAAGCTTCTGTACAGCAAAGGACACCATCAGTAGAACAAAAAGACATCTTGCAGTATGGGAGAATATATTCATAAATGAGATATCCGATAAGGGGTTGACATCCAAAATATATAAAGAACTCAAGCTTCTCAACAAACAAAAAGCAAGAAATCCAATTAAAAAATGGGCAGAGGATCTGAGTAGACACTTTTCCAAAGAAGAAATTCAGCTGGCCAACAGGCACATGAAAAGATGCTCCACATCACTAATCATCAGAAAAATGCACATTAAAACCACAGGGAGATATCACCTCACACCAGTAAGGATGGCCAACGTCCAAAACACAACAAATGTTGGCAAGGATGTGGAGAAAGGGGAACCCTCCTACACTGCTGGTGGGAATGCAAATTAGTTCAACCATTGTGGAAAGCAGTATGGAGGTTCCTCAAAAAACTCAAAATAGAAATACCATTTGACTCAGGAATCCCACTCCTAGGAATTTACCCTAAGAATGCAGCAGTCCAGTTTGAAAAAGACATATGCACCCGTATGTTTATCACAGCACTATTTACAATAGCCAAGAAATGGAAGCAACAAGTGTCCATCAGTAGATGAATGGATAAAGAAGGGGTGGTACATATACACAATGGAATGTTATTCAGCCATAGGGAGAAAACAAATCCAGACATTTGCAACAACATGGATGGAGCTAGAATGTATTATGCTCAGTGCAATAAGCCAAGCGGAAAAAGACAAGTATCAAATGATTCCACTCATATGTGGAGTATAAGAACAAAGAAAAAAACTGAAGGAACAAAACAGCAGCAGACTCCCCAAACCCAGGAATGGACTAACAGTTACCAAAGGAAAAGGGACTGGGGAGGATGGGTGGGAAGGGAGTGACAAGGGGGAAAAAGGGACATTATGATAAGCAGACATAATTTGGGGGAGGGCTGGCTGTACAACTCAGAAGACAAGTAGTGATTCTATAGCATCTCACTATACTGATGGACAGTGACTGTAATGGGGTATGTGGCGGGGACTTGATGAAGTGGGGAGTTTAGTAACTATAATGTTGCACGTGTAATTGTAGATTAACGATACCAAAATAAAAAAAATCAAATCTAAGACAGTTAAGTTCCTCTCTGCTAGAAGTAAGAGTAGCAATAGGTCAGTTTCTATTGACAGTCTAATCAACCCAATTTGAACAATTTTTTTTACTTTAATATTGAATACCATTCATTTTGTTAGTAATTTAGAACAAAGCACATTAGAGTCCAGAGTCATAGTTAGACACAGTACTACTATATCTCTTACCTAACAATTCACAATAAATGATAGCCTTGTGTGCTGAAATAGTCTAGGAATCACATTTAGAAGATACACGGAATTTTTTATTTTAAAATGTATACAAATAATCATTAAGTTTGAAAAAATAGAATATTTTCCTTTATGAAGCAGCCTACACCCCATGATTTGAGGTAAATCTTAATAAATTGAAAGGCCAAATAATGATTGTCAGAACTTTTTTGAGGGGACTTACGGCTAAGATTAGTTACTGTTAATAAAAGAATATTGTAGTCCTAGAATGTGAGGGCAGAAAAGATGACAACAGTATTTCAAAAGAGAAAAACAAAACAAAAATTAATGGTACTCAAAAAATAGACAAATAATAATTTTTTTAATTTTATCTCTAAGATTGCTACAACTGTGTGAAACACTAAAAGTCCCTCCCAAAAAGCTGAAAGATCTAACTAATGTGTCCAGTCTACTGAAAATGGAAAGGTCACAGCACAGAGATAATGAAGAAGGTCTGGCGTTATTGCAGGTATGAAATTTGAACAGGGAGTCCAAAATTAGAGTTAGCAGGCAGGGGAAGAGACCAAGAAGTTCTTTAAATTATCATGGTATATTTCTAGTAATGAATCCTGGATCTTAGACCAGGTTTTTCTTTCTTTTTTTTTTCTTTTTTTTTTAATTAATGCAAAAACTTTGCCTGAATTTTAGCCTTCAAAGGTAAAAGGATTTCTAATATATTAATGATTAGGTAGCAGGCCTATTTTTTTCATCAAACTTTAACTGAAATTGAACTATCTTGGTAGTTTTTATTACAAATTATAAGAACTCATCACTAAATGCTATAGAATTTCAAAACATTATATTAGTTTTTTCATTCTGTATACTTTATTGTCAAAAGGAACACATCTTTATCTTGTTAATTTAATCTTGGCTAACATGTCATGAGGGCTTTCTGTGTTCTGGGCAATGTTCTAAGCACTTATATCCCTTAATCCTTACAACAGTTTAAAGAGGTCTGTGCTATCTTATCTTCATTTCACAAATGTGAAAAAGATTCTAGCTGAACCTTAGGCAAACTGCTTAAATTTGCAAGGCAAACCTTAGTCAATCTGACTTCAGAGGATGATTCTTAATCATTCTCTTGTAGAAGATAATAGGAGATGACATTAGCTGTCATGATTAACTTCAGGCTTTCAATTAGTAGACACCCAAACAGTTAAGAAAAGCAACCTTAACATTGAATACTTCCATAAATCACTTGAAAATAATCAGAGATAGTAAGTGGTAGTGTGATTTTTGTAATACTGGGAGGCATTTCTGTTTTACAGCTAAAGTTGGATCTCCATGTGTCAAAAGCACAAATGTAGTTAAGTGGAAAAAGTTTTTTTTCTATATTCAACACTTCTGACACCAAATAGGTGGGTTTTCTACACTGAGCAATTTTCTAGTTCTCTGTAGACACCAGCTAGGTGCCCGACAATTGAATTCAATTCTGACACTAATCACCTAGAGTTAGTATAGACCTTAGGGGTTAAGGGCTCATCAGTCCCATAAGACTGCCCCCACTTCAAATGCCAATTGCAAATCCAAGCTTCCTATTCTTCTCCTGACCAAGTATAAATCAGGTGTTCCCTTGATCTTCCTTTCCACTCACTCCCACCCCAGATTGGACAATTTTTTGGAACTCAGGAAAATACTATTACTGGTTTACTTTTATAAGAAAGGCTGCAGCGCAGGAATAGCCCTGTGGAAGAGATGCATAGGGCAAGGTATATGGGAAGGGGCACAGAGTTTCCATGCCTCTTCAAGCTTGTCCCCTCCCCGTGCCTCCATGTATTCCTCAACTTGGAAGCTCTCTGAATCCCATTGTTTAGAATTTATGGAGGCTTCATCACATAGGCATAATCAATTATTAACTAAATCTCCAGGCCCTCTCCCCTTCTCAGAGATCAAGGAGTGGGGCTGAAAGTTCTAATCCTCTAATCATGTGATTGCTGTGTGACCAGCCTCCCTCCTCTGTGAGTTATTCATTAGCATATATTCGGGTATGGTTGAAAGGGGCTATTTATTAAATTTAAAAAGGTGTTCTTCTCACCCCAATCACTCAGAAAATTACAAGCATTTCAGAATCTCTGTGCCAGGAGCCAGAACAAAATCTAAAAACTAAAATATGCTCTTCAAACCCCTACCACTCAGGAAGTTATGAGTGTTTTAGAAGCTCTGTGCCAGGTACCAGGGATGAAGACTAAATATATTTCTTACATCACAATAGTCTGTGCTTTGCTTGATAGTCAGTTACTCCGTGGAAGCACTGTTGACATTTTGGTCATAAGAGTTCTTCACTGGAGTAAGAGAATCTTTGAACTAGGAGTTTGTAGATTTTGTCTATCTCCATTATTTTCTCCTATGTGCCTTACTTAAAACCACTGTTTTTTCCCACTGCGGCCTACAGTTACTGCTTATAGTAACTCTCCAAAACCATATTACCTGTCAATAGCAGAAGTTGTATTCATTCAACAACACGTTCATTGAGCTGCTCCCACTCAGTGATGGTTCTAGGGAAAACACAATGGTGAGCAAAGTCGGATTCTGAGAAAATGGACTTGGACAGCACTCTCCAAATCCAACAGCCAAGTCACAGGAAATTCAAACTGAAGAACAGGTCCAACTTGACCAGTAAATGAGGTCTGCAAAACTGGGAAATTCTACAGAGCAAACTCTATAGTTTCCTGCACAAATTGGAAGGAACCAAAAAAATTAGAGTGGGAAACTGTCGATGAAAAGAAAGTTAATACATACCCATTACAATAGCCAAACTCCAGAACACAGACAACAGCAAATGCAGACTAGGATGTGTAACAAATAGGAACTCTACTGTACTGCTGTGGGAGTGTGAAATGATACAGCCGTTTTAGAAGACAGGCAGTTTCTTACAAAACTAAACATTACTCTTGCCACATGATCCAGCCATCATGCTCCTTAGAATTTACCCAAAGAATACTGCACACAGATGTTTGTAGAAGCTTTATTCATAACTGCCAAAACTTGGGACTAAAACAAGATATCCTTCAGTAGGGGAATGGATAAACAAACTAGAGCACGTCTAGGCAGTGGAATAACTAAAAAGAAATGAACTATCAAGCTCTGAAAAGATGGGGAAACATTAAATGCATATTAAGTGAAACAAGTCAGTCTGAAAAGGCTACATACTTTATGATGACAACTATATAACATTCTAGGAAAGGCAAAACTGGAGACAATAAAAAAATCTAGTGATTGCCAGGGTTGTGTGATGGGAGTAAAGATGAGTAGTCTGACACAGAAGATTTTTAAGCCATCTGTCCTTGGGCTCTGCTAGATTCACACTCTGAAACTAGCATATTTAGTAAGTTTTTGAGGAAACAGTCTTATACATGCATGTATCTCCTTGTTCCAGGGAAATTAAGTTTTTTTATAATGCATTATTAGTAAATTAATTTCTAGGAAGTCTGATTTGAAAGAAAAATAAAATTTACCATTTCTTTTAGTAGTGTTTCAATATATGAGGTGTTTTACAAATATGTTTATGTATATTAATATTTATTAGGTTTCATTTAATAGTATATTAAAATAATAACTTTCTCTTTCTGACTCAGGGAGAAATAGATAAAGTAGTAGAAACCGTAGAGTCGGTGACTATGAATATACAGAGCTTAAAGAACAAAATTCAAATTCTTACAAGTGAAGTAGAAGAGGAGGAGGAGAAGGTAAAACAGGTAATTGTTTAACAATGTATGCTAGAGTCCAGATATAATTTTTAATGATTGCATTATACCAAAACAACTTTTGAGTGTAATCAAGAGAAGTTGCCCTTTGAAATAATCTGTAGCTTTCTTTTTCTACTTTAGATGTTTCAGGTAAATGGGAGTGGGGTACTCTCTCTTCCAGAACTTTCTCAGAAGAGTCTCAAAGCACCCACACTTCAGGTAGGTACTAATTTACCATGTTGACTGTACCACTCATTATGAATTGCATATATAAAAGCATTATATCCTATTCCTTTTTTTTTTAACAAATAGAGTCTAGGATATAAACTTAGGCAAAGTTATTTTTCTCATTTGACAATATAGTTTAAACATCTTTGTCAGTTCATGTAGATCTGTCTCTTTCTTATCAATGGCTAAATAACATTCCATTGTGTGCATATACCATAATTGTGAATTACTGATGAAAGATAATGTCTGCAATTACAGATAATGCTGAGTACACCCTTGTATATAAATCTTTACACATTTGTGTAGTCACATCTGTAGAATAGGTTTCTGGAGTAAATTCTGACATTAGCTTTTGGTTATGCTTCTAACAATATAACTCTTTGTAAAATAGTACTATGTCT